>CM060102.1:1857141-2152388 GCA_030522485.1 Stenchaetothrips biformis | reverse complement strand
GTCGCACGTTCGGTTCGAGTCCCATTTAGTGACTCAGGAGCTCATAACAGGTCTAATATCATGTCCGCCTGCGCCAGATTCTCCCGGCCCACCTGGGCGAGGCGGACGCTGCTGGCCCCGCCTGCCCGACTCGGTGCTCGCCGTCCTCCGCCCCTCATCCTCCCACGACTTCGGCCTTCGAGGTGTGCTGCAGCGCGCTTCCCGCAAAAATGTGTCCGATGAAGCAATTCCGATCGCAAAAAACGGCGCCGGAATTTGGCGCCGTATCTTCCTCGGAATCGCAACCCCTTTTTTTTCGACCGGCGCTTCATTGATTGAGGGCCCCGATTTCCGTCATCCTAACCGAAACTTCCACGAATTTTCGTCCTCGCGGCCTCGCAACCATCATATCCACGCGGCTGAATTTTGCTGACGGTGTTCGGAGCAGGCCTCGACCGCACCAGTGCAGTCTCGCAAATATTTTGGGTCACCCTGTGGCCGCCTTTACCGCCAACCACTGGGAGCCGCCCGCCTGAAGGCCTGGCCCAAGCCAATCAGGTAACGCCGGGCGGGTAGGCCAACCCAGCCGGCAGTCAGATGTAAGTGGTGTGTCCCGTGTCCCCGCCAGGTCCCCGCGGCCGTGCCGTGCAGGCGTGGTGGGCGTGTTTTTCCAGAGTGATGGACACACTGTACTTGTTGTGCCCCATAAATAAAGGCCGGTTATTCCTTTGGGCCGGTCAGATCTGGTCGCCGAGGGGACAGGCCGCGACAGTTGAGCCGTCACAGCGGTCCACGCGGGACGAGGCCGCCCCCGAGGGTCTGGTCCCCCCGAGGGGCCCCAAAGCGGAGCCGTTGTCGGCGTTTGAACAGTAAACCCAGCCACGCTGGAAAGTGAGATTCGGAAACGAGTTCATGTATGTGTCTCGGGTTAGGTTTTTTGGTCAAAGTGAAGCGCCATCGTCGCGGGCGCCGGTTCGAATCCCAGGGGACACGAAATTAACAAACCAAGTCACACTTACTAGTAACACTTGTGACGCTTACCGTTTCAAGAGATTTCAGCAGCCGAAGTCGGAATTTTTGAGGTCACTCTCCCTGTCCGTCCGTCGGGTGCTGCCCAGTAGGCTGTCTTTGTTTCGATCGCACGGCCCACTGTGCGCGGCGGCGCGGCCCGGCTCGGCCCGGCACGCGGCCTGACTGATGGGGCGTAATGGGTAGCCCCCTTTATGAGGGCGGCGAGGACGGCCTCCACCGCGAGGCAACCGTATTCAAATGGGCTGCGCGGTTTGACAGGGGCACGCTGCCAGACGGCGGACCTGGGGTCCGAACGGCTCTCTGTTCTCTCCAAGGGACTCGCAGGGGACGGACACACGAGAAGCGATGGAAGGACACAGCCAGGACCGCCAGGGCACCGCAGGGCACCGCAGGGGCAAGCGTCGGGGTGGCAAGGGAAGAAAGGAGAGAAGTTTGCATACCTCGTTAGGCAGAGGGCCGAACGCCCCGGGCAGCCCTACCAGAAACAACTCTGTAATTTACTCACTTTTTGCCAACATTACCCACAAAAATCCAGCTTCATACGTCGCAATCTCTGAATACGGTGAACCATACAAGCGTCATAAATAGGGCTTCTTTTTACCATTTTTTTTTTTTTTTTTTTTTTTTTTTTTATATGGGATGAACCAGGTTCCGCTCACAGTCCGCGGGATATCTGTGGCTCCGAAGCGGCCGGATCGGCGAGGGGGTGACGGCTCGTGCGGGGTGGCTCGGCGTGGTCTGATCGACGGATTGCTGCGCAACTCTGACAAACGCCAAACGCGATTGGATTTGTGATGTTTGCACATACAACCAAGCGCGCAAATCGTCAAACCATTCAAATGCGGCCTCGTCCCTCACTCGGGGGCACAAACGCTGTCCGTCCTGTCTCGCACTCATGGGGCGTCCCGCCGCGGGACGCTGCTCGAGAAGGAAATGAGAAATTGGGGCGAGTAAATTGGCCCGCGTGTCCCATATTGCTACCGGTTGCAGCGTGCACTCGACGGTTGAGTAGTCGCAGCGTCACGACGCGGCACGCGACCACCACGCGCCCGCCGCGGCCCACGCCACGCCCACGCCACGCCAACGCCACGGCCCATCGGCCTCGCCACGCTCTGAAGGCGGCGCGGTGGCACATCATCGGAAGCGCGGGGCAGACGCCGTGCACGTGCGGGACACGTGTGGTTGGGGAGGGGCCCGGAGCGATATGGCCTCCCCTTTCGACTCTCGGCGCGGTGGCCGAGGGCGTAGCGTCGTCGACTTGGTCAACCTTGAGGGCACGGGTTTCAAAGTCCCAAGGGACTCCATCCGTTTTTCGGACTTCCCAACAATAGTGGCGCTCGGTTTCTTTTACGTCGCGGCCAGAAAGCCAAAGAGTTTTTTGCCGCAACCGGCGCGTTGCCGTAGTCAGCTTCAGCTCCCACCCGCTCTCCTCTCTCTCATCCTCTCTCTCTCTCTCTCTCCTCTCTACTTTCATCCTCTCTCTTCTCTTCACCTCTCTCTCTCCTTCTTCTCTCCTTCTCTCTCTTCTGGCTTGATGAGTCGCCAGCACGGTGATTGGCCGTCCTTCGTGACTGCGGAGCCCTGGCGGTGGCCTGGCATGCGAGGGGTGTTTGGCGAACCGTGTTTGGAAAACAGAGGCCAGGCTTCCGTCCGCAATCGTCCGCCCCTCTCCTCCTAAAGGTGCCCCGAGATTAATGGCTTTATCAAAGTTTCAGCCCGTTTTATGAGTTTCCCGGGACCTCGGAAGGAAGCGGGTTTGTTTTGCTCGTCGTTAGTGCTAATCATGGTGTGACCGTGTTGACCTGGCGGCGCCGGCCCGCGCCACTCTAATGTGCTCTTGATGCAATCGGGCAGAAAAAAAAAATTGCAGGTGGCCCCCCGGCTGGGAGATCGAAAACCCGGCGCGGTGTACACTGGCGCGCAGTTTGAACGAGTGATGAATGAGTGCGTGCCGCCGCTCGCCAAAATCCTCGGGGAGATGCGGCGGTACAGTTCGTCTAGGCGTTTGCCTTCCACTGTGATGCGTGGCGGGGCGGGGAAGGGGGGGGGGAAGGAAAATGGACTGGCTCGGACCAGCAGACGAACTCGTGATGATGTCATCGAAAAAAGGGTTCAGAGCTTACAAAATTTGATCAAATATTCTAAATGAATCGTCGAAAAAAAAATAAATTTTTTACAAAACTTGCAACATTTTCTGTGTGTGCATGCTCTGCGAAGGGAGTCGCCCGTGCCCGCGCAGTGACACCTCTATTTACCTCCTCCAAGCAAGGGTCCTCACGCGGACACCGTCTGGACACGACACGAACTGGACACACGCAACGCCACACACACGCATGCATAATATAATGAGGTGCAATGATTGCAGTACGTGTGTGTGTGTGTGTGTGTGTGCAGCGCGCGCGCGCACAAGGACGTACCAAACTACACATTTCGGCCTGAGTGGCCCCGCCCACTTCAGTGTCGCGATGCGCCGTCCATGGATGCTAGTCTCTGTCGCACTCATTCTCACCACGTGCGTGCAAGTCTCCCCGACGCCTCCAAAATCGGGCAGCAGGCAGCGCCCGGCGCGGGGGGCAATCGAACCCGGGAACCTCCCTTTTCCCATAGAGGGCTTCGAAGATGAGGGGGTGAGACCGTGCCGGGAGGTTAGGTTAGCGAATTCTAGGTTGTGTTGTGATGAGGTGAGGATTTAAAAACAAGGTTGAGTCTCACCTGGGAGCTAAACTGCTGTCGATGGCGCGCGTGCGGATGCGCTGCTCTTCCTTCCTCGGCGATTTGAATCCTCTCGGTGGATGCCGTGCGCTGCCGGACACTGGTGTGGGCAGGGCCCGCCAATGAATCAAAACTTGACAGTCCGGCAGCAAGTTTTAAACGCGATGCTGCACGACATTACTGGCGGGCCGGCCCGATGCAGGCAGCCCTGTTGCTGGCGGCCGCGGCCGGGTCAGTCGGGTCGGCGGCCGGCAGCGGCGCATCCTCATAAGAAATTTAGATGGCCGTTTTTGCTCTAGTTGTCAGTGTAGTCTTATTATTTAGTGACCGGCGGCGACATGGCCGCACGAAGCGCCGCGCGATGTCAAGTGTTTTCGGCGCGGCGCGTCCACCAATCGCACCCAAGTGTCTTTGAAGGACCTCGGCGTTCGGTCCTACGGTTGAGAATTCGGTGACGCCCGGGATTTTCTTCAACTCTTTGGAAGAAGCTAGAGCTGTGGAGTTCGCCTTTCGGTCAAGGTGCACAGCGTTAGAATAGTAAACGAATATAGCTCGCATCGGCCTGGGAAAGGACAGAGACAGTTCGATTCAATTTTACCTGCCGCGGGGATCACGCGTTGGCTGTCGTCCGCGACCAATACGCGTTCGCTCTGTCTCCCTCGCCCCCCTGGGGGCCTTGGGGGCGCCCCGCCAGGGGGACGAAGACGGCACTCTTCGGAATCAGAGTCCGCATCTTTTATGCATGACTGGGATTATTATTTCATTCACGCCCTTTGGGCAGATTTGATGGGGCGGCCCTTCCAGCCCTTCGGACGGCGCCCTTCACACACAGGGCGGTGGCCCGCGGCCCTCGGGGGCGCCCTTTGCCCTTGGCGGGCCTGCCCCGTGGCCCTTCTGCAGGGCGCCGAGGTGGAGAAGGAGCACCCCGCACTGAATCATCAACCGCTTCAAACAATTAACATTCTGGACCGTAAAGTTTGCCGCGTCGTCCTGATCGTCGGGTGATTATGAGAAAGAGAGGGAGAGAGTAGACAAGCAAGAGTGACGATTAAATGCAGCCGGACCCCTAAATGACTACTCCCTCACTATCGTACTGCCCGAGATATGAAAACATAAGTCGGCCCTCGAAAAATCGATCCGAAAAACGTGAAATGGCCGACCCGAAAAATGCAAATCCAGCTGTCCAATTAGAGTGGCACACAGACGTCCTCTTGCTGCTGTTGTTGTTGTTGTTGTTGATGTTGAGCGGGACGTCTGAAATCATATCCTGCCAGAGGCAAGAGCGGACAGCTCTCCGGACGTCTTCGTCATCGTCAAAGATGCCGAGGCCGCGTCCGCGAACGGCGGCACGCTTCGGACTCTCCGTAAATGGTCCGAATGCTGACCAATATTTTCCGTCTGCGTGTTTTTTTTTTTTTTTTTTTTTTTTTTTTTTTTTTATGTAAATTTTTTACCGTGTTGCACGGTGAAGGTGTGACAAACGCCGCTAGCGCGCGTTTCTCTCGCCGCGGCGTGAAGAAGCGTCGACCGAAGTGCTTAATTTCCAGTCGTACTTGAGACGACTGTCGTCTGCTCCGCGTCGTCTGCTACCGGTTCAAGCCTATTACGTTATCAATTTATGGAGAATGGCACAATGACACGTCGTTAGGGGAGTTCCTTCTCCGGTGTCGCGAGCTCTCAGTGAGCCAAGGAAAATGGCTGGTAACTTACACGTGCTCGACGCGAGACTTGCGTCGTTGTGGTCCACCTGGCAAATGACAGACGGCCGGCGCCGCGACCAGGACGAAGGAGAAGAAGAGAGAGGGTTTCGAGTAAATCGCACAGCGACCGGGCTTTAAACCACGATATTCACACTCCATTTCAGTGACGGCGTCCCCGCCTGCGCCCCGGGGGGCTGTCTGCGTGGAGCCGAGCGGGGAATCTCCAAAAGGGAAATTTCCCGCTACTCGGGAGAAATTTCCCGCTACTTGTGGGAAATTTCCCGCCAGGTGAATTGAAAGTTACATAATAAAAAAAAAAACCTCACTGGAAAGAACAGTGGGGCCAAAACGCGTGGATCGAAACAAACAGACAGAAGCGACGCGGTGTAAAACAGAGGAAGGCATGCCTTGAAGGTAGTGACGACAAGACAGGTCGGTTCCACGGCACGGCAGGGCAGGGTGGACTCACGTGCCGCGTCGCTGCGAAATCGCCCCGATTCGTTCAACAACACGGAGCCGCGCGTTGTTTCCCGGATTCCCCGACCGGGATACACCGTTTTCTACACAAACGCCTCGGAGTCACACATATTTCTGGGTGAGAACACGCTCCTTCGAGGTGGGGCAGGAATAACGAGCAAGACACAAGGATCTCAAGATTGAAAAAAAAAAAAAGGAAAAAAAAGTGAGTGACAATAATTAAAAATACTTTGAAATTCAAGCAGAAAAAAGAGGGGCACTTTTCTATTTTTGATCGAAACGTTTCACACTCTGTTGCAGGTCCAGGGCTCCCTGTGTCCTGGAGAAAAGCGGGATGGGGTCCTCGCCTTGAGGGCCTCGTCCTGGCTCGGCCCCCGCTCGGCCCCGCTCGGCCCCCGCTCGGCGCGCGAACCCAGACGACCAGAATCACCGCTGTAAAGAAGTCAGCAGGTCCTTCGGGAAACAATTTAACCGGGGACACAACACGGACCCAAGTCGTTGTCCCGTCAAATTCCGGATCGAACCATAAACGTCACGTCCAGCGCCGGCCGGCCAGTCCCACCCAGCGAGCGAAAAAGCCGTCAAATGGGGGAATCGAGAGCCAAACAAAGGGCATAAATAACAGGCCGCCCCGGGCCACGCCGAGAAAGCCGTTTTCAACTTCATAAATATCCCGCCAGTTTGGCCCACCGCTTTGCTAAATCCGAAAATCCGCGACCGTTTTCGCGAGTGCGGATTTCGGGCGCTGCAAACCTCGGCGCTGCACTGTGGGCCAGCAGACCCGCAGAAAGGGCGGTCTAAGTCCCGAACGCTGCAGAGTCGCTGAATGGGACTCGAACCGAACGTATGACCCCACCAATGGATTGCTCTCCGAACGAGGCATCCATTGGTGGGGGTCACACTCTTCTGGCCCACTGTGCGCTGCGCCCTTATTTCCATGGGCGACTTGCTTTTCCGCGAAATTGGCCATAATTTGGCGTTCCAGACGACCTGCCTGATGGCCTGACGTGTGCCGTACCGGGTCGGCTGGCTGGCTGCTGGCTGGCTGTTGGCTGGCTGGCTGCTGGCTGGCTGTGGCTGCTGAGGAAGGCGGACGGGCGCGGCGTGTCATCACTCGATCAGGCCCACTGTGCCTCGGGGACCCTGGGCGCCCGGACCCCGGGGCCCAACCTGTCTGCGCCAATCAACAGTAAGGCACAATCAATTCGCCCTTCCCCCCTCCACTCCTCCTCCCACTCCCCTTCGCCAATTGTTCGATCGTTTCCTGCTGCGAATAATAATAATTTAGCCGAATTTGGAGGCGCAATCAGCAAATCAGGAACATAACTGTTTTCGTCAGCCCGCGCAGGGCGCTGCGTGGCTGAGAAGGGTTAGGTCAGAGGTTCAACTACCGCCGGAATGGAATTTTTTTTCTTCACGAACACCGAGTGACACGTGCCATCATCGGTCTGGCTACTCTCATTGAGTCATTTAAAGCCCTCCGTTTTCGCATTAATTGCCAGCTTTATAGGGAGTCGTTACAAGTGACGTTTATCGGCGCGTGTGTGTGTGTGTGTGTGTGTGTGTGTGTGTGTGTGTGTGTGTGTGTGTGTGTGTGTGTCACTGCGACAGAGGTCGCCTGGCTGGGCAAATAAAAACCGCAAAGGATTGCTGAAAGTGACTGGATGTCGTGGGTGCGACCCAAAGACCCAGTGGCAGAGTCCTGCCAAGATTCGGGGAGCGTTCGATTTACGGTTATCGGAGGACAGAGCCAAGAAAAGAAAAAAAAAACTAGTAACTTTGGAAAAGGTAAACCAAAAATAATAAAATTTCATTTGTTGAACAGTGACTTGCCTTCACCATAAGACGTCGCCACAAAGTTTTGGCATCAAAAACAAAAACAGCGATCGCGGACGGCAGCGATCTCATAAACTTGTGGCGCGCAGAGGCCTGGGCTTCCTCATATACCGATTTTTCATTTTTTATGGGATATTTCAAGCGGAATAAACGCTCCTTAAATGGAGCAAAAGTGGAGGGGCCAAGGCGAATAAAAGGGGTCCCCCGCGGTGCGGAGTACACTCGGTGCGTGGCTACACAGCCGGAAAAGAAAAGAAAAATGAAAAATGAAAAGAGGTGTATCGTACCGCACACACCGGCGCAACATGCCCGAGTGGGGGGGGAGGTGGCGCCGTGCCCGAGTATGTTGCGCCTCTGGAAGGGCTGGATCAAGGGCTGGATCAAGGGCATAGGGCAGGATGAAAGGGCATGATCACGGATTGACCTAACCCATAGGACCCACAAGGCGCAAAGGAACGAGCTGTGGATGAAAATATCTGGAGTAGGATCAGAGTCGTCTGAATCGGAAGGTGTGGGTGGAAACAGTACTGTCTCCATCAGATTAAGGCCTGTCACAAATTTATTCTCGATGTCTTAATTATAAGACGGGCCGGGCGTGTTTACACAGACCGAATACCGCCGGTGGCGTATGGCCAGACGGCTACAATGTCCGTCTGGAGCGAGGGGGGGAGAGAGAGAGAGAGAGAGAGAGAGAGAGAGAGAGAGAGAGAGAGAGAGAGAGAGAGAGAGAGAGAGAGAGAGAGAGAGAGAGAGAGAGAGAGAGAGAGAGAGAGAGAGCAGAGAGAAAGAGAGTAAAAGCGTGGCAAAATCGTTACAATTAACGACGCTGTCTTAACGGCGTTACGCTAACGGGTCCGTGGACGCCCAGGGTGTCGTTGCCCAGGTCGAGTTCGACGCGGAGGTGCTGTCCACCCGGCGGGGCGTCCCTCACGTGTACGACGTCATCCTGGCGGCGTCGGGCCGAGGCGAGGCTCTGCCCCAGGCGCCCTGTGTCCGGGACTCACTCCGACGGGCCCATGACAAACTCAGAGCATCGTTATTCCCTGCCCACGGGCTAACCCTCTCTCGGCGCCCACGGTAAATCACCAACGAATTTCTCAAATTGAAAATAAGCTTCAAGTGGGGAATCTGTTCGGAACTGCGCTCACAGTGTACCCGGTGAAGCAGAAATGAAGCGACTCGACTGTACCCGTGCAGCTGCTCGCCTCACGCTGATGTTACAGTATTGTCGAATGGACTGTACACTGCCAGATCGGATCGAGCATTGAATCGGACACCTGTATCACCCCGTCCCCCTCGCCCTGGTTCGGTGTCTTAATTAATAATTTTGTGCCGGAAAACAAACAAAGACAGTGTCCTAGGGCAGTACTCTGCCATAAATCACATTCAGCGTGGTCGGGTTTGGCGCCGAAAAGGTGGGCCGGCGCGCACGTCGGGCGTGAAGGCGGCCGGGAAGGAAGGTTGTAACTGCCGGCGGAATCCCTAACAGTGAAGGCGCTTTGCTGCGCCGTCCAAGGGCCTAACAGTCGCTCTGTCTCTCTCGCACCCCCACGGCACGGCCCACGCGTGCGACAGAGACTGCCCAGGGCGCCAGCACCGCGCCGCCGGCGGCCTCGACGTCTTTTATTGTAGCCTTTGGTGTTACTTTGGGCACTACATGTTCACCGCAATTATTAATGCCATCCTCCTCCCCCACTCCACGGCCTCGGAGCGCGCTGCTCGGCCAAAACATTGTATCGCTGAGTGAGTCGTCAAGAGAGTTATGCCAGTCTCCTGGGGCGATCCCCCGCGTCCCCCACCTCTCTCTCTCTCTTCCTCTCCCTCTCTCGGTGTTCCATATCATGACCTCCTCCGGGGCGCCACAAGACCCCTGTGAAGAAACTCCGCCAAACTGGCCTCCTATCAACTCTTTTTTGAAAAATAAAATAAAAATAAAAGCAAACTGCAGTTAAAAAAGTCGAATTTCCTGACTTTCGGCAGTCACTACGTCCTATAATCTAACACTTTCAAATTTTCAAAACGTGTATTATTTGATTAATTTTTACGGTGGTCCGTTTTTGTTTTCGATGCGAGCTGGGGCGTCCACCTGCCCCCGGGTATCGCTACAGTATGCGCTGCGCCGCGCGGTCCGTCGGGGCGGGGCGGGGCGGGGCGGGGCGGGGCGGGGCGGGGCAGCGAGAAGCGTGCCGACGTGCGGTAGAGCACACAGACTCTTCCAGTTTCTGATCACGGCACTGCTAGGCCCCGACAGGATCCAGAGGCAATGACAGACAGACGCTCCTCTTTTTCGAAGTTACTCCGAGAGGAGCAAAATAAATGGCTCTGTGTCGGCGCTCAAGATTTAAGTGTGGGTGTTCTGCGGATGTCTCGTCACGGACGGACTGACCGGTCGTCATCAAAACTCGTACTCTTTCACAGGTCTTTCCGGCCTGGAATTTGTTTGTGCTCTGATCAATCAAACGATTTCGTAAAATGCAGTCCTCACACCAACAAAAAAAAAAGTAAATAATGAATATGAATTCATACAAACATGTGTAACTGAAGCCACCCCATCCATCAAGGAAGATGCCGCTTGTCCGTGAGGGGAACAAAGCTCAAAAACCGGGAGCCAAAAGTTGCATTCGTGGGCCTGGCTTACATACGAAAAAATGGTCAAACAGAAACAACAAAAAGCGTCTCCTTGGCGGGCCGAACAATAATCATCGTGCCTTGGCTGTCACTACAAAACGTTTTTTCGTCGCGGCGCGTCCACGGGGAGCCTCGGAGAGCTCGGATTCGGGACAGAAAATTGATAAATGGAATTATAAGCGGCATTTCTTCTGCGGCGACCCCACACAGCGCAAAGGGTTGCGCTCACCCTTGCCTTACGGAAGTGCCGAGGCCGCCGCTCCGGCCGGAACTGGAGTCCCTGGAGTCCCTGACGCCCCTGGAGCCGTTTGGGAGTTTGTTGAGGGATACAGCTTGCAGCTGTGGGAACCTGGAGGAGTTGTCAAGACGCTAACTGAAAATCTGCTGCTTGTGGGAAGTCTGCCTGCAAACCAGCATAAGCCATCCTGCAACCGCTCTGGACATTTCCAGTCATTTCAGAGCCGCAACAAGTCTGCCTGAAAAATGGGGGTCCGTCAGAGAAACCACACCCTGCCGTCGTCGCCTGGAGCTGTCCAGCCGGCTCGCCCTGGAACAGCCTGGAACAGCCTGGAACTGTAATGGCTTGTCCGGCTGGATTGAGGGGGCGTATCACCGAGCGTGACGACTTACTCTCTCGGTCACTGGGCGCCGTCTAGCACCACCCCGTCGTTAACCGCCGAGTGCCATACACCACTTAGGCGAAAGGCAAAGGGGGGCGCTTAAAGGGTTGGATGCCCTGCGCATGCGCGCTCTGTCATTACCCACTTAGGGGCCACCAACAGAGCCACACCACCACACTGTCATTCGCCCCACCACACACCGTCATACAGTACTCATAGTCATACTCTCTCTCTCTCTCTCTCGCTCTCTCTCTCTCTCTCTCTCTCTCTCTCTCTCTCTCTCTCTCTCTCTCACTCTCTCTCTCTCTCTCTCTCTCTCTCTCTCTCTCTCTCTCTCTCTCTCTCTCTCTCTCTCTCTCTCTCTCTCTCTCTCTCTCTCTCTCTCCCTCTCTCTCACAGAGTCAGGCACACTCTCGCTTACACACACACACACACAGAGCTAAACCCCGTCGTGGAAAACAGCTGACCTGTTGAAACGTTGAGGCAGGTTGTGGAACCAGGGCAGGCGCTTGCGCGCAGAGGCAGCACCCGACGCGGTCTGCGAGCAGCGAAAAATAAGAAAGTAGTGGAGTAGGCAATCGGGCAATCGCACATAAAGCCGACTCGACATTGCCTTTGGGTGTAATGAGACGGCGATACATCACGCCGGCGTCGTTGGTCCGTCTGCCGGCGACGCGAGCGAATAAAAGGACGATTGATCGGTTCGCTCTCCGTTTGAATGTCGATTAAAAAGACGGCGCTGTATAACTGCGCGACAATTAAGTTTGGGGCCTCCACTACAATGTTGCCGGAATAGCGTCCAGAGAGAGAGAGAGAGAGAAAGAGAGAGAGAGAGAGAGAGAGAGAGAGAGAGAGAGAGAGAGAGAGAGAGAGAGAGAGAGAGAGAGAGAGAGAGAGAGAGAGAGAAGTGCGTGGATCGCGGGCATTAAAAATCCGCCCGTTTATAAATTAGCCCGCGTCGGGTCACGTTACCGCAGCCGCCCCGCCGCGGACAGTTCGCCTATTCCTGGTAATTAGAAGAATCACATAAAATGTGTCGGGGCGGCGCCGCGGTTGTAATTGGGAGATGATTAATTCGAGGAGTGTCCGAAAGCCAACTCGATTCCGTGACGGTTGCCCTCGGCTCGCGCTGGTCCTCGGGCCCCTGATCCACAGTGGTTCAGAAGACCGTTGAGGCGGCCAAAATTCTAGACGCGTTTTTGAGCTCCAGAGCAGAGCCCCTGACACTTATCCATCAGACGGGCCTCATAAAAATAATTAAAATTAACCAATTTTTTTTCAAAGAGTACATACATTTGTTGGGACATTCATGTACTTTAAAAAAAAAATTGGAAAATTTTTGTAGCTGTTGACTTTGTGTTGCAGAGAGGCGACGGCATGATGGACGTGCACCGGGCCATGCCGGCAGGGCTGGTCGCGTCTGATTACAAATCGCCGCCGCTGCAGATTGCAACTGACTCCTTGTCTTTGGGTCTGCGCTGCCGCCGGGGGTACTGCCCGGTGCCGCGACTCGCGGTGGTCCAGATAAGAGGCCTTAAATTGTAATTGATGGCGCGCTGTGGGGTCCGGGACACAGAGAAAGCCGCTGCTGCAACTTATTCGGCTAACGTCTCTGTCCCGAGGGCGTGTTGCACGCTAGTAAAACTTTTCAACAAGCTCATTCCATCGAAGAAACCTAACCTTGAAAAAAAAAAAAAAAAAAAAAAAAACTGTTATTTGCCCAAACTGTGGACAAAGTCAGACCTAACCTAAAGCTGCTTTTGACGCGCAGCGTGCAGATTATTCATGTCCGGCTGGCCAGTGCAGGGCCACAGACCGAGGACTGGTCGACGACGGCGTCGATTAGCGGCCACAGAAATATGGCTCTCTAAATCTTACTCTGCAGTTACGAATCCTCAGTAGCAGCAGCACGCGAGGGGCCCTCGACTTGCCGGTGCTACTGGTGACCTACTCCGAAAAAAAATAAATTAAAAATTAAATATAATTTTATCTTTTTGACCCGATGGACGATCTCGTCACCTGAAACAGAGCTGACAGACTGTTGTTTTCCGACTGCTTGGGCGCGGCGGCCTCTGCTGGTGGTCGCGCGGCCACTGCACCGCGGCATCGCTATCCGAGGATCGCGCTTTTATGACTCTAGCAGCGCAGCAGCGCAGCAGCGCAGCTTGTCGAGCGGCCGGACCTGCACGCGCGGCGGGGGGGCGGGCCGCCCAGGGCACACGCGTCAAAACACACGGAGGGAATGCAAAAATCGAAATTCGCGCCACCCGTTCCGTTTCCATCTTGCCGTTTTGTGCCGCTCAAAGTGGAGTGGTTTCAGGCAGCAAAGCGGCACCTGTGCACGTTTTTTCTTCCTTCCCGAGTCTCGCGGTGTGAGTCATTTTATAGTGGGTTAGACGGAGCGGATGTGTGTGTGTGTCTGAATGTGCGCGTGAGTGTGTGAGTGTGTGCGTGTGAGTTTGTGAGTGTGTGCGTGTGTTCGCTAATCGCCCCCGGCACCCTCGGTGATGGCATGTTGATATTGCGGTCTCTTTCTTGTCACTGCTGCGTTGCGCGCCGCCCACCTCCGCTCCTCAGCTCTCCTCGTTCGGAGAGCAATCCATTGGTGGGGTCACACATTCGGTTCGGGTCCCATTTAGCGACTCTGGAGCTCGAAACGGGTCTAGAATGTTGGCCGCCTCAACGGTCTTCTGACCCACTGTGCGCCGTCCGGACGGCAGTGGGCCCCTTAGGTGGAAAGCATTTTCAGGGAGCGCCATTGCGGGTCCGCGGTCGCTACATCCGAGGGAAACGGTAAATGGGGGTAAATGGGATAAAAATCGGACGTAAAAAAAAAACCTGGAGGGCGTTGTCATCTTGACGGCTAGGGATTATAGCTTCGTCAGCCACTCCTCTTTGTTTCCGATCGAACCCTTCCAGTGGCGGCGTGGCCTGTCATCACGTGTGTCCGCCAGCCACGGCGCCCCGAAACAACACAGAAAGCTTGATGCAAGTGGGACTTACATGAGCATTTTTCAGACGGTCCTATTTTGAAAAAGCTAAAAAAAAAAAACAAAAAAAAACGCAAGGCAAGGCGGTTTGCCGTGGGATCAAAAACGTTTACGCCGAAGACTCCGCAGGGTTGGCCACGGGTGTAGAAAACGGGTAGAAACGACATCGAAGGAGAGGGAAGAAGGGCGGGCTGCTAGAGACTGTTTATGTCGCGATAATACACCGAGCCGAAAGGTAGACGCCGCCGCCGCCGGTGCATCCTAAGAGCCGACGCAGGCTGGCTACCTCTGTCTCTCTCGCACCCACGGGGCGTCCCGCGTGGGTGCGAGAGAGACAGAGTGACGGGCAGGCCGGGGGCGGTGATGCAGCGTTTTCGCCACGACAGGTCCCTCGCGCGTGGATAAGAAACCCGCTCATCCCGACACCGCCGGCGTGCCTTTTACCCCTCCGCCCCCTTTCCCCCCCCCCCCCCGACGGGAGCTAATACGTTCGTTCCGTCGCCACTAATGTGCACGGATCTTCTCCGCTCTGCCGAGCCGCCAGTCTGCAGTTTTAATCGCCATTGCGCCCGCCGCACCTCCGTTTTCAGTGTCTTTCCCCCTCTTTCATCATTTTTGTCGCCTTTTCTTTTTTTTCTTAAATTTTTCTACTCACTTTTGTACGGCTTTTCTTCTGCAACGCACAAAATTATTTATTATTTTTTATAATTCTTTTTTAAAAAGCTAGTTTTAGGGGCCACAAAAACGCCCCACCAGGACGCTGGCTAGCTATGGAGCCAGCGCGCGGTGGCCTCCCCGATTTGAATTTGAATCGCCACAGATTAATTTGGGGAGATAAATTGGTGTCGTAGGACCGCGCGCCACATAAAGTGGGCAACATCATAGAGGACCGCAGCGCCGCCTGGCGTTTATTTCCTGTAAACTAACCCATCGGCCCGCGGAGGCCTGGTGGGCCGTGAGCCGTCCTTCATTATTTCAGTTTTTGGACCACGAAGAGGGTTGCGCTTCGAGTGGACTTATTCCACGTTTTTGGCCGGAGAAGCTGGAAATTTGGGACGTCCCGCGAAGCAGGTGCCTAATCGCAGGATAAATTAATCAGCGGCTCTGCGACGGTAGCGTGGGCAGCCAAGGCCGTGCCCCGTGTTCGGCGTAATATTTATAAATGCAGTAATCGTGGTTAGCGTAAACATATAATCCCATTCAAATTGGCCCTGGGCGGGCCGCGGCATGGGGCAGCCGGGCAGGCCGGGCTGGCAGACAGCGATACCACAGTGTAGACGTGTCCGTTGCGGGGCTCGCTGAGGGTTGCCCGGCTGCACCTGTAGGCTGGCCGGCCGGCCGGGGTGCGTGCACTCGCTGCACCTGCACTGTGTTTTTTCGGCCCACTGTCCTGTTCCGGTCGGGAAGCTGCGGCTTGGCGACTTCGGTTCCAAACTGCAGCCAGTCGAACTTCGCGAGGGTTGAAATTAGACAGAAATAAAGTTTGATATAACGTTAATTATGACCTGATAATAATGATGATAATTTTCATCCATCGTTGCGAAACACTGAGTTGTAAACTTCAATATTCAAAATATTGAAGTTTACAAACATTTGCCAGCAGCAAATTTTTATCACCTCCGGTCTTGATGAATTCGTTTGAATTTCCCGAGGCATAGAAATGCGTATGGTAATGAATGCCTCCAGCTGGACTTGCCTGGACGGCGCAGCATGTCGGCCAACCTCTCTCTCTGCGGTCAAGGGAAGGGGTGCCCGGCGCGTGGCTCGGGGGGGGGGGGGGGGGGGGCAGAGCAACGCAACAGTACCTTAATTTTGAAACTTTTACCATCTTTTTGTTCTCTGTCACTGACTGCCATCTTGACTTAAGTGCGCGCATGTGTTTATGTGTAAGTTAGATCTGCCGTCTGTTCGTGCGTATTTGCGGGTATGTCTGTCCATCTGCCTGAGGCTTTACCGCCATATTCAGCACACGTGTCACCCCCTTGGTTTCACTTGGTCCGCACCTGCCACCCCCATCCCACTACATCTTCTCCTCCTCCTTCTTCTTCTTCTTCCGTAGGCGACTTTCCAGCAATGTCATCCCTCCCGCGTCACTTCCATTACGCTATACCAAAATATAAATTAGTGTCAATTTTTTCCCCGTTTTTTTTTTCCTGTCGATGACCCTTTTTTTTTCTGCAGGGTGTCTTCTCTGATGATTGGGAGTGTCTCGTGTGGCGGCCTGTGGGCCCGGCCGTACGCAGCGCTGCCGAAACACCTGCCGACCCGGCGGCCTGCCCAGGGCGGCCCCGGGCCCCTCTCTCTCTCTCTCTCTCTCTCTCTCTCTCTCTCTCTCTCCGTCTCCCCTTCACAACTTCACCTGTTGCACCCCATTGGCTGCCTCCTCCCCGCCCCCACCTCCGTAGGGGGCCCCCGAGTCGCGTGCCCGCATGCAGTCTCTCTCTCTCGCACGGACATGACCGTCCGTCCTTCTCGCACTCAAGCGGCCTAGCTATGTCGGTTTTCCCTCCACTTTATCTCCGGTCGTCAGAATGGCACTTGACCGTTGGTGAGACGGACAGTGTGGTCGCGAAATGTGTCCCACTGTGTCTCCGATGCGAACGGTCGGCCGAGTCAAACAACTACGCCATTCACGAAGAGGTTTCTTTGTGTGATGAGAGAAAATCTTCATATTATGACGCAAACCCAGCTGTAGAGCCCGGGAATTTTTTTGCAACTAACGGACAAATTGCCGTATTTTCTCACGATTTTCGCACCATAATGTAGCGGCACAGACTTTCTTCAAAAAAAAAAAAAAAAAATCGAGTGTAAGCTGGAGTCGAACCCAAGTCAAGGGGTGCGAGCGCCTTGCCGTTCCCGTCGCTGTCAAGCCAAGCAACTGACCTAGGCGTTGTTCAGCTCCGTTTTTGTTTTGTCTCTTTGCGTTTTGAGTTCGTTGCCAACCGTCGGCAACGCAAGCCCCGCGCTCCAGGAACCTATTTGCCGGTCGCTGGCGCAGGAATAGACGAGGTCAGTGTGTTAGCGCGGCCCGTTGGCGTGGTAGCGCAGTCAGCAGCGGCGCCGGCACTCTTCGTGTCGCAAAAATTCGTTCGCGACCAAGAGTCTTCCCTGCGAGCGGCGCCACCAAGGACGAAAGGACACTCTAGGGCGACCGCGGCACGTGCGGTGGCTGCCAGCCCCGCCAGTCCGGCAGCCAATGAAAAATGAAGCAATTCTGGCACCCCTGCCCCGCCCCTCCCCCCGCAGCACCCGTCCACTGCACCTGCGTCTCAGCCCGCGTCGTCTCGGGACGCTCTGTCTCTCTCGCACCCCTGCGGGACGGCTCTGAGTGCGACGCAGGCGGTGTGAGGCAGAGAAACAGGGAAGGACGCCGAGGAGATCTGCATTTCATTTTCGGGAAATTGGCGCTCGGCCTGTTTGAACAGCAGGCCGTGTGTGGCCGCGGCCTTGGCGCACACTGTGAAAACGACCTAGAATAATGACGAATTACTCGCAACCCCCCTCCCCCCAAAAAAGGGGTTTCTTTTAAATTTTTTGAACACGGTAGCTTCGGTGAAAAAAAAAGCGGGTAGCGGGTGCCGAACCCAGGTACCTCAGGTGTCTTATAATTCACGGTGGCCGAGAGCGCAGAGACGTTGGACTATATGTCCGGGGACCTAGATTCGATTCCCACTGCGTGGCCTTACACCAAATGCCCTTTCTCTTGCAAAATTTTACGTCAATTTGAGAGTGTGTCGCGCCGAACTCGCAGGAAGCTCGGCAGAAGGCCAGCCGACATGCCTGCGGGACGAGCAAATGATAATGAACTTCCCTTTAGTACGGCGGCGCCGGGCCCCGATTGATTTGTTAAGTGAATCCAGCTTTTGCTCATTGTTCCCTCTCGTCTTATTGGTGGCCGCGTGTGTGAACGGCCACAACACACACTTACTTATAATGAGACATGTATGGAATTATAAATTATGGAATTATTAATAAGACATTGGCCGTGATTGGAATCGGCCAATCGTTTCGGCGGCACACCGTGAAGAGCGGCGCAGGCGGCGCCCACTGTGCGGCAAGACAGACTGCTGGCTGGCCGGACAAAGGGCCAACAAACAGGAGTTCTGTTGGGCATTGTCATGACCCCGTGGATGCGAAATACTCTCACACACACACTGCAAAAAAAAAAAAAAAAATACTAGGAAGTCGCGCAGTTTTTTAAACTTTAAGGACAGCAAATGATGGACGTCATCAAGGGTAAAAATAAACTCCGAAAATGAAGTGAAATGGACGCGAGGGCTCTCTGACTGAGTGGACCGAGTCAGCAGCGGGGCCCCGTCACAGTGGACACGGTGGCATGGCGCCGCGGCCACCCGTCGGCCAGTCATGTCCGCCGATCTTTCTTTCGCGAGACTGCAGGCGACGACGTGCTCATGATGCTGTCATTGTTATTATCTTTTGACTCACGCCCCATCGTCGTCCTGCAGTTCTTCTTGCGTCGCTCTGTAGCGTGGTCGGCACCCCGTGGCGACCGCCTTGCAGTGACGTCTCCATCGATGTGACAGCGAAGCCAGAGAGCGGGGCCGGCCGCTCTGCAGCGCCTCCTTGAACGCCACACTTGCCAAGAAGAATTATCAGGAAGACACTTTTTCAGCCTGGCTGAAGCAGTTTTATTCAGGGGTTTTCACTCTCTGGCTTGGCATTTGGACAACCACTCCTGCAGCTTTTGGCTCCGAAGCTTAACATTCACGTGAAATCCTTCCCAGCTTAAAATTCGAGTTGACTCTGGCACAACATCAAGCGGCAGCCTCACAGGCAACGACGTGTGGCGTTCGCACGCTCGCCCGTCACTTTGCCCGTCACTTTGGTGGTCGCTGCGACGGACGGCACCACGTCGCGCTTAAATTCACCCACCGAAAACGCGAGCACCCACTCGGAGGAGGTATAATGTACCCCCTCCTCCACGCCCTGTTTTAAACCCGACGCAACGAGAGCACAGAGAATGTTTTATTCAAATACCTGGCGTGTCATGTCCTCGCCGCCCCCTTCCCTTCTCCCCCCTCCGTCCTCGCCCGTTCTGTTCCAAGAGGAAATTCACACTAACTAGTAGTTAGTGTTCGAGAACCTCCGGGTCTCCCTCTGTCGAAGTTAGTCTTCAAAACAAGCCCTAACCTAACCTAACAGCGGACGAGGCATTGTCGGCAGCGGCTGCGTGGCTTCAGCTGAGGGACGCGCCGGACAGCAACGGAAAGCCCTTCGACAGAACAACAAAATACAACTCAGCCGCGACAGCCGGCCGCCTGCTGCAGCGCCGAGGCGATCAAGTTTGTTTTGCGTTTGATTGCATGCGAACAATACAATCGTCTGCATATGCCTGCCACCGAAAACATTGTACGGGTGTCTTGGAACAAATCAGTTGGGAATCGATGCATCACTCCGGCGGACGCGGGGCCCAGGCAGGCGGCCCTGGGTGGGGCGCCGTTGGGATCGAGTCGCCTGGAGGGAAACCGTGGAGACTTTCAAACGTGCAAACCCCGAGCGAGGAAAGAGACATGCTCTAATCAACTGACCCGATGCTATTCCCGATGCCAGTCCCAGCGCTGCGCTGCGCCTTCTATGAGCCGTCCCACTGTGTCCCTGCCTTGCATTTGCATGGGCAGCGAGCGCGTACCAGGCTCGCGGCATGCAGATGGCGCTGCGTTGGGTGGCCGCTTCCACTTCCGGCGCCCCAAATACCGCTCGAAACGGGAATTTAGAGAAACCTTCGCAGCAAAGTGACGCGTCCAAGACCCGCAGTGCAGTCGTATCAAAAATAAATTCGATTCGGGCCGTCCAGTCCGACGCGATGCAAAGCAGGAAGGCGACAGCGTCATGTCCTCAGTGACTCTCTCTCTCTCTCTCTCTCTCTCTCTCTCTCTATCTTCTCTCTCTCTCTCTCTCTCTCTCTCTCTCTCTCTCTCTCTCTCTTCTCTCTCCCTCTCTCTCTCTCTCTCTCTCTCTCTCTCTCTCTCTCTCTCTCTCTCTCTCTCTCTCTCTCTCTCTCTCTCTTCCTTGTCCATTCTGCTCGGACGATGAAGAGGTCGCCAGCCACGCTATCGCTCGCCGCCGTGCGCACGGCGTTCTCTCTCGCACTGATGCGCCCCCCGCCGTGGGTGCGAGAGAGACGGCACCATTCAGCCCGCCGTATCTGCATGCAGAGCGTTTAGGCCGCGGGCACTGGGGCCGAGCCGGCCGAAATGGCGGCCCTGTGAATACGCCGCGTCTCGTTATTGGCAGGATATGAGGATTCATTGCTGCCAATAAGACATGACTTATTCTCGTATTATTACAACGTACCGCGCGGTACCGCGTACTGGGGCCGGCCGGCACCTGCACCGACATTTGTTTGTTATTGACAGTTTTGGAGCGGTTTCCGCGCAGGGTCGCTGGGTGACGAGCTCAGACCGTGTTTTATTTTCGTGTTTGTTTGCGTCAACACCGTTTCCATCTCAGGCGGACGAGCGGAGCAGGCGCGTTGCGTTTCAAGATATTTCTGCTATCGAAGGGATTACTTGGAGCACGAGCTGCCTCTGCCAGCGATGCCGCGATGCAGCGACGCAGGCAGTGGCGCGGACAATCCGCCTCCGGAAAAACAGCGAAAACAAGTACCGCCTGCCAAGTGCGATTTTCAAGACGGCGGAGGCCGCGAACTTCAAGTACCTTTCGAGCGCGTGCTGCACAGACTCCTCTTCGAACGCTGCTTGGGACTCATTTGCCCCTCGGCGACAAAAACAAGAGCAAGAACAAAAACGAAAACTCCGCCCCCACCTCTCTGACGTGCCCGCGTGGCCGGCATGGGAATCAGTAGTCTCTTTGAATCAATCGCGGGTCGTACGTGTTTCACAAAAAGCGGCGGGGCGGAGCCTCACCCTCACCTGGCTGTAGCCTGGCTGTAGCCTGGCTGGGGCGGCAGGGCGCGGCGCGGCGCGGCACGGCAGACACGCGGTGAGATGAAGGACGGGGGAGATGGGCCCGTGATAAAGAGGGAGCAGCGCCGGCCCGATTCCGGGTTGGAGTGGTGACCGAGGGCCTAGGTTCGAACACCCGCACGGTGTTGCCTTTTTTTTTTTTTTTTTGTTGACGTAACGTCCACTAGAAGGCACATACTTAGGCTTTGCGCTGAGAATTTGGCCGAGTAGGCAGGCTGAGGTTGGCAACCCTTTGGATACTGGTGCATCGTGGGAATTCCGGGCTGCTGATGTGGCAGCACTGTGTCGTCTGGAGCGCCAAGCGTCGCGGCGCTCTGTCACGAGATAAGCAGCGCGGCGAAACTGAACCTGAGGGACGCGGTAGCCGGCCGGCCGCCTGCAGTGGCGTGGTGGCGTCGGACGCCCATTTGTTCCTAGATACACCTGATTGGTCGAGCAAATGGCCGTTTTATGACGCTACTTTACCGGCTATCTGGAACGCTCATTCATACGCCCTTGTCCCGTCCCTCTCGCTCTCGGTTTGAAAGGCCGCCTTCCTCAGGCCGTCTCCCTCGCTCTCATGCGGCACCGCCTTGGCACCGCCTTGGCACCGCCCCTGTAAAACGTTCAATAAAACGCCTCGGTCTAAGTGGCAGGCGTTGTGGCAGGACGCCGCCGGCGTGTTTTCATTTGTCAGCTTTGGTGCGGCGCTTCCGGCCAGGGTGCTATTTTTCAAAATTCAAAAATAAAATAAAAATCGAAAAAAAATTGAAAAAAAGAGTTACAGTCGTTTGACCGACGATAATTTGTCCAAAAAATAATTCGGCCAACAAACAACATTTATGATTCTTCACTGCCCTCCCCAGTGCGCTTTTCAAAGCCACAGCAGTGCGCTGTGTCTATCTGCCGTGGTGGCTGGAGGTGTCGATGCGTCGGTTCCCCGGTACGAGAATCGGCGGTTCAAATCTTATTACTTCACAATTTTTTTTTCTCTGACCGCTGCTCATTGTCACGTCAAGAGCCCGCTTTAAATCGGCCACAGACATGAGCCGTGGTGGCTGAGGGTGTAAAGGCGTCCGACCCCGACCGAAAGGTCCGGGGATCGACTCCTAATGATTCCATTCATTTTTCGACTGGTTTCCTCCCACTGCGACTCAAACCCGTCGTCCAACACTCGGCAGACGTGCAAGTCAGGGTGGTGTAGTGGTCTAGGCTCAATCCAGGCCATTACACCCGGGTGTCTAAAAAGCAGTCCGCTTCGGCGGATTGGCCTCGGCACTGGTTCGATCCCCGATCGAGCCAGCCACTCGAAATTGGTCGCGAGTGGGTCCGTTCCGATTCGTCGGATGGAGTTGATAAGTCCTTTGAAGCTGGCCCACTGACTGCATGTTCGGGTCTGGGAGCGCCGGACAGCGGGTGTACCATTTGGGTACCGACCAGCCTGCGCAAACAAAAGCTCCCAAAACTACTCTCTCTTTCTTTCTTTCTCTGTCTCTCTATCGTCTCTGCCTTACTCTACTCTGCCCATGTTGGGCCGTGTCGGCGGCTCGGGTCCTACTGGGTCCCCCGGCGTACGATATCGAAGTCGCTGGATCGGATTAACCCCAGTTACCTGATAGCACCGGTTCCCATCCCGAACACCGAAGTAAAGCAGGAGGCCTCCCCATTAAGACTGGGGAGGGGGTGTAGAGTTCCATTTTTAAAATTTATTTTTAGTTAAACACGATCGCCAGCGCCTGGGTAAACCGTTTCCCATATCCGACCACCGAAGTTAAGCGGGGGGGGGGGGGGGGGGAGGGTCGTTCAAAACGAATCGGAAACAAAAATCGAAAAAAATCAAAAACGTCGAAATAAATTCAAAAAAAAATCCCCAAAAAAAACGAAGAAAATTTTTTAAAAAAATCGAAAATTATCAAAAAATTATTAGCGAAGGGGGCCTGCAGCGCGATTTGGACCTCGTCACTCTGACCTCGATAAGCGCCTCCTAACCTATGAGCACGTTGCCCGTATTGCATCACCACACTGTAAGTGCACCACACGGCGTTTGCCTCTGCGTTTTCGCGGCCGATCCCAGAGTTCCCACCGGCCGTCCTATCTCCACGCGGTTATCCTGGAATCCCTGGCGTTCCCGCGGCTGGCTCCTCGTAAACACCCACTTCACACCTGAACTTTTATAGCGTTGGGCCGCCGGGGCCTACAGCAACACATCTCTACTTTGCTGACCGGTAAAGTGGCGGTCATTGCAGTCGTATACACAGCGTCAAAAAAGAGTGATAGTCACGGACCGGGCGCGTTACACGATTTGTGGACGTCGCGACTGCCTGCGTGCAAAGCCGCCTTGAATGAGACAGATTAGCATGATGCAGTGGCCGTCGGCTACAATGTAGTCGCGTGCTTGGCCAGGCTGAGTCAAACTCGTCCGGTGTCGACTAAGCGAAGTTGGGTGTGGTTCTTATAGTTTCGCAGCGCTGCCACCCTTTATTTCGAGACCCCACACCCTAGTCGCGGATGAAAACGGCTGTCCCCTTCCCGCCCACGCCCCGCCCACGCCCACACGGGGCTGGCCCGCACGGAACGGCGCGTGTGGCGGGGCGGCCCTGTGTGGCTCCACCGGCTGGAACACGGCTCCCTTTGTGCACCTTTGATTCCGCGACATGCCGAATCCGATTCCGCCGTCCGCTCGCCGAGCGTCGCCGAGCGTCACCGAGCGTCGCCGAGCGTCGCCGAGCGTTCGGCAGCGGCGCGCGCTGCTCCGATTGTGCAACGTCACTAAGACGCCGACCGACGCCGCGGGCACGGACCACGGTCCAGCGTCAAGGGCTTGACGTCACTCCAGTTTGGGAATCCCCACTAGACTGGGGACTCAAAAAAAATTAAAAAAATTGAGAAAATTGCGTCTGGTCTTTGCAACCTACCTGGACCCCGATTGATGCGATCTCCACTGTTCAAGAACCCAGCGCGATGAACCCAACGGCAAACGTTGACCCCCACTACTTTACCCCTTCCGGGCGGATTTAAATGTGGCGCAGTGTTTGTGGGCCCTCCGCCAGCCGTTGTGAATGACGCACCATTCAGACCGGAAGGTGGGTTAAAAAGCGAAATCTTTTCAAGGAAACACAGGCCGGCCAACGGTGTGGGCTGATCCGC
Source organism: Stenchaetothrips biformis (assembly GCA_030522485.1). NCBI lineage: Eukaryota > Metazoa > Arthropoda > Insecta > Thysanoptera > Thripidae > Stenchaetothrips > Stenchaetothrips biformis. The sequence continues at coordinate 2,128,341 of CM060102.1, read as the reverse complement.
CACAGTTGGTGGTCCTGTCGGGGGCGGCGGCGGCGGGGGCGGCGGGGGCGGCGCGGCGAGCACGTGCTTTTTGTGAATGCGATGTGACACAAGGGGCGGCCCGACAACTCTATGAGAATGTCGTTTGTCGCCGCGCTCGGCGTGACAGGGAAGCCCTCCGCGTGTTTAGAGAGCCCGTCTTGGAAGAAGGCGGCGCGACAATGCTGGATTTTTCATACCGCATGAATCAGCTCATTAAGAATGCACGGCATGCTTTCATAACAGCGGCGGGATTAAAATTTTGGGGCTGGGAAATAGGGCGCGTTCGCCGTCGGGACTTCTCGGTTTCATGCACGTTTGCTGCTGCTCGTAGTACCGTAGGCCCACTCACACGGGCCGCCATTTTGGCGTCTCACTAGACAGTCGACTGCTGCCGCTTCTTCCTCGAACGGCCGCTGTTTGCGATGTGGTTAAATTCGGTGTCCAGAATGAAGACGAACAAGATGCTGCTGCTGGCCACCAGAGCGCCTCACGCCTGGCCGACCCTTTGCATGTCGATGCCCCATTTTCCAAGATAGTGTGGCCAGTCCATCATGCAGAGCGACACCTGCAGCCTAACCTGTTGTAGTTCCACTAACCGTTCAAAAATAGGAAAAAATAGTGTTTTTTTTAATTATCAAAAAATTAAAAATCAATGCCAAAAAAAAAAATACAGTTTTTGTTGCTGTGAACATGGCGAATATTTTTTCAAAAGACTGTCTTTAGTGTGGGGCAGGTCTTTCCGAACAGATCCGACCCCACTGGACTCGCCTCGCGCGAGCAAGCGACCGACCCCATGACTGGGGGGGAATGATAACCGGGGAATGAAATGTGTGTATATGGTGCAGATTACTGAAAACCTCGCAACCGCCTTTAATGAGGCTCCGCAATAAACGGATGACCCCCGCCGGGTGTCGGCGGCCATATCAAATGCAGCGCGCCACTGCGCGGCCACGCCGCGGAAGCCGTGAGAGCGTAATTAAGAAGCGAGCATCTCGTGTGTGTGTGTGTGTGTGTGTGTGTGTGTGTGTGTGTGTGTGTGTGTGTGTGTGTGTGTGTGTGTGTGTGTGTGTGTGTGTACAGGTTCCCAATGGAACACGGCAGTCGGGTAGGCAACCCATCCTACTCCGAGCTGGTAGCGCATCGTTAATAAGTTGGCGCTGCTTTGCGCCTTGTTTGCTGGGTGCAGTGCGATTTAGCGGCGGGGCCGGCGAGGGGTGCCCACTCACACGGCCAGCGACGCCTCCGATGATTGCCAACACGGTGCGCTGTTCACCGGGACTGATTCAAGCTGATTAAAACTGCCAGGAGGGCGGAGCGGGCGGAGCGGACACAGTGGGAGCAGCGCCGGGCTTCATCGTACAGAGGGTGGCCTACCCCGGCGGGCGGCGGCCCGCACTTCGCACACCGCGCTGCACTACCGTCTCTCTCGCACACTGGGATGACCCCTTCTGTTTAATTAAACGCCCAGCTCATCTTTCTGGACGGCTTATGATGGGGTCGGCGAGGCGACTGGTACAGTTGTTGCCCCCTCCTCCGCCCTTTAGCCGCGTGGTTTATTGCGCCGGTGCAACAATTTGGACTGCTTCCTCTTAATTGCCGGCTCCAATTATCATCGCTGCATACATCAGGGATGCGTTTATTCTGCTGCGTCTCGAAGGTCACGGGTTCGATCCCCGGCTCGCGCTTACCCACCTTTAACAAACATCCAGTTCTTTTCATTTTATTCACCATTGGCTATCGCCTCCGCCGTTCCAAACTCCGCAGGCCCTGGGATCAACGGCACCGTTATGACTCTCTTCATTTTCTTACTCTTTTGTTTTTTCTGTCCGTGTCGCGCGTTGCAGAGGAACTTATCCGACTTTCCTCGGTGATTCATCGTCGGGACGAGTAATTGGCGATGATTATCTGGGTGCGAATTTCGGAGCTCCTGGTTAACGTTGTTGTTGCTGTCTGCTTCCATCAAGTGGCGCCGAGTTGGCACCCGAACGTGACGCGTGGCGCTGCCTCTCTCTCTCTCTCTGATGCACAGCGATAATCACCGATATTGTGTTCCTGCAGGATGCGCTGAGTGGAGCTCATCGCGATCAACGTGGTGGTTATTACTCTATCAGCAGAGCCAACAACAACAACAAAAGTTCCAAAAACGCCATAATAATTACCGCAGCCAGAAACAAAGTAAAAACGCCTGCAGTTATTGCACTTGAAAGTACAGCGAAGACGAACAGCAAAGGCAACAACAACAGCAGCCCGTGTTGCAGCAGAGCAGTAACGCCCCTGGCTCCTCATGTTACGCCTAGACGTGTGTACGAGTGCATTTTGCGCACCGAGGTGGAACCGGCCGCGTAAATCTCCGCTCGCTTCAATCGCATTCATGCACAGCGAAAATTCAATTTCAGCAACGGCGTTTTGAAAAAGCTGCCCTAGCGCTTTATAGCATAGTTTCAATTTTTTTTTTTTGTGTTTCGTTTTATCTATTCGTTTTGGCCCGAGTTCCGCAGACCGCCCTGTGGCCCATCCTGCTCGGTGGCCGCGACTCCTTCCTGACTGCAGTCGTTGGGCTGCTTAGCCAACCCCTTTTTTTTTCTTTTTTTCACGACCTGTTGCCGCGCATGTCCGCCGGCCAGCAACGCATTTCGGCTGCCCAATATTATTATAAGCCGGTGTTTTATGTGTGCTGCAGCAAATGGAGACCCACCGCCGTCATTGTGTGTGTGTGTGTGTGTGTGTGTGTGTTTGTGTGTGTGCGCGTGTGTGCGTGTGAGCCCCGAGAGAAAGAAAGGGACAAACCTGACCTCGGACAGGCCCGTATTCAAAGCGCCCGTAATTAGACGAACGGCCCTTTAAATTTAAAAGAAATGCAAAACGAAGAAAAAAATTGCTTTGCTTGGGCTCTGGTAGCGAAAGCAGAACAAACATATACCGTCTTTTTTTCGTGTTTGTTTGGTCAAATATAAAATTGCAGCGAAAACTGAAGCAAGGTTTTCAGCAGTGCAAAATGTTTAAGTAGCTACAAGAGGTGGGAGGAGATATTCCCGATCGTGCGTTGTGTGTGTGTGTGTGTGTGTGTGTGTGTGTGTGTGTGTGCTGCACGTCGATGCTGCCGTTGTTGTACTGCCCGCAATTAAAATGAAGACGACCTGACCGTTCCTCTGGTCGCCCGGCGCCGGTGCCCGTGTCCGCAGCGTTCGACACCGCACTCGGGGCGGCGGGGCGGCGGGGCGGCGGGGCGGCGGGGCCCCAGGCAGGGGAGTTTCTAGAGAGGTCCCTGGAGCAGCTGTGGGTCCTCCTCAGAGAGGTGCCGCGGTGTTCTCTAGGTTGCCGCTCGGACGGGAAGCCCTAGAAGACTCCCTCCTACCGTTAACTCCTACTCTGGATTCGGCCGCCCTGGACTCTCCTCAAGGCGTCCAGACGACCGGACAATACTGTCCATAAATTACGGAACCGCCAAATGAAGCGACCGGACCGGCGATACACCGCAAAAGCGAAGCAATAGCGACGCAGTAGCGAAGCACGGCGTAACGTCGCCGTGTTTATGTCTTTGTCGCCGGGGAAAGGGAAAGGAAGAAAGGCGGGGGGATCAGCCGATGATATAAAACGACGGAAAGACGGTCTGTTTACACGTCCGGTCCTATCGCGCGTATTGTCTGGTCTTCATTTGGGCCCCGCGTGAGTTGCGATTCGGGACTGAGCAACACGTGACGAGGACTGCAGCGACAGGAAGGTCCAGAGACCACCACCCCGACGGAGACTTGCACGCCGGCGGAGCCGAGAGCGCAGGGGCGGCGGGGGCGGCGGGGGCGGCGGGGGCGGCGGGGGCGGCGGGGCCGTGCGTGGCGGGGCGCACTGACAATGCGACTTTTGATCGTGCTGTCGCTTTGTTGCGTGCCTCCCTCACGCCTCCGAGCCCTTCGCCCTCCGCCGTCCCCCTCAATGCCCTTATTGTCCTTGAGGTGCGACGCGCGGCAGTCATCCTGCATTCCGGGATGAAAAGGGCGATGGGTGCGTTCGCGAACGACCGCCCCGGCGCTCAGGCGAGTGACCGGTCCTGACCCCGTGAATGGCAAAGTGAATGTGAATAATGGTCACTTTGGCCGCCTCGGTCGGCGAACGCGAACACGCTGGCCAGCGGTCACCTACAAGGAGGGGTTACTGCTAGGGTTTGTACCCTGCGGAAACTTGTTCCTATGGTTCAAGGTTCAAGGCTGGACAAACGATATATGGCTCCCTTTGAGAGCCTCAACGGCCAATGCGACGGCGATGGCGCAACGCTGCCGCCAAACTTCCGGCGCGCCGCCCCATTCAGGGTGTCCACTGTGGCGGCGACCACTGGCCAGCGCTGCGCACTGTGTCTCTCTCTCTCGCACCCCCACGGCACGCTCCACGAGCGCGAGAGAGACAGATCTGGGGGCGTGCCGTTCAAATTAGTGCTTCCTTGACGGCCTGTTGTGCAACACGCGCTTTGAGTGCAAGCGAGACAGGAAGCGGTGTCATCGCCGGGACGTGTCAATACGCGTGACCGTTTCCGGTCCTTTCCGGCACTTGCTCCCAGTGGGACAACACCGCGCCGTGCGGGACAACAAACGGCATTCTTGACGGTGCGCTGGGGCCTTCGGGCTGGGCTCTGTCCCACTGCGAATCAGAGGCCGTTTCCGCTGTGTAACACCCCGCGACCGGGTTCGATTCCATGCGGAAGTGCTTTTTTGAACGGCACGCTCGATAACTTGCCCCTCCATCGACCCCCAGCGGTGCGTGAGTTTTTCTCCCGATCGCCAGTCGTTCGCGGAACGCAGCACGATTGGCTTGACCGGGCGGGTGCCACCCCGTCGCAGTGTGGCACACTGTGCACCCCCGCGAACACCGATAATGGCTTCCGTTGTTGCCGGCAGGGGGCGCCAATGTTCGCAGAAGGCGTGTGTCCGCTGTGTGCTCCTCTGTGTGCACCGCCGCCTTCAACGACGCAGCACGCGCCGTCGGCAGAGACTTGTCAGTCGCGGCGGCGTCCGGAGGCAGCCGGCCGACTTGGCGTACTTCAGGTCGAGTAAACAATTAGGTACACGGCTCAGAAAAAATTATAAAAATTGATTATGAACATGAGTCGAACTCGGGACCTATCACTCATCAGTCCAACCCTCTGACCGCTCAGCTACCAGTGTGCCTTTCCGTTGGCCGTGCCAGCGTCGATCTTGAAGACTTCTGCTCAGCAGGGACAGGGGTCAGGTTGGAGGGCGCAGAAATGAATCCCTTGACGTAGAGCCCTGCAGTGCTCTTCATTGCGCGCGTTGAACCCAGTGTGGCTGCAACACGGCGTTGCTGCGGGACCCCGATGAGCCCCCCGGGGCCGCGAGGGGGACAGAGCGGAGCGCCACTCGTCTGTTGGTCGTCGCATTCGTTCCGTTTCACACCTTGGCGGTGCGGGTGGCTGTCCGGCGCCCCCCGCCAGGCTGCGCCAGGCTGCACCAGGTGAGGCTCGCTCTGACTGCGCCTCGGACGCGACGTACACACCTTTGTGGCCGGCAGGACAATCCGACTTTGTTTCATTATGAAGTGGACGGGCAGTCTATCGAGGGTCCAGTGCGGCGCCGCTGCCATGCCGGACTCGCAGAGGGTGCGAGGGAGACAGAGCGACAGCGCCGCGGGGAGGACTCGTTGCGCCATCAATGGATGGATCCTGTGGAGGTCCTTTAGGGTGTTGTACTTTCAGCCTGGCCCACTGCGACTCTCAATGGCTGAGCGTTCACCCACCGTGCAACCAACCCTCCTCGAAAAAGGCGAGGGGCACCGGGGGTCCTCGTCGTGGTGGTTTGTGTGGGGTCCATGGTCACGGTCGACACCAAGACTGTTTTCCCTCGCATGATTGCCAAGGCATTGCCTACGTTGTCAACCCTTTCGACATTTTTGCATAGTGGGAATTTTTGCCAACTTATGTGGCAACACTGCTTGCTGCCTAACGTGAAAATAGTGGACCTACCGGCAGGGAGGCGTGGTTGGCTGCGAAAAGAAAAATCGATTTCATCGTGATTATTTGAACTGCACCACTAAGAGCCTCGAGATTGAATGTTTAGCAAGAAAGCAGACGAACCATCGATCTCGGCGCTAAGTACCCTGCGCCGGCAGCGACGAGAGGCATTCTCAAGGGACAATCGGGCCAAATTTACTCCCAGAAAAGCTATTCGATTCTGGGTTGCATCACGGCACCACGCCCCGCGCGCATTGTGGGCACGCGTCGCCGTCTCTCTCGCACTCACGGCGCGGCCGGGAGGGGTGCGAGCACGCCCCCCGCGGGGCCAGGGGGCGCCCCGGCCGGGCCACCCCGACGCGCAGCGCCGTTGTCCAGCGACCGCACTGACCACGGCTGTCTCTCTCGCATCCCTTCGGGACTCGCCGTGAGTGCGACATAGACAGAGCGACGGATCAGTCGGCGGCCAGATGGCCGAGTTGAGTCGAGAGTAGGGCCCTCAGGAAGTCCGCGGGGTGCTGCCTGCGCCTTGTGCAATACCAGGTGGAGTGCGGTATAGCTTTGTACGACCGGACCGGCACACTGGTCGGCTCGTGCTGCGTTCCGAGAAGGCTGCGACACTGGCTAACCCACCCACAACCACCGTGAAATAGACCATGCGTTGCTTCGGACACAAGTCGAGGGGGCGGAGGCCGTGGACCCTGCACGTGCGCGAAGTGCAACCATTGTTGTAAAGTGTCCACCGCCAGAACGCGCAGCCAGCGCTTTCAATCAGTATGCGCGACTTTACACTCGCTCCTCGGAGACACTGCTTTTTCCGACCGCCAAATCGAAGTGAGTGAGTAATTACCTTTTTTCCGACCCGCTGCCACTTTTTCGATCCCGTCGTCGCCGCTCCGCCGCTAAAATCACGACTCGCTCATCACGGCCCGATCGTTTAGCGTCACTGATCGTGTCCGCACGCATCCATCAGGCAAAAACCAGAAGAAGAACTGCAGGGAATCGAAGGACCGAAGGACGAAAGGAGCGCGGCTTAAAAACATCCCTTTGACCAGCGCCTGGCATTCCCGGCACAGCTTTTTCCTCTGGCGCCTTTTTCGCGAACCGATCGAGTCGTCAATTTATGCCGGAGCGAGCGAGTGGGGAGAGAGAGAGAGAGAGAGAGAGAGAGAGAGAGAGAGAGAGAGAGAGAGAGAGAGAGAGAGAGAGAGAGAGAGAGAGAGAGAGAGAGGGAGGGAGGGAGGGAGGGGGGGGAGATGACATCTCATTAACCCATTCATTAGTAAATGAGGCGAATGATGTATGGCCTTTGTGTCGGTCGGCGATATGAAACCATAAGCCGGCTCCGAACGGCGCCGCGGCGGCGACACTTTTTTGACCGGCTGGTCATTGTCTGCCAAACTGGGTCAGCTTGGCAAACTTTGAGAAGCACTCACGGGGAAACGGGTGTGGCCAATTGCTAGGGAATTTGTGTCCAGCCGGTGGTGCAACGCAGTGGGACTTTCACCGAGGCGGCCAAGGGCTCTGGCAGCGGGGCACAGTGGGCGCGGAAGGCGAAGAAGACACCTTGGAGGTATTGCCGTCCTCATAATTGGCCGCTTCCTGGCTCCGCTGGCGGCCAGAGACGGACGCAGCGGCGCAGTTCAAGGAACCAGCGCGGCGCTGCAGTCCTGCGGGCCCTGCACTGGCAGCCCAACAGCAATGTGAACGTCGCGCGCCTCGCCGAACCGCAATGCGGCTGGCTAGGGCGCCTGCCGCGTCGGCGGCTCGGCGAGGAGGCGAGCGTTGGGTTGCCTACCGCGCAGGGGCTCCACCGCTAGGACTCTAGCCACTGCTTCAGCCGCCATATTGCTCAAGTGTCTGGGAGGCACGCGTCTTCGTCTTCTTGTTATCCTTCTTCGTCTCCTCTCCCCCCTCCCTCTTGCTCGGAATATAAAAACACCGTCACTGTTTGTCCTGGCGATTATTGGCCCGGCGCGCGACGGCTTTGCAATTAAGACTTTTTCGCCGCGTTTTCTGGGTAGGATGAAGAAATTCGGGCTTCGATTCCTCATCGATTGCAGTCTCTAAGTCGTTCAGTTCCTTTTTTTGGCCCAGCTCGTTTTTGGTGCAAATGTTTTCTTTATAAGGCCCCGCGACTGTGTGTTGTTTTTGTTTCGAGTTTGTTTTCAGCGTCGGGCTGCGTGTAGGACGCTGGCCCGCAGGCATCCGCCAGGTCTGTTTTTCCACTTACGAGCCACCCGCTTGGTCTGTATTTCCATCTACGAGCCACCCGCAGGTATCCGCCAGGTCTGTTTTTCCGTCTTCGAGCCACCGCGGCGGCAAAGTACTCCGCGACACGCGGCTTCGGCCGCGCTCTGTCTCTCTCGCAGCCTGGCGGCACACAGTGGGTCAGAAGACCGTTGAGACGGCCAAAATTCTAGACGCGTTTTGAGCTCCAGGGTCGCTAAATGGGACTCGAATCGAACGTGTGACCCCACTAATGGATTCCTCGTTCCGAAAGCAAACCATTGGTGGGGTCACACGTTCGATTCGAGCCCCATTTACCGACCCTGGCGCTCAAAACGCGTCTAGAATTTTGTCCGCCTCAACGGTCTTCTGGCCTACTGTGCGCCGCCAGGGTGCGAGAGAGACAGAGCGACGCAGGCGCTGTCGGATCGCTGCACTCGGCCTCGGCCGCGCCAGAATGCGGGGATGCGGCGGCGCGTCCGTCGCAAAATATGTCGACAAATTGCCCCTGCCTTTCCCAGACCCATCAGTCTCCGCGTCTCCCCCGGACAGATAGTCCATAAAATCGAGGCTTCTCTCCATCTCATCTTTTTCAGTCGTATGCCAGCCACTGCCGTTCCAAGCAATGGATCGAAGTTAGTCGAGGCAACTGCTTATGACCCACGGGGACCCACGGGGACCTGGACTGAGGCCGATGGGGACCCCATGACCCAGGGCCCAGAGCCTTGCTTCTGAAAATCACTGAATAATATGCCACCAATTTTTCGTTGTTGAGTTGGCAGCTCGGTGGCGCCTTTTCTTCTGTTGGCCACACTGCAGCCTTGGCCAGCAGGGCCATTCAGCGTTGCCAACATTGCGGCGCGCAATGCCGTTAAATGCCTTCAGCCTGCCAGTAATTCAACAGTGTTTTACTTCTTCAGTTTCTCATACGGGTCATTTGTCGTCTTTTTTCGGTTCTCTTTCTTTCTGTCTCTCTGCCGCGCTGTCACCGCCGTTCGGGAAGTCAGCTGCGTTTACGTGCGGTATGAATGAAGGGCGCACTTCTGTCTGTCTGTCTGTCTCAAGAAATAGACTGACAGACTGGGCGTCGGGGTGCACAGTATGACTGACCTCTAAAATCAAGAGCGGCAAGTTCCAAAATAGTTCGACAAATATATCAGAACTCAAGCAAAACCGAGAAAAAAAAATTGATCCTTGACCGGGGATTCGAACCGGGGGCCTCCATTCATTGAGTTTTTCGCACGGGGAGGGCAGGCGAGCGAAAAAGAGCGCGAGAGTGTGGATGGGTACGGCAGTAAAGCATTAGAGAGAGAAAGACGAGCCGAGAATGACACAATAATCATTAGCCAACAATGCGATTCACTCACACACGCACACACTCGCAGGGTGCAGCGTCGAAACGGGAGTAGGCATTTTAACGACCTTAAAACCCAACGCGGCGACCCAGCAACGGGCACCGCCGCCTTGAAAAACAACCAAAACGCGACCAAAGCGCGCGCGGCGCGGAGGCCGGTACGCGAACACGCTGCACCGCGGTCGGTCTCTCTCTCTCTCTCTCTCTCTCTCTCTCTCTCTCTCTCTCTCTCTCTCTCTCTCTCTCTCTCTCTCTCTCTCTCTCTCTCTCTCTCTCTCTCTCTCTCTCTCTCTCTCTCTCTCTGAGGTGCAACAACTGCACTCGGCTCGTCGCGTTGTTACGCGGGTCCAACTCGTTTCCTGCAAAGCAGACGACGCGACCACAAAAGAACGTGTCCGTACGAGTGCGCGTGTGTGTGCGTGCTCATTCATTGATAGACGCTTTACCGACTTGAATGACTCGTGCAATTACTCGACAAACACATTCCCGGACTGATCCGGGAGGCGTACCGGAGGCGTACCGGAGTCACTGGAAGCCGCGTTTTTTCCCTGCAACGGGACGGCTTGCTGAATGAACGCACCCGACAGGCATCCCGTCTCCACGATGACGTCCCCGATGCGGGCCACTAGTTCAAAAATAAACCAATTGTTCTCTAAAATTTTAAAAAATTAAAAAAAAAAACATAAAAAAATAATTGGTTAGCAAGACAGGTCAAAGGCCGAATATTCCCCCAGGGAAAATTTTATTGCATAATTCCAATAGAACATTTTGATTGGCTGGTTCGCCTTCAGGACGCGTAGTGCGAAGCGACGCGTTCGTGCCTTTTCGTGTCAACTGGCTGCGCGTATCGGAATGCGCGGCGCCGAACTGCAATCTGGATGTTGCGAGTGTCGGCGCGACAGGCCCGCCATTTTTTGAAAGGTCTGAATGGACGACCAGCAGCATTGCAGTTGACAAGCCTTCATGTCACTCGTGTCTGGACCAGCTCGGTGGCGCCTCTGGCTGGCTGCCTGGCTGGCTGCCTGCCGGGCTGCCTGCCTGAGGGCAGACCGACAAGAATCCACCGGAAAAACGACTCCGGAGAGCGAGTTTAACCGGAAGTAGGCATCCCGCGCGGTCTGCATGAGAGTGACTCACTGCAAAGCACGTGCATTCTTATCCGTTCTACCGTGTGTAAGCCGTTAAAACTTGACTTCACCCAACTGCAAGTACTTTCCATGTTCGCCGTGACCTGTCTTCGGCGCGCGGCGGACCAGTGTACCAACCTTACGCTCCTACAGTGTAACTCACTCAGCGGCGCGCACAATGGACTCAAGGGGCCCAGATATATGTTTCCCCGCCAAAAAAGTTGGCACACTGTCAGGAGGAATATGATATCGCCCGACAGCGCCTCGGGGCGGCCGCGCGCATCCCAGCTTGAGATGTTTATAGTGCTATTGATTCATTTTGGTGGACGGATGCACTCGACGGCGCTTTTTGCCGCGGTGCAGTTAGGGCGGGGCGGGGCGGGGCGGGGCGTGCTCGGACACCGCCGCGCCCTCAACCCACAGGAGACCGCCACTGGTAGCTACCGGGTGGCGGGGCGGCCGGAGCTGCCCGCTGACGACCCACCCCGCCCTCCACCGATAAGTACCTGTCCACGTTCGCAAATTATTATAACCCTGCCATTGTTTTTTCCCCTTTCGTTTTCCCCGTTTTTGTTTTGCATTTTTTTTTCTGGTCTGCTTGAACGTGCCGCGGGGCGGTTAAAAAAAAAAAACATGCATCTGCAAAACCAGTCGGTTTTGGGTCTGTCTCAATGTGGTTTATCCTATGAGCCAGGACACTGAAAACGTAAGCAATCGGCTCTTAACTTTTCAAAAAGTTATTGAAAAATAATTTTTCGTTTCATATATTTGTTTTTGAGGTGCAAGCTCCATGCCACCAACGTCGGCGGCTGCAGCGACTCGAAGCCTTCCGGGGACGCAACATGCACCTCTGTAAACTCGCCAGGAGTCACAATCTAATTAAACGGATTTGATTTACCCGGAGCAGCTCGCTGCCCTTCGGAGGACGATTTCGCGTAATGGCCAGCAGTAAACGGAGCAGACCGCGGCCGCTGCCTCCCCCCCTTCCCCCCGCCCCACACCACCACGACCACCGGGTGACCCGATCATTATGGAAAGGCCCGATCAAATTATAAGGCGAGATGTCCTCTCGTCGGGCGCTCGCAATTTCTGGCCCGTCTTTTATTCAATCTGGAGGCGCAGTCGAAATGATTGGCCAAAAAAGTGGCCCGCCGTTTTGAGATTGCTAGGCGGCTGGTCAGCTTATCGCGGCCGCGCATGCCCGCCCAAGAAGAAACGCTCATCGGCTGCCTTTTTTTTCGAAGCCTCCATTTTTTCCCCTCCCCAGTGGCTTCTTGCCCCCGGCCTGTGCGGCGTTGGCGGTTAAACTCGTCTGTATTGACTCGTCACGGGATGAAAAATGTCAGATGAAGAATGAAAAATACAGCAGACTTGCGGGCGAGCGGCTGCAGTCACGTCACCGACGTCCGCACCCTGCGAGGCCTGCGACAGAGTTGGAGGTCAGCGGACGACGGTCTGTCTCCGTCGCACTCATGGGGGCGCGAGAGAGACAGGGTCGCGTCTTACTGGCCGCTGCTCGTGGTGAAGAAGATGGAGCCGGGCTTGGCGGCGGCGGGGCGCAGGCAGCTCTTGAGGGGCGTCGTGGGGGCGGCCTGCACCGCGGCGACTCCAGGATTGTCTCCGCCCTGGTCGCCAGCGCCGCCCAGGCGCGCCCGCTGCTCGCTGGTAGACCTCTTGCGTTCTGCGGCACGGCCCATCATTAGTACAAATTAAAAAAAATTAATTTTTAAAAAAAAAAAAAAGGTCAGGTTTTGAACCCGCGTCCCGACCGTGCGCCGGGCACAGGGCCCGTGTTCGAAGCCCGGCGTCGTCCTTGGGGCAGGTCGCAGGCCGCGACAGCCGTTCTGCCGACTGCAGCAGCCGCTGCGTCCGGCACCGCTTGCACCTGGAAAGGCGGCAAATATTCCACTTATTACTTTTCTTGATTTCTGATTATTTTTTTTAACAGGCGGCGGGACGTACCTAGCCCTGCTCTTCCTCCTGCGCCGCGGGGCCTTGAGGGCGGACGCGTCCTCATCCGGCGGAGGCACCAGGTCGACCCAGGGAGCCGGGTTCAAGTACACCCCCTCTGAAATTATTTTTTTTCAATTGGTGTTTTTTCGACAGCCTAGAAACGCGTGTATTTCGAGCTTTTTTTCTTTTCTTTTCGCGACGGCCCTCACTGTCCGCCCCGTCTACCTGCGCGGCGAGCAACCCTTCCAGTGGGCCAGGCTGACCATGGCGTGCGGCCTGGGGGCGTCTGACGCGGTCTCTCTCGCACTCACGGCGTGCCCCGGCGTGCCGCGGGGGTGCGAGAGAGACAGACTGCTGGCTAGCTAATCGAACGGATGAAATATTAGGTGTCCGGCCGGTCGGAATCAATAAACCCTGTGGCATCACTAATGAGACCGCGCCCCACGCCCCCAAAACGCGCCCCAAAAATGCGCCCTAGCCACGCCCGCCGCTCGACGCCCACTGCTTTTGTAAACACGGTGCTGACCGCTTCTCTCGCACCGGCGCGGCGGCCCCGCGAGTGAGAGTGAGACAGACAGAGGCGTGGTCTCGCCAAAGTCATCGCGCGTGCGGGAGCAATGGGGTGCTGGGGCGTGGTAAGCCTCGACGCACCGCGGCTGTCCCTGCGCCTGGCGCGCCACTGGTTGTACGCCTGCTCCGCCAGCAGCCTCCTCTGCTCCAGCTTGTCCTGCTGCTGCTGCCGCTCGGCCGCCTCCCTGGCCAGCCTCTCTGCAAGGACGCCGTCCGTCAGTCCGCGGGGCCACCGCCGAAACCACGCCGCGCAGGGCCACTAGACCAGCACCCTGCGTCTGCCTCTTCTTGTCCTCCTTCCACTTGTTGAAGACGAGCGCGGCCTTCTCCCTCTGCTCCTGCTTGCGCCGTTCCGCCTCCTCCCTCTCCCTCTCCTCCCGCCGCCTCGCTTCGTCCTGCTCCCTCCTCGCCTGGGCCCTTAGGGCGGCCTTTTTCTGCGGGTTCCACAAGAAAGGCCAGTCGTCACTTCCAGTGCAGTGCAGGGCTCCTCAGCCCGTCGCCGTGATCACCGAGGAGCGTGTATTCCGCATTTCGCACGACGCTGGGAGTGCTTGTTCTCTTTCCGATGCGGATCTCACCTGTCTCCACGTTAAAAAATTTATCTCCTGATCGATCTCTCGATGCCGCTGCTGCTCGCGCTCCTGCTCCTGCAGGCGCTGCTCCTCCTCCAGCGCCCTCTGCTGCTGCTGCCGCCGCCGCTCCTCGGCGCGCCGCTTGCCTTGCAGCCACTCCTCGTAGTCCTGCCGGCGCCCTGTGCCGCCGCATGGCACAGTGGGCCAGGCGGCCAAAACTCTAGACGCGTTTTGAGCTCTAGAATCGCCAAACAGGGCTCGAACCGAACGTGTGACCCGACCGATGGATTCCTCGTTCGGAGGGCCATCCATTGGTGGGGTCACACGTTCGGTTCGAGTCCCATTACTGACAGGGCAATGGTGGTCACTGCGTCTGCCTCGCACCTGCAGGGGGCGCCTACCTTGCCTGCCGGTGCTGCAGCCCGTCACCGGCCGCTGGCCGTCGTCCTGACCGTCGTCCTGGCCGTCGTCCTGGCCGATGATGTCCTTGAGGCGCAGCAGGGCCGAGCGCACGCGGCGCACCGTGACGGGCTGCCCGTCGCGCCCCGTCAGCACGTCGTCGGCGGCGTGGGGCCGGCGGCCGACCGCGTGCCGCGGGGACCGCACCGTGAACGTGCTGGGCAGGGCCGGGGTTCCAACACCCGCTCGCGAGTTCTCTTTCACCGTCGTTCCCTACTCACGCCTCTCTGTGCCGAACGTCGCCGGCGGACCGGGACCCGGTGAGGGCGGCCGCGTCCAGGACGCCGTCGTGCGCTGAGCGGGACTTGCCCAGCAGGGCGTGGCGCCGGGTGTCGACGTGCAGGTCCTCCGGGATGGTCTCGTCGTCGCTGTCCAGGACGGTGCTTTCGTCGTCGGCGACCTCGACCACGTCGCCGCCGCCCTTGTGCGCCGCCATCCTGGCCGTCTTGGCCAGGCCCCTGCCCGCCGCTCGCTGTGACGTCATTGGGTGCGAGAGGTCGGCGTAAGCCCCTTCATGGGAGTGAGCGCGCGGGGTACCTGGTGGTCCGGGTGCACGAGCGGCGCTGCCGCGCACTTGACGTGGCGGTGGTGAAGCGGAGACTGCTGGTACGCGTAGCGTGGCGCCACGGCTGGCACCGGGGACAGCGGGCCGTTGTCGGCGTCCTCGAACTCGTCCGAGTACTCGTCGTCGTCATCGGTGAGAGTGGCGGTGTCCTCGCTGGCGCTGTCGCCCTCCTCGAGACGGTACAGCTCCGAGCGCGGGGTATCTCCGTCGCCCTCCGTGCCGGTCGGGTTGCCCTGCCGATACCCCGTGCGTTGCGATCCGTTTTCTAACGAGCCGTTTTGCTTTCTGCGAGGTAACTCCAAGAAAACGAAACGAAGGTCGAAGAAAACCGAGACAGACCCCGTGGAGCGCAGCGCGGCGTCGTCGCCTACCTCGGCGTCGTCGTCGGCGTGGCCCCAGGTGGCGTAGCGGTTCCCAGGGCCGTCCCCGCCATCCGCCCCCAGCATGGCGACGCCCAGGCCGCGGCCCGCGTGCACCTGTGGAGGGGCGGCGTTCGCGGAAAAAAGGGTTGGGCGTCGTTCCGGCGGCAAGAATAACAGAGAGAGAGAGAGAGAGAGAGAGAGAGAGAGAGAGAGAGAGAGAGAGAGAGAGAGAGAGAGAGAGAGAGAGAGAGAGAGAGAGAGAGAGAGAGAGAGAGAGAGAGAACAAACGTCGACACGCCGGCCGTCGCCACCCTGTACCTGAGGCATGCTGCACCGGCGTCGGCGGCGTCAACCGAAAACCGGCGCCAAATTCAAACGGCGTTGGCGTGGCTGCGGTCGGGGTGGCATTGTTGTGGTCCTGCTAGTGGCGGAGAAAGCGGCCGGTTTGACACGCAATAAAACGGGAAGGTGCTTGGCGGTACGCCACCCAGCCCAACGGGGCCCAGCGCAGCGCCGGGGGCGGTGGCTTAGTAATTATGCAAATTAGGTGAGAGGGTGGCTGGAGTCTGCGCAGGCTGCGCGCTGCACTGGGGGCTGCGACGGCGAGCCGTGTGAGGTTGCCCCTCGTCCTGCGCGCCGCCCGGCGAGGTGGCCACCCTACCTCGCCCGATGGCCCTGCCTGATGGCAATCGCAGGGCCGCCGTCGTCCTCGCCATCGACGCGGTGCTTTTGTGCTTTCGGGCGCAAAGTACTCTTACAAACGACGCGGCGAGCGCGGCGGGCCGGACACCGGATTCCCAACACCCCGTCCCGCTCGCACCTCCACGCCGCACTGCAAGGTGTTGCCGTGTCGCGGAAATTCTTCGGCGGGCTGCATGTGGCCTGCCAGCCCTGCCAGCCCCGCCAGTCCTGCACCTTCCCCTCTTCTTCCAGTGGGTCTTGTGACGAATTTCCGCAATGCTGGCGGCCTTGCGCAGCGTTGCTGTGCGACAGTTTATGACTTCGGGGCCCTACCTCGTCACTGTCGCGCGGGGGACGCGGACCAACAGTCGGGAGACAAGGGCAAAACAACAACAATTAGCAAAAACGTCTTGACCGGCGTGCTTGACAAATCCGCCGCCGCGCAAGGTGGCTGAGACACTTTTTGGTCGGTGCGGGCTTCCGTGTTTTGAATCAGCATGCCGAAAAAAAATAATCACAAAGTTTCGTCAGGTGTTTTGTGCGAGTGTGCTGCATCAGGGCCGGTCTTACATGATGCCAAGTGCATCGCAATGACACTACCGTATGACGCGTGTGTGTGTGTGCGCGCGTTTGTATGTGTGTATAGAGTGTTGTGTGTCGGTGAGCATGCTTGTTTGCGGTGACTAATCACTGGACACAATGAATCCTCCTCCCCGATCCCCATCACTGGCGCCGGCGCTGCTCCTGCTTTGCGGTGTACACTGTGCTTACCCCCCGCTGCTGACCCCCCCCCTCACACACACACATACACATACACATACACACACACACACACACACACACACACGTACACACACTCACTTCCTCCGATCGTGTCGCCGATCCGTTTTGGCGACGTATGTTGTCGTTTCGTGTCCGTCTGTGGGTCCTAGTGACCCCCGGCGCTGGGTTCGCCGTCGCTTTCGGCCGTGATTTCGACGTGTAATGCCGCCCAGAAACACGCGCCGATAACGCACGCCCATTGTCAAGGTGTGAGAGCTTCGGGGAAGTCTGTCTGTCCGTCGGTCAAGTGAGACGTGCAACGACGTGTCGTCTGGCAAACTAACACGGAACGAGGACTCAAATTCTGCCATTTTCGCTGTTGTTGTTTTTCGCAGGGTGCCCAGCATGCGTCTGCGTCGCTAATCGACGCCGTGATGTCTCCACTAACACACCCGCACACACGTGGTACGTGTCCCCAGAGAGCGCCAGGCCTATCGGGTCATCGGTCAGATTGTGGTCAGATTGGTCAGGGGTGGCCGGCCGTTCCCCGAACGCGCCCCGATCGAGAGGTCGAATTCGGCTGGGCGTCGTCGTGCAGTGCTGCCAGATCGTAAAGATGATCGCGGGGTGCGCTCGGATTGGCGCAGCTGCAGCCTTGCCGGCTGGCTCACTGTGCCTGGCTCGGCTCTGGCAATTGGATCTAGCGGCTCTAAATGACTCGTTTACGGCCGCAGTTTTAGAGTGTCACTCGAGTCTCCGGCGGACGTTCGGACAATGGAGGAAAATTGCGGCGAGGTTTATGTGCTCGGCGTGGAGGGTGGTGCGAGGACAGTGACGCCGGCCGGGTTGCCTACCCGCGCTGCCCATAATGTATGGAAAGAGATCGCCGTTTCGACACTGTACGCAGAACGGGGCCCGCAGCAGCTGGCTGTGCAGCCCGGCTGGGCGCTGCGAGGCTCGCACCTGTCTCTGTCCGGGACGCTGGCACGAGCCAGGACCGCCAGCACGTCCACGAGCCAGCTGCCGGCCAGCCTGGCCAGCCTGGCCAGCCTCCGATCAGGCGGGGCGGGGCGGGGCGGGGCGGGGCGGGGCGGGGCGGCCGGAAGGAAGGGGACTGACCGGCGCCGCTCTTCCCGGTCGGACGGTGGCCGACGCGCTGACCCTTGACGAAACCGCGTCTTAATTCGCGGGGCGGGATGGGGCGGGGTGGGGCGCCTGGATCACGGCCGTTACCGAAATGATAACGAATGGGACAACAACAAGCATGTCTCTCTTTCCCACCCTCTCCCTGTCGCTCTCCCTCTCCATCGACTGCCTTCCGGTGCACAGTGGGCCCGACGAGGGGCCTAAGCGAAGGGCGCGAGACGAATCGTGAGTGGGTCACGCCGCGCCCTGCCAGCCCTACCGATGTCGAAACAAAGTAATCAGCTCCCACGGGAAAGGAAAAGCATCACTTTCTATTTTTTGGTCCGTGATTCGGTGTCAGTGGGTCAGGCGGGGGCGGCCTAGGGCGGGCCGGCGAGGCGAGGGTGGGCCAGGGGCCCCGCAGGGGGCGGCAGGCAGCGGCACCCCCAGTCCGGACCACCCGGGCGGAGGCTGTATTGTTTCCTGTGCGCCTCATCAACCCTGGCACTATTCTAAACGACCGTCAAAAAATCGTGCACCGTCGAAAATGCGCGTTCGGACGTTCGTTAATTTCTCAAAATGAACTGGGGTTGCCATCGTGTCGTATGGGTTGCCACCTCGCTGTGATTTAGCGGGCGCCTACCCGATGCTGGCGGATTTGTCGGCACCCTGCTGCGGTGCGCCGGGTGGCAACCGCAGTCTTTGTTTCAGAAATGGTTGATGAGTCGAATTTCCGAGAAACGGTCCGATAAAGACGCGAGGTGACACTCCTCGCGTGACAACGGCACCTCCGGAAGACGGGCACAGTGGGCCACCCAGGACTGCAGTCTGCGGCTCTGTGTCCGGGGCCTCCGGGGCCTCCGGGGCCCACTTGCACTCGCATCCGGTAGCACAACACTGCCCAAAAAGTTTGACCACAATTCCAGAAAATTTAGTTTTAGAAAACTACTTTCAAATTTCAAGTTTTTTTTCCTGTTTTTTTTTTTCCTTGCTGATTTTTTTTGGTAAAACTTGCGCCAATATTGTTTTTACAGAGTCGGAATAGCAAATGAATGCCGCCTTGGCGCGGCTCGGGCTCAAACGGGCGTTCCTTCACATATATGGAGCAGACCTCCGCGCCATCCATCCAACACTCTGACGCGGCTTTGACACCTTCCTTTTCCTTTTCTGTCTCTTTTTATGAGCAAGCACTTCGCGAATAACACACGCAGGCACTCGCAGGCCCGCACACACACGCACACACACGCACGCACACGCACGCACACGCACGCACACGCACGCACACGCACGCACACGCACGCACACGCACGCAGTTGGGCCGCGTAAAATGAATGGTGATACAGAATGTGCCGCCAATAAGGGCTGAGCGTCGGGCATCCTGTGTAGGGTTCGTAAGACAAGCACTCACACTCACACACACAGTCACACACACACACACACACACACACACACAGACAGACACAGAGTGTGCTCGCGGGTGGCATTTGGCATTCGCTCGGCGTTCACGCCGTTTCGGCCTTTAGCGTCAGACTGGGAGTGAGTATTGTCACTGCCACGATATGATTAGTGCGTACCTCCTGTTTCACATTGTGGGCGGCGAAGGCCTTTTATCGTGTGTGAGACAAAAAGTCGTCAAACATCCCCGAGGATTTTTCTCGTCGAAACAACGTCCTCCACAACTTGAAACTTCTCTTGATCTGCCTCCTCGAGAAATAGGTTGCCAAAGTTTCTAGCAGATCGCTAGGCGCTTCGGTGGCTCTGTGGCTAAGAGCTTCAGCTGGGAAGCGAGAGATCCCGGGTTCGGGACCCTAAAATTTACAATTGTTTTTTTACAGTTTAGGTAGGTCAGCTGATATAGACCCCATTATCTTTATTTTAAAAATCCCAAAAAAAATTGTTTAAGTCAACTTTGTGGCAGACTTCACAGCAAACAGTCAAAGGCCCCTTTCGAGGTGGTATAAATACAGTGGAGCAATGGCAGTGCAGCGCGCATGCCGCGACACCTGACAGCTCACACCCGCCGCGTCTCAAAGTGGGCCCAACCGCGCAAAAACTAAACGGTGGCCCACCTCGACAAATGCGTTTTTGTGCACGGGGGTCGTCTTGCAGCGTTTCTTTCTCTGTCTGACACTGGTTCACGCGCCAGGGGCTGGGCGGTGGTGGGGGGGAGGAAGGTAAAATAAAAAAAGAACAGGATCGCAATCTGGTGTGCAATTTTGGAAAACACCTTCGGGACAAAGTGAGGATGGCTGGGGATTTAAAACGCTTCGGGTTTCTTAGTTCTTGTTTTGCTTACTTTGTTTTTCCTGCCTGTCTGTCAATTAGTGGCGGCCGAAGCGAACAAGACTGCAGCAAATTTGGCCGAATTTGCCTCCAGACGACCAAAGTGCCTGCAAGGTACCCGGGGGCCCGGCGCCGGGTACCCGCTGCCTGATTAGGCTCAAGTTTATGTTGTTTGCCTCGTTGCTAGGCATGATGGCCAATTTGGCTGGACGGTAATGCGTGATAATCAGGCCTAAGTACGCCGGGCCGAGGCTTTACGAGGTGAGAACGATAGTCGTGTTTAATGAATTATTTGTGTCGACCTCAGCATTCGCTCCATTACGTTGAGGAATTTTTCGGCGGCCCCTTGATGCTATGGGAGGGGTTAGGCCACTCTAGCACGCGGGGAAAATGGTGGCCGACGGCCAAAGTTTTACAGGAGGGTCCCACCTTGAACCTTGAAACCCACCTTGAACCCTGCCGACTGAGCTGGATTTCTAGACGTGTTATAAAAATAGTCCTGAAGTCTCACGTACGCGAAAAAAAATTAAAAAAAATACACACACACCAAAAAAAAAGTGGATTGGCAGCGCGACGGTCTATAAAGCAGGCCGCCTCGGCTACCCGTGTAAACGAGGTGAAAATGCCCGATGACCGATTCGCATTGCAATTGGAGTCGGCCGGCTTCGGGTCCGCTTCGGGTCCGCTTCGGGAATGCCATCGGCAAAGGCGGTGCCGCGGTGCCGCGCTACTGTCAGTACGAAGATCCAAATTGCTTCACGCGCGGCTCGGCCCGTCGGACTTGTCCCGCGGACCGCGTGCGGCTACACTGCCAACACCGCCTCACTAAAGCCAATGTTTTCAAAAAGAAAACTTTGAAATTTTCAAGATAGTGCAACGGTGTGGTCTCAAAAATAAAATTAAGTCTACTTTCTTTACATGCGAGAACGACCATTGACAGACTTGTGTTTTCCTAATCGTTTTTTTTTTTTTTTTTAAATAAAATAATTCTCTCACACACTAAATGACCAGGGACAATTTTTGCATCCAGCTGGATGCGGTTTTAAGCACATCTAACTTCGGACAAATTTGTATCTAGCTAGTCACGAATTGTACATAAAGAGGCACGATATTGTCCATCAATTGGATCACAAATATTGTCTCGTGTTCGAAGTACAATATTGTGCCTCTTTATGTACAATTCGTGACTAGCCGGATACAAATTTGTCCGAAGTTAGATGTGCTTAAAACCGCATCCAGCTAGATGCAAAAATTGTCCCTGGTCATTTAGTGTGCAGGTTGGACTTACTGGATCTTTTACAGCCAATTAGCATGGGGCTTTCGCGCGGCGGGGTTGGTATACACCCCTTGTAAAGGGTGGCAACACTGGCGATGGAGTCGGAGGCCCACTTCATCAAACAACATGTCTTGTGGTTGCGCCTGCCCGTCAGTCCATCTGTCTGTCTGTCTGTCTGTCCGTCTGCAGTGGTCCATTCATCATATTGCCTCTCGAGGCAAAAAATGGCCGGCTAGCTCATTGCTATGGCCGAGGCGGCCTGTGCGCGGCTTGCCTTTGAGGCCGGCCGTTTCTATTGGCATCACCGGTGACATGTCAACTTCGGCCGGAAATAGGGAAAAGAAAACTTCATCGATGTTTTGGATTCGGAATGAGTTGCTACGCCGGACGCGTGTCCAGTCCCTCCTCCTCCTTACACTGTGCCGAACCATTGACGCACACTCTTGCGTAAAACAATAACAAGAAAAATTACTGGTTGTTTTTTAGAAGAGTGCCCTAGTACAGTTGAGGCGTCAGTGTGGCATTACCTTGCATGTTATTGCACCAATATTGTTTACGACGTTCCTAATTTCATACAAACCATCATAGAAGCGTGCTGCTTTTTCGTTTGTTTTTGATTATTTTTTTCTTGGTGTCGATCATATGGAGCGGGGCGTTGAAGACTCCGAGGTGTGAGACTCGTAAAGCGATTGTGTGATGACATGATCACCTTTGCTTTCGTTGATGAGAAGGCTGCGCAAGTATTCGAGCGGTCCTCCTAAACTTTTTTATTTTCTTAGTTCATCTACCGCACCCCTTGACAATACCCCCCGCTCCAAGGCCGAGGCGCGGGGTATCTCCGAGGTGTGCAGTAATTAGCAGACCGACGTCCACAAGTGCGTGATGCTGCTCGGCGAGGCCGCTCCTCCAAGAAGTGACAGTGACTCGCCTGCGGCCATCAGCACGCGAGCTTCTTCTCATTGGAGAGAGAGAGAGAGAGAGAGAGAGAGAGAGAGAGAGAGAGAGAGAGAGAGAGAGAGAGAGAGAGAGAGAGAGAGAGAGAGAGAGAGAGAGAGAGAGAGAGAGAGAGAGAGAGAGAGAGAGAGAGAGAGAAAGAGAGAGAGAGCGCCTGTAGCAGCGCGCTGCGCTGCAGCGGCATGGTAGCTGCCACTCCCTTACGCAAGACCAGCGCGCTTTGGCGGTGTTTGACCGCAATCCCCGCGGCCGCACGAATGCACACACACACACACACACACACACACACACACACACATGCTTCGCGTTCATGAGTGGCGTGCACTGCGCCACGCACATGCACATGACCGCACACACACACACACACACACACACACACACACACACACACACACGGAGCCACACTCACACACATTTTATGCCCAGGCATCGCTTTGAATTTGTCGGCATTCTGGGCCCAAGTCACCATTAATTTCTCGGCGCCCAAGAAGCAACAGTGGAGAGAGACAGAGAGAGAGAAGGCAAAAGGTGGCTTTTAAAAAATGGCCGCTGCCGGGTGCGAACAAATTTGCGCGTCGCGGAAATGCTTCTGTCGGCGCGCTTGGTGCCTGTGATGCCATCCCCGGCGCATCGGCAGCCCAAACACGCGGCCAATCGCTGCGATCTGCCGCTGCATATCGCGTCGCCATTTCTTACCGGGCCTGTGTGCCGACGACACGCCGACCCGGGTTCGAATACCGGGGCCGGCGCCTTTTTTCTCACGATTTTCGTCCGGCCGGCCCGCTCTAGTTGAGCGACTCTGGTGCGGCTCGCGCGTTGAAGTCTCCGTCCCAGTGTGCGAGAGAACGGTGCGTCACCCCGCGGTCAGCCGCATCGCGGTTTGACGCCGTACATTTTTGACAAAGTGGCTCCTCGCCCAAAACAAAGCGAGGCCACCGGCCGTTTTGTTTCAATTAATCTTGCAGGCCGAACGGGTCACCGCAAAACGCGGCCCATAAATTTGCCTTTACGGCGCACCAGCAACAAACTGGAGCATTTTCTCTCCCCGCTGTGACCGTTTTCACTTCAGCGCCGCATAAGCCGATGATTTAGCGCTGGCGGAGCGCGTTCGAATTTCGGGGCTGTTAATTTTTTTTATGTATTTGTAATCGCGATTTAAAAAAATAAATCCGAGTGTTCTCTTCAAATTTTTGCTCAATTGAAGCATCGACATACATTTCTGACGTTAATTTTGGCTTCCAAAAATACCAATGAGAAATTCTCGCCGCAACTAGACCATTCTCTCTCTGTCCTTGTTGAAGCGGCGCCGACAGTCAGTGTGCTAATCTTGGCCCAGCTTATCGATATCGTCCATCGCCGAACGGGATTCTCAAGTTTTTGTGGGCCGCCCGTATTGTCTCTGTCTGGGCCGGCCAGGCTGCGCGGGGTGGAGCAGGCGATTGCTTATCTGTGCGTCTGGGCCCAGTCCTGCGCACTAACCCTTCCAGCCCGCAATCGCTCATAACAATGCGATGACGAGGGTGAAGAAGAGACTGAAAAACAGCGCCTTGTCTTAGACCCATCGCGCAATCGCAACGCAATGGCGTCACCCATTGGCGATCAACACTCCAGCCCTGCCAGCAGCCGCCTCCGAAATGAAGCTCCCGGGCCCAAACACCGACCGCTGTTCTGTTTTTGAAAAAAAAAGTTGTTTTTGGGCGTGGTTGTACCGCTCCCAGTGCGCTATTGTCTGGCGAAGGTAATTAGCCAGCCGGGCTGGTCATGCGAAGCCCTTTTTATCATGTAAATGCGGTGGGTCAGACGGACGCCGCCAGCCTCGCTTTGCGCTCGCCGCGGGGACGGGGAGACCGTCTCGGGATATGAGGGATTTCTGACAAACCAAGGTCGGATAAGGCGCTTGGATCATCTTATTCAATAGCTTCGGGGAAAATAATCGACCGCATTGAAAATCGGGGCTCTTCAATCTGAAACACGTGTGAGCAAGATGCCCTGTTTTTTACTTCTTTCAAAAATTTTCTTCTAAAACACGTCTTGCTTTACTCAAAATCGTTCGAATCTGGTGAGCTAGTCGTGGAGTGTGCAAAGTCTTCGTTGAACGAGACTTCACACGCATTATTTTTGTCAGTGATCGGGGCGTGTTTTTTTTTCTCCTCGCGTTGAATCAGATGCCTCGATCAGGTGCAGCAGTGCTGCGGCCGGTCGTAAAGCCTGGGTATTATGACCGGGTCGTCGGCGGTGTCTCTGTGAACCTGTCGGTCCCTTGAGGCCCTGAGGGGGCGGACAGCGCACGGCTACTCCCTTTAGCGCCTCGTCGGCGGCACAGTCCTTGGCTCTCGGTGACATCATTGCGTCTTCCGCCTCGTCGGCCGCCGGCCCAGGATGGACCACTTTACGCCCGTTTAGGGGGCGAGTCGGGTGTTGATCGAGTGCCGAAGCAGCTCATCATGATGGAGGAAATCGAAGAAACTGCAGGAGTCTTCCGAGGGAACCGGACAAAAGTAGCTGATTTTTGATGACGGCTTGGCGTTGCTTTGGGGTCCACGGTTTGATGCCACGGTCCTTCTGCGTGATGGCACACACGATGACATAGGTAAATGTAGTTGTAAGAGAGCAGGTTGGCTCACAAACCGAGCAAAATGTTGTCAATCCACGGATCAAATTGCCAGTTCGCGGCTGTTTGGTCATTCAAGAGCGTTGCCTGTCTGTTGCAACAGCCAGTCCATCGACGATGTTGGAACACTTCGATCCCGGAATGAGTCACGAACTGAAATTCTTCCTTAGATTTATGTCCTCGGCGGTGATTGGAAATTGATTGACTCGTTGTTCGTCGTGTCCTGGCTGAGCATTCTTCCCTTGCACGTGGGCCTGGCTTATCACTGCCGCGCATTCCGTCTCGTTAGAGCAAAGTGTTAGAGTATTTGAGGGAGAAGCCTGGAGCGTCTCGAATGCCTCGACAGCCCCTTGGGCCGCTGGCCTAGCCACCTTCTTCACACTTCGCTGGCTCACCAACACTCATTCACACACCACGCACACCTACTCTCTCTCTCTCTCTCTCTCTCTCTCTCTCTCTCTCTCTCTCTCTCTCACACACACACACACACACATCAAGAGGGGCCTAATTACGTGGAAACACCTTTCCGACATAGCGATGCTTTTGCCTCCGAAACTCGTGCGCCCTGGTCGAGGTAAAAACCTGGAAAACTCGGAAAAGGAGACACGGCCAAGAACAACGTCTCGACAATCGCGACAAAAATCGGCGCCCGACTGTCAGCGAAGGAAGCGAGGAATTCCGGGAAACAATGCCGAGTTGTTGTTGATGGCATTTAAATGAGGTATGGGGTTATGACGGTTTCGGGCGTGCCTGTAAATTTGCCGGGTGACATTGTGCCGGAGGTCCCTGCGCGTCGTCGCCCCCGCAGCCCCCGGGACGGGGTGGGCCCCCTGGGGGGCCGGGGGCGCTTGTCGTGGACATAATTGGGCGATAGCGTCCGCATTGGGAGGTCCCGTGTCGCACAGAAGCCGCACACGAGCCCACCGGGGAAAACTATAAAATATTGGGGACCGGAGGCGGGTCCAGAATTTGGGGCGCCACCAGTGGGACGCGACGCCCCCAGACCCCTCAGGTTTGGAACGCAACCTTGGGTTTGAAAGCCACTGTCAAAAATTTTGGTTGCAGTTCATATTATCTGGTGGCGCGCCATGACGGCGGCGAGGGTGACTCGCAGGCACGTGGTGGACACGTGTGGGTCCGGCCAGCCGGGCTGTGGCCGGCCGTGGCCGGCCGTGGCCGCGGGCGGCACGTACATCACGACACCGCGGCCACCCCGCCCACCCGGACGCGCTCGCACCTCTACTGGACGCGCCGTGAGTGCGAGAGAGACAAGTCGATGGTAAACGCGGCAAAAAATAACGCCTCTGCGTTGGCGGCGTCGGTGCCTGGACGGTCGGGGCGTTGTTCTGGGACGGCGAATTAGCCCGGGGAGGCTGGCAGCGACACTCCACCAATCAGGGGTGGGCTAATGATGGGGCAGCCTCCCCCGCTCGCGCCGCTACCGGCCAACATAATTATAAGCAAACACGAGATAAGCAGAACAAACACGGCCACCTTATCAAGCGGGCCAGTGGTCTGTCTCTCTCGCACCCCACGGGACGCCCGACGGGCGCGCGAGAGAGACGGAGCATTGTTCGACGACGCCTGATCGGCGAGGCACCGAACGCCACTGTTTGGGCACCTCACCATAAATACCCGTTGCACCCCCGGCCGGCCCAGGGCGCTGTGCGCAGACACAACGGCGTAACTTGACGCACACCCCGTTGGCCTTACCCTGGCCGCCACCGCTAGACCCAGCCCCAGTAATTAAACGGAGGCCGTGGTAACGCGATCCGTCTCCGAGGCTGGCCGCTGATGAGGCCAAGATAGCCGTTGTTCCATTCACATTATGGAGATTTTTGTCAGCGAGTTGCGAGGGCGGACGGTGGCTGTGCAGGTGCCTGGAAATGATAGACTCGAGGCATCGCCGACCCTTCGACGGACCAAATTCCAGCAGGGAGGCCCCCCTTTCCCTTGCACCGAGCCTCCCTTTCCACCGCCGCACAGTGGGCCAGGGTTTCAACCGAAAAGTAAAAACCACTCTTTGATTCATCGGGGTGAAATCGAGTGCGCCAAGTCAACTGAGTCTTCTGTTAATTAGACCAATCTGCATATCGCTGGGCGATTGGCCGATACTGGGGCCGTACCGTCCTATGCACGGGACATTCCTGGCTGCCTCCAAGATTTACGACTTAATCTTTGATATCCAAAATGTCCCCCTCCTTTGTTTGCGTCGTCGGGACTGCCGTGCACCTATTACGTAACGCGGCGGCACGAGTCCAGCATGAGTGTAGTGAACGCTGCTTCCAGTGCTCGGGTACAAAAGGCGGCGAAAAAAAATCTTTTGTGAAAATTTCATGAATTATTGAATCTTTGCAACTTCCGAATAAACGAAATGAATGAATGTGCGTTCAGCCGCGCTAAACGCAGGCGTTGCCCCGCGCCCCCCGCGGGGCTCCTTGCGCTGCGTTCACACCGCCGGGGCTCTATTTGGCGACAGTTTGCGTCCGCCGCGTTTGACAAATGCTCGCCTTGCGGAGCTCTGCGGTCGCGTCCCGAATTCTTGTTGTGATTCTTGGTCGCGATTCGCGCTCGTTCTTTTCATCTGCATGCTTCTGCATTTTTAGCCTCCTCCCCCTGGCCGTCGGCGTCCCAGTCGGTGTCCACCTCCCTCTTCTGGCAACTCGCCGTCGCCTCCGCCGCCCCCGCCCCTCCCACAGCGACAAAGTCACACTTATTCGGGTCAGCGCAGCTAATTTTCCGCTCGCTTGAACACAAAAACGGCGGCACGTCGTTGGAATTAAGCGGTGCACTCGCATCGGCAGTAAAACACGCTGAGGGGTGGACTCTGAAAAAAAAAATGATGGGAAGAAATAAGGATATTTCTTGCTAAGTGTTCTTGTACTAGCACGTCCAAGTTGGAGGAAAATGTCCAGCCAGGGGGGGAAAAAAGTCTGAACTCCTGCCGCAAAATACCTTACAATGAGTCCGGAAATAAAAACATTGCACCCCTCGAAAAATTAACAATTAAAAAAAAAAAATTGCTGTGTAGAACGTGTCGATGGCACATCCCACTGCGTTGACAATGGGGAGCGAATTCCAAAATTTCCGCGCCATTGGAGGAGGTGCGTTCGAACGGGCCGCCGCCGTCAGGCAACACTGGTCAGCCGTGACGAAGAAACGGGGTAGCAGCCCCCACACTGCGACAAACAGCACATTTAAAAAATTCGAGTAATCCTTACCGTAGTTTTCTCCTTGGTACACCTTGTTACCGGTAATGTTTCAGAGGTCGATTTTTTTTTTATTTCTCAATTCCATTAGGCCTGGGAACTTGGTTAGTGCGGATTGAAAAGGGGGTAAATGGAAGGACAAAAAAAGTAGAAGCGTCGGAGGAAAATACTGTTACTGTCGGTTTATATCGGAAGTGCGTTTTAAAGGCGGGGACGCACACAGCCTCTCGCCGTCATATCCGAGTGGGTGGAGGACAGGGACGCCACTTCCGGGAGAAAAACCACGTGCGATGAGTAAATAGACTACCGTTGCGCGCACACACACTCACACACACACGGGGGTGGTTACCTCAGGACCTCGGTAACGGAAGACACACGGCCCAGGAAGCGGCACAATCACACATCCTGTGTGGGTCCTGGATGTCCTCGGGCAGCCAATCGGCCACCGCTGCGTCCGTCACCCGAAGGACGGCCAAAGGATGGCCAAAGGATGGCCAAGGCAAACACGAGTCAAAACTAATTTCCGCCAAACTGAGCTTGCCCGTGAATAGTCCACGGGGTTACCTGACCACCGCGGAGCGCTGCTTGGTGCTGGCCAGGACAATGCTGGCCAGGACAGACTCCTGGAGGTCAAACAGTTCCGGGACGGCATTTACTTAGGCCGTGTTGACACAGTGGGTGACGTGTGTTGTCTGAGACTACCGGGACTCACTGTCACCTGTGGAGGCAAGAGGGGTCGCCTCAATTTCGACGTCTGGGGGAAAAAAAAGAAAAAAAAGTAGTTGCACTGCTTAGCTGTTGTCGAGCGCGCACAGAAATCCAAGCCGTGCTTCTAAATGAAAATCCGAATCGCAGGTCTGACGGTCTGACTTGTGTCCCTGCCACCCCCGCCGTGCCACGCCGCGCCACGCCCTCAGTCGTAAAATTTGGCACGGATTGAGAAGGTACACCCACCGCCCCTGCGATTTAGCCCGGCTGCGTGCGAAGCGGTGCCAGCCACCGGGATTGAGGGGTCGGCCCGCCGTCCCGCCGTCCCGCTTTGCAACTACAAAACCCCACTTTTTGATACATTTTCGAGATGACGCAAAGGAAGGCTCACCCACGTGTTTTATACTGCATGACAATGGGGGGAGGCGTGCGCACACACACACACACACACACACACACACACACACACACACCACTGTCTGAAGCCACCCCGCTGCTCGTCCTGTGAGGAGGTCACCTGAGACTAGCCGGGGCCCCTCTATGCTATTCGTCATTATGTTTCCCACAAAAATCTGCGTTTTGGTCGCTGCTCCAGTTTCCTTGAAATCGTACATGACACGATTTCAAGAAATAAAATTTCATTTTTATTTATTTCAAACGAGTGCCTTTGTTGCTAGTATCTTCGTGTATTTACAATGTGTGCGTGTGTGTGTGTGTGCGTGTGTGTGCGCTTGTAACTGTGAGTCACGCATGTAGTTTTCCCTGGTGCAGTGGGACGCTGCGTCGCGAAATTCAAATCGGCGCTTCACAATGGGCCGTGCTCCTTTGACCTTTCCAACACATTCCTCATTCCACGTGGAAAAAGATGTCTATGCGAGAGCTGGGTCCGCATTCAAGCGCGATGTCCGGTGCAGTGGTCAAGCTTTTGAGATCGGATTTGCTAAAAAGTGGATCCCTGGAATGGCCTGTCTGAATGGCAATGCGCTAATCATAATCCGATTCCGGAATACGGTAAATCTATGAGTCATTGCGTAAGCCGACAGGGGGACCCGCGGGGCGGGAGGACGGAGCAGAGCACCCCGTGGATATCAACTCCAACTAGGAATTCGAACGATAAACATGAGGGGTCCTTCCTCGCAAAACGCGATGAACGTTCGTGCACGAGAGGAACAGGAAATGTGTATTTTCGTGTGTGGATTGCGAAAAAAAAAGAAGAAAAGAAACAGCTATGAAAAAGAAGGGTTGTGAAAAAATACTTTCCGCGGTGTGAGGGGAGGGGCTCTCTGATGTACACCATCGCCTTCCACACGCGGGTATAACGGTCCGCCAAGACAGACACAGATCATTCACTGAAGGTTTGTTGTGCGGTGCGCGAAGCGCTGGCGTTACCCTTCCTCGCCAGGAAAAAAAAAGTGAAAATATAAATAAATGGTGGTATGCTAAACTGATTCAAGTAGATGATCTCCATCCCGAAATGAACCCTAATAAATTCTGTCACCGTGAACCGCCCTGGATCTCAGCCCCCGCCCCCCATCCCCCTCTCCCGTCATTGCGAATGACAGCCAGCGGCCGGTGGGCCCCAGCGTCTGACCCGGAGAAGCGCCCCGGGCTCCTTTTCAGACATCATAAATTAGAATTAATTTGATGATATGTACAAATCAAAACACAGAGGGAAGAAGGTGCCGGCGGCGAACCGAGTGCGACAGAGACGGACGAGAAAGCGTCCATTTTCGAGTATATAATAATGATCGCAAAGCAGGCCCTTTCCTAAACGCGGCTAAAGCCCCGGATTTATTTTATTTTTTTCGCCAAATTGCGAGCAGGTATATGCGTGGGAAGTGAAGGGCGCTGACGTCGGCTGGCGCGTGACATATGGCAGGCACACTACGCAGCGGCAAGGTCAGAAGGTTGGGGCAGGGATTTTAGGGAAGGGGTGGGGGAGGCTGCACAGTGGGCTAGGCACACTGCAGGGAGTCGCTGGTGCGTGAAATGGCCCCGTCCCTGGAACAGCACCCTCTGCAGACTGTCGCAGACCGCCGCAGACTCGCCAGGGCCGCCCCGGTTGCGCTGTCCGTCGACGCGCGTTGCCTTGTACGTCCCAAGGCCGACCAAGATGATTCAAGGTCGTTGCCTGTTTTCCCGGGGCGCCACACCGCGGACAGATAAATAAAAAGTGACAGGCAGAGGTATCGGGCGGAATCGGTCTTATTCCAGCAGTCGGGAGAGAGGGAGAGAGAGAGAGAGAGAGAGAGAGAGAGAGAGAGAGAGAGAGAGAGAGAGAGAGAGAGAGAGAGAGAGAGAGAGAGAGAGAGAGAGAGAGAGAGAGCGAGAGGTGGCGACGGTCTGTAAATCGCAACATAATAACAGAGCCCCAGCGCGCACGCCGCCGAGTGACAAGATATTTAAACAAGTACGGCGGGCCGCCTGTTGTTGTTGTTTTTGAATAATAATATCGCCGCCGATGTCCGCCGGGTCCCCCTTGCACGGCTGTAATTGTCCTAATGTGAGGTGTGTGCGGCGCAATGTGCCGAATTCGATTTCCGTTTCAATCACTTCTTCTTCTCCTTTTTCTTGTCTGTGATCCTTGCGCGTGGTTTTACCAAAAGAAAATTCAGAAATATTTTTGCGTGGCTTTGTTTGTGCCGCTGTCCGATTCACCACGCCGGCCTGAGGCTCAAACGGGCCGCAAATTACTGAAAAACCCACACACTTTGACTGCCACCCATCGAGGCAACACACAGTGAAATCAGGCGAGACATTGGAGGGACCTAAGGACCCCTTTTTTTCCCTCCGGATTTTCTTTTTTTTCCCTGTTTTCTCGGGCGAAAAAGAGTTCCGCGGCATCGCGGCCTACAAACACTAATCAATTAGCTCAGTGTGTGGCGAAATCTCCCTGATGGTCGCGTAATTTGTGACTTCGGAGTGAGCGACGCCGAAAGACCCCGCCCGGCGGCCGATTTTCCGATTTCACGGCCCATTCGACGCGGACGCCAAAATGCAGCCGGAAGTGCGTGCTTGCGGTGCAGACGCACGTGCACTTTCGTTCTTGTCCTGGTGCAACGTTGCAGTGGTGTTGCCTGAAAATGTGAGCTCCCTGTCCCTGGACACGCTTTTGCCGGAATCAAACAGGATTTTTCAGTGTTACGCAAGGCGCAAGACAATTGACAAAAGCTAAAAAAATTCACAAGATTTTTTGTGTGTATGTGTGTGTGTATTGGACGTTCTTTTCCTTTCTTTTCATGTGTGTGATGTTGCAGTGTTGCAAACTGTCCGCGGGGCTAAACGGCATTCCATAAACTCTCCGCCTGGCCGTTTAATCCCCTTTGCGAATGCGCCCGTGGATGATCCCTGCCGGATGTTGTTGGCGCGGTTTGTGTTGACGCTTCGTATGAAGGGTTTAACTCGCTTCCGGGCCGAAGGGGGTGCCGGCAGAGCGGGGATTCTGGCGGTGACGTCATCGGGGACGCCTTGCCGGTCGGGCTTCTGTTTCGATCGCTTCCTAATCCGTCTGATAGCGATAGTACCTGGGTCCGGCCCACTCGGTGAGTCATCCCAGCGCGGGAGAATTCAAACTCTGAATCATTGGCAGCCGTGGATCGATGGAGCAGGACTACCCCACGGCCCGCTGACTTGCGCAGATGTCACTTGTTGCTCTTGCGCTAGAAGCAGCGGGGTAGAGGGATGGAGAGGTGGGAGCTTGCTGTGCTAAAAGTGATCGGACATATGGCTCATTTCCGTGCGTTGACATGAGGTTTGTTTACAAAAATAGTAGTGTGTTTTTAGTTTCCGTATTAATTCAATTTTTTTTTTTTCGATTTTTTTTTTAAATGATTTTTAGGCACGAAGTAGCCTTATAGCCTCACCGGGGTTGGGTTTTTTTTTTTTTTTTAATTTTTATTTCCAGTCTGGCCCCTTATGCAGTTTCGAAATTCTCTATACGATTCTGATGAGACTTGGCAGGGTGGTAGAACTTTGTACCCTGATTTCAGTGGTGAAATCTAGTTGAAAAGTGCAGGGCCAATTTTGAGAAATTTTGAGTTGAAATCACCGTTTCCATGGCAAAACTCGACTCGTCAGCGAAAAACGGAGGGAGAGGGGGGAGCCGAGCCACCGGAAATGGAATCCGACCAATAGCAGCGCTCCTTTTCGCCTCTGTACAGCTTACACCAAAAACGCTCGCTCCCTTGAAAAAGCGCGTTCGAATCAAAATTGTCTTTTACTGCAGCTAGAAGAGCTCCAACAATGGTATAGACGTTGTTTTCGAACGTGGCCATTTGGATCGGCCGGTCGGTCGGTGATTGTTGGCCAGAGTGTCCCGCGGCGCTGCGCGCAGGCCCTGTTGTTTTCAAAAATACCAACCCTAAATGTTCTAAACTCTTTGAATCGGAGTGAAATAGGACATTAAACTGCGTGCCTGTGCAAATGCATTTGTGAAAAACTATCCCTAACGTAGTTTGAGTGAGACTATAAGTCCCTTTTCGAAAACAGTGGGCGTGTAGCTGCACCTTGTAGCGAGGTTTGATGGTACTTCTGAATCTAAGACGAAACGATCTAGACACGGGGGCTGTGCTTTTTTCTAACCTTAAAGCTGGGTGAACTGGACTATTTTACTGCACGTTTCTGTGAATAACTTGTCCTTCAGGTATTATGAGACTGTCTTAAATGTCTGTTTTTGACACAAATTGATACGCAGCTGGTCTTTACGTAAGTTTTAGTATTATTTATAATGGTCTGACAAACATAAACAGAACTATACACAACGCAGTCCTAGCCTTAGTTATCTTTGTTAAACCAGAACATAAATGAAAATTAACTTCGTGACTACCAGGATTTCGTGAAATCGTATTTTTTTTTTTATTTTAACAACAGGCGGGGGTTTGACGTCTGTGTCACGCTGTGTCTCCGTCTTCTCCCCCGTGACAGGTAAGCGGCCGTATGCCATGCGTTTTGGGACTCCTTTGGGGCGCATCAGACGGGGAGCTGTAAAACTGGACGATAAATGAATAGGACAAAGAATGTTGATTGGTAGTTACAGTGGAGGAGGTCCCCGTTGGTGTTGTCCGGCTTCGCCAACCCCGGACTCCGCTATAAACCCTAACCCTACAACCCGGTGGTCCAGGCGGGGTCATGTGTGATCGAGGTGGAAGGGGGAAGAGGGACGCCACGGCACGAGGCAAGTCACACACACGCACACACACGCATGCGACCCGCATCCCCTATTACGCTTCGATGTCTGTTTTTCTTTTTTCGGCGCAATTCCGTGATATTCGTTGCGTTGATGGCCTTTTTGGATAAGCCTTTGCGAGCGACGGGGAGGGGAGAGGAGAAGCATTGTATCAAAAGTCCCCCTCCCCCCCTCATCCGCGGTCCGGGCCACGTGCGGTGCTTGTATTGAGAAATAACTCGGTGCACGGCTTTTGTCTTTCCTGCCGATCGGGAGGGAAATGGGATCGAATTTGCCGTGACAATTTATGCGAGGTTAATCGCGCAAACGCGCAAAAATGGGAAGGGGGAGGGGGGAGTGTGCGGAAAGCAAAAGGCGACGCACTGGGCGCGAAGTAGTGGTGCTTGAGAGCAATCGGAACGGGGAATCTCCTGGCTGGTGTGCGATCTGGAAAAGACGGCGCAAACGCGAGCCTCACGGAGCCTGTTCACGGACATAAAAAAATTAATTTTTGGTAACATAATACGAATTTGAAAAAAAAAATGATAAATTACCAGAGCTACCTCCTAGCCTTTCCCTCGTTGCGTGCACCCTAAAAATCTGTAAATTTGTAAAGTTACGGATCTGGGCGGCTCCTGTGACCCTGACCTCGACTCGAGTTTCCTGTAGGCCACCAACGGCTCCTCGCACCCTGTAATCCGCGGGACGCGGCCTGGCGTGGCGTGGCGTGGCGTGGCGTGGCGTGACTGGCACGGGATCGTGGTGCTGGAGGGGTGCGCGGCATTGTGCTCTTTGCCTTGGGGGCTGCACTTCGGCCGGCAAGGGTTCCACCGATCCATCCATCGCGATGCATGCATATTTCTCCTCTGTCTCTGCCGATGCGACGCCCGGCCTGCCCGGCGCGCGCTAGTCCGGCCTGCGGGCCCGCCTCCGGTGTCCTTCGGGAAGGGTTGTCTGGTCCACCCCAATCAGCCGGCCGATGGCTATCATCAGGCCCTGCAGAACCCTTCGCTGAAATCCTCCTAATGAAAAGGGCTCGCGTTACGCCAGGCTTGCGGGCCATTGTCGTGAATGGGCGACTTTTGGCAGCGCAGCAGCAGGACCGTCGAAATTACAGGCGAGGCACTATCATTGACGGGATGGCTTCGATCGCGTGGCGGGACGCAGCGGAGGCAATCAAGAATCGGAGCGGCGGCTACTTGGAATCATGTGTAATGCCCGCCCGAACAAGCTCCATTCGGCATTACTCAAAAAAAAAAAAAAATGGAAAAAATATTTGGACGATTCCTTTGGTAGGTACGAGTTTGGTAAAGTTGGGTCACGAAGGCAGACTTGGAGAGTTTAATTGGACCTAGCTGCGCTGAGGTTCATAAGATGGCTTGCCGAATAACGGCTTTACTCGGCGAAGCATGCATCACTCGCGCCCTCAGCTTAGACTCACAAAGAACCCCCTATAACCTCTGCTGAAAAATGTTCACGCAATTTTTAGACAGCTACGATAAAAAAAAAATAGAAGCACAAAGGCCATCGCAGGGGAAAGCGTCCAAAAAAGTGGTGCTGCGAGGCAACCCAGGCCGCCGCTACCTGGCTGTGCATGCGTGTGTGCAAATGAGAGCCCTCGGTTCGTTGATTGAGATTGTGCTGCACAAGACTCCAACGGTCTGCCTTCATCCCCCAACGTCTTGGAGGGGACGGAGCTGCCTTGCCTTTTGAAGTTCACAACAGGAATCCGAAGCCGCCGACTCCCCTGTCGCTTTGTGAAAGCATAAAAAAGGGGTTGGTTGAAACGGCCACTCTCTCCGCCTTTTCGTAAGCCTTTCTCTGGGTATGCAGAGGTGGGGAAGATATCCATGATCACCTCGGCAAGGCCCTCAGGGCGACTCAGTAAGTGCAAGCGTCAGTGCAAACGGGCTAAGGTGGTCCGAAGCAAAGGACTTTCTTGTACCCGGTATTATTGCAATATTGAACAATGAGGAAAATGTAATGAGGCCAAGCTGTATACTTCGAGCCTGAATAAGCAGCGGGACTAGTCAGCGACGAGAGAGAGAGAGAGAGAGAGAGAGAGAGAGAGAGAGAGAGAGAGAGAGAGAGAGAGAGAGAGAGAGAGAGAGAGAGACTCCCGAAAGTGATGAAGGGGGTAGCACAGCGCGTGGTCGACCACGCGACCGGATGGCAGGAAACAACGACAGGGGGAGAAAGGGGGAGAGAGAGGGGTAGCGGGACGCATGCCTCGGCGATGACAGGGCGTGGCGCGTGTCTAGCGGCGTGTCGCCGCGAAAAAGACTTCCTAGAAATCACTTTGCTATCTCGTGTCGTTGCAGACCTTTCATCTCACACCGCGTTCCCGATCCCTGAAGCACTCACCGCGGAAACAGCGCGTAACTGAACGCCCTATCCGTTCTTGGCGATAATCCAAGATAAGTCGATCCGAACTTTTTGCGTTGTTTGCACGCAAAACGCCGCGAACTTGGTGCGACTTGGAATGCCAGCGAGTGTGGCACGTGTGTCCCTTCGTACCTACCCCACTCCCTGGCCGCGGCGTGCCGCGCAGCGTCCCGCCAACCCCAGCCAAACCTACCCCACTGCCTGCCAGCCCGCCTGCCCGCCTGGCTGCCTGCCTGGCTGCCCGCCACCCTTGCACCCCCCTCGGCAACGCTCCGTGCACACCTCACCTCCGCGGCAGCGAGGGGGCGCCTCTAAATGAGGTGGCGGGGAAATGGAACTTTGCAACTTGTTTCCACTGCTCGCGTGGCAGGGGGTGTTTTTGTTTCGCGCAGAGGTGACTGGCAGCTCTACCCTGCACTACGGGACAAGTGTACGAAAGGTGTTGGGTACTCTCTATACGTCGAAACATTGTATGTTCTACTGAGGATGTTGACTGGATATCAGTATATGCGGTCGTGACTGTGAGTGAGTCTGTGAGTGTGTGTGTGTGTGTGTCACCTCTTTGGGGCATGGCGGCATGACTCGCCAGCCGTTCCCGCGCCTCCCACCGACTTCCTCAATGCGGCGAGGACCTGACGGACGGTGACCTGACATCATCTCTTCTCCTCCTCCTCCTCCCTCGCCTTGGGGCACCTTAGGGCCGTCTATCCGAAATCCCTGCATGGCAGCACAATGGATTGCCGAAAGGGAGGCCCGCCGTTCCCATAGCGTCTTCACACGTGACGCTCAGCCCCTAGCCTCCACCTCCCCCACCGCCACGCGACAGTCTTGTGCCGTTACCTGACGCGCAGCGCGCTTATTGTTCGCCCCTGCGACACAAAAGGGGGGCAAAGCACCCCTCCCCCAGGTCCACACACACACACACGCACGCACACACGCGCGCGCGTCCCCTCCTCTTGCGTGATTTCTATGCTCGGGGTTGCTCTCCACCGCACACACCCCGACAACGTCAGCGAGCGGCACATGTGTGCTGTGCTGTGTGTGTGTGTGTGTGTGTGTGTGTGTGTGTGTGTGTGCACGTGTGTGTAACGCAAGTGAACTGTAGCACGACGCCACCGGTCCCTCCAGCTCGGTGTACAATCTTCGACTTATGTGCAAATTTTCCTTGCTAATTTTCTTTTGCGTGCCATGTTCCTTGGGTGCTGTTGCTGTATGGTTTTCGGTACACCATTATTGTGAGGGCTAAAAAAAACTGGCACAAGTAGCCCTCTAGATGCAAATGCAGCGCCGTACTAGGAAATGTAGACTGTGAGCCACTCTCAGTGATAGCGATGCAATCAGTCGCTAGCACGATTATCCGCTGATAAGGGCGAGTTCGCGTGTCCTCAGCAAGGCCGGGACAGACTTGTCAACGTTCAAAGCGCCAAGACGATCATGCCCTTTGGCAGGGCTTTTTTTCTGAATACCTCGTGCATTTTATCAGCATCGTCCGTGTCACTGAAAGAGAGGACATTGTCACCAAATGTAAGGGGGGGGGGCCCTTCTATGAATCGATACATCACGATATCGATATCTGCGAGATATCTGTTACCGCATCTGAGTGCGGCTGACCGCAACAAAGGCGCTGCTATTTGTCCTGCGACTGTCCATCACCTCCGAGTGATTTCCTTGGTAGGGATGACGAAAATCGGAGAAGCACGGTAAGTGATTTTTATGACTCGTTACGCTATTGCGTGATCCTGCTCCCGAAGCAGTGTCTGTGACGGGGCATGCTAGCTAATCACTGCAGCAAGCAGCCGCTCAAGAAATTTTGCTAGTCTCGATTCGCGAAATAAAAAAAGAGCACGCAAGGTAAAAATGGCCACGTCGATCCCTCATCTTTTTGGCGGAGCAACGTGAATGCCGAGATATATATCACGTATGATGGAGCTGCATTGTCTTGCTTTTAGCACCATTCTCCTCGCTTTTGTGGATGCTTCTTTGTGTGGCTCCCGGGGGAAGATGTCAACCTGGACCCTCTTGACTTCAACAGACTCCACCTTGGGACCGTCCTACTCGCAGCATCACGTCTTAGAAAACCTAAAACGTCCTGAGGCAGATTTGAGATTTTAATATCACTTTGACTTGGATGCGAAGAAAAAAAACGAACAGTCCAAGGTTCAAGGTCGGACGTTGAGCTGTCATAATCGCTTCCTGACGTTCGAGCAGGCTGCAGCTACGGTACTTCCTCCGTGCAATGTGTGCCCGCTATGTATTGCCAGGAACCTCGTGCGATAAGTAGGTCAGTGGCAGGCAGTTCGTTGGCCAAGGGGCGTGCAGTGGGCGTTCGCGCCCTATCAGTGACCGGCGGTACACTGCACAGGAACCCTTCAAGGTCACTCGCATGCCGTTGCACTTCCTTGCAACTCTCAGGCTTTCCTTGGTGCGTATAAGAAGAGGATGAGGATGTAATCAGAGGAGGCGAAGTTCTTTTATAGCAATTCATTGTATTTAAATATGTAACAATAATTCGATGTATAAAAATACAAAATACAAACAATTGGGCTGGAACAGCCTCACTACGCGGTACGCTATGTTATGGTGCTGTGTCCTTTTTGCACGGGGCAAAACGCACATAACATGAGATTCACAATATCACAAGTTACTCAGAATCCAAGAGACTGATTATGCAGATGACACATGTCAAGGTTTGCAAGATTTAGTTGACAGACGATGATTTTGCTCCACGCCGCAGCCAGTAAAGTTCGGCTCGAATAAAAAAATCAAACAATTTATATGGCAACAATGGTAAACATAGCTATAAAAATATATATTCCATATGCAATAGGCAGTTTTCTGGCTTAAATCACAAAGCCGCCAAGCCGCAAAAATATTCAACCTAACAGAAACACGATTGTCTTGAAAACAGGCGAGTTTAATAAGAAAATTGTCAAAGCTTGGTATATGATTGTACCAAACAGTGCAAAGAAAACATTGCACTTCACTCCCACGTTTGTATCTACACAATTTACAAACAGATATACAGACGAGAAATTCTTGACTAGATTTAACAGTTCTAAAGTCTATATTCATTTATCAACATGATCGATTTGTACACGAACAACTTAATATTTAAACAAAACAATATACAAGCTAAATCTCTAGCTTCTCAAAAAATGTCTTAAGGCGATGTTTGTCACTGGGTAGGCAAGAAGGAAGTCTCTCAGAGACGCCGTTGTAGGCAATGCAAAAGGCAATTGGAAGCGGCCCTTACGGCGCCCATAAAGTCTAACATTGTCTTTTTCTCGTTTACTGCAGGTAACTTTCCACTGAGTCGATTTCGATTGCGGCGATATTGGAGGGCGGCGCAGTGACTAGGTAAGATGGTGATGATCCAGAACGGAAAAAAACTTTCCCGAGATTTGGCTTGGTGCGAAAGGTTGACCTTGGCGGGAGTACAGTCACGCAACGCGCGTGAGGCAAGCGAACCGTCCGGCCCGCCGCGGCACGGGCGTGCGCGTGATTCTCTTGAACCGCTCCCGCCGAGGAAGCTTTCGGCCCGGCCGTCTCTCTGAGTGGCTAGATCCAATTTCTAGGAGTCATAACCCAGTCGCTGTCGCCGCCTCTGACGCCTGTAAGGCACCGAGCGGAAGGCCGGCCTGGTCGTTTCTCAAAGGCACTTTGGAAATCTCTAAACGTAAAGGGGGATTACACTGAAAAGAAAAAAAGGCAACCAGCCAAAACACACGGCGTGGTCCAAATTTTTTCTCAGATCCCAAGCGTAACAAAGATTACTCTTAACAGCCAACAAAAGTATTAAAAATTAGAGTGTTTAATAAAGAAGAGGCAGCAGTGAAGGCACTTGTTCTTTTGTTGGTTTTGAGGTGCTCCTGGAATGGCCGTCCCTGACGGACAGCGCACAGCGTTCCGCGGACGGAGCAGGAATTCGCAGCGGACGGAGACACTATCTGAAACAGCGAGAAAGAACGACTTCGGTCAGAGACAGCAGAATGCGCGCAAAGAGAGAACAAGTTGTCAGTCATTTTGCCGAGCGCGGATCAGATTGGTTCGCCTAACGATGCCACGGCCGCTAACTGGCGTGCGTTCGAAGAGCGGCCGTTTTCCGTTAAGAAACCAGTTTTCCGTTAAGAAGGCAGTTTCACGTTCGTGACGAAATTCGGCTGGAGGGTCGTGAGGGGAGCGGCAAGCCTGCTACTCCACCGAGGATTGTTGACATTGCCTCAGCAATGGTGCGGTTACAGATAAAACCCGCTCTGAGAAAAAGAGTTTCCAAAGGCCGCACTGAGGCGAATGCTGCCTTGCGCCCCAGAGACAACACAAAGGTGCGCTTTAATGCCCGGGGCACCCGGATGAGTAAAATTTTTGGGAATGTCCCCGTCGCCATTCAACACAAGAATAGCCAAACTATATTTTCCCCTCGCCTTTTCGAATCCCCCCGCCTCCCCCCTCTTCCTCCTATCTCCCGGCGGGTTCCCTCCGCGCTTTTGTGAAATGCCATTGATGATGATTTCAACGTTGTGCCGCCTGCAAGATGAATTTCTTACGTCATATTGAACGACGGCATCCCCGCCCCCTTCCTCCCCTCGCCGGCGATACGGCCTCAGACCCGCTCAAAATTATTTATTGCCAACCTGCCAACCGCGAGCTTCCGCGGCAGAAACTGTTTCGGCTCAAGCGCGTCTAATTATCCAGCAGAAGCTTTCTGTTATTTTATCCCGCTCTACCTTTTTTTTTATTCTTTCAATTTGGTGATAGCGCGGGTCTGGCTTAGCGTGCCGCACCGTAGTATGGTAAACACCTCCGAGGTGTCCGCTCCATGGCGGGGAGGGTGGGGAGGGGGTAGGTAATCACTGGAGGCATTGTTACTGCCTGGAGGAGGGGACTTTGCAAAGGGATGATGATTTCGGCCGAGCAGCCCAGGGTTCAGGGACTCCAGCGGAGGGATGAGGAGGGATACCGGGGGATACCGATCAGGATGAGGAATCCCCCCCCCCCTCTTGCATTGTGCGCGCAAAGATGCCCCCTAACCTCACTGCTAAGCCGACGACCCAAGATTTCCCACCCACCCTAGACCGGCTAGGCGTCCCCTACGCGACAGTTAGTCAACCGCCGCGTGTGTTGGCGCGCATTTTGAGCGCGCCTGTACGCTAACGCGGAGAGCCAGCCAAGCGGCTCTATCGTACCTGGCGGCCCCGGCGGCCCCGGCGGCCCCTGGCGGGCCCCGCGCGAGGCTCTTCCAGTGAAGGGGGCGTCGTCAACAAGCACCCACATTGACGGGGCCAGCGCGCAGACGCACTGCGTAATCTCGAGGCCCGCCGGAAGGCCCGATAACACCTAGACGAGGACGCCGGCGAGCAACGCCAAGGGCCACATATGTATGCAAAATCGGGATAAATCGAAAAGGCGCGCCGATGGGGACGACTCGTGGGACTGTCCGTTATGCAAATGGCGATCCTAACCTCTGACCGGCGCGGGAAATGCTAACCGTTCTCAAACGAAGAAAAAAAAATAGAAATTGTTATTCTGGAAAGGCAGCGTAACAGGCAAAGTGACTTGTTGAGCCGCTCGATACATCGAACGCAACGCGTTTGCTTCATCTTCACGGCCCCGTGGCTATCTGTTTCAGAGTCACGGCCGCGTGAGACACATCCTGCCCGAGTTGCGCGCGAAACGAAAACAAACCAGCGTGGCGGGCAAGGGCGCCGCAGGACGGAAGGCGAGACAGTGACCTCTGGGCAAAACGAGCGAGACAAACGGTCAAGCATATCAATGAAGTGAAGTGAGAAAAATCGGACGGCGACCGTTGGACAAATCTTTCATTACATTGGGATATTTTTTTTTTTTTAATATTCCCGCTGCTGCGCGTTTGGTGGCGATTCGCCGCCTAACGACGCGGTCAGCCAGTCCCTTGACCCTCATGAATCCGTTTTGTTTCCCTTCGGGACCTCACTACTTGACTAGTGGCGGGGAAGGGAATTGGAAAATAAAAAAGGGTGGGGCTAATAATATACCGGGTGTGCGTGACCGTTCGCGGAACGTGTGCCCAAGTCATACGGGGGAACCGGAAACAGCCGCATGCTGCATTTCTGGACGAATTCCTCCTCCCCCCCCTTCCCCCCTCACACACACTCTCCTTGGACCCCTGTCCACATAGGCAACCATTAATGCGCCTTTTGCTTTGCTTTTACTTTCGCCGACATGACGTTTCTCCGAACAATGCAAGTCGTCGTTGAGTGTGTGTGTGTGTGTCCCTTGGCGAACTGCTCCATATAACGCGAACGCGATTTTTATTATTTTGAGTTCTATGGCGACAAGGAGGGGGGGCGCAGGATTTTAAACCCGCATTTCACTTTTTAGTAGGTCACCGAGTGGGGTAAAGTGTGTAGTCGTTAAGTTCGTAGACTACACTGCAATAACCCACACGCACAGACACACACACACACACACACACACACGAGCGGCGGCGTTGCTTCGAGAGAAAGGGGATTACAGTATTCCAAGAGGGGATGAGACTCAGTGAGTCCGTTCAACGCGCGGCCTAGCGACAAACGCGCAATCCTGCAATATACATTTGCACACACACACACGTGATTGTTATCGTGTGGGTATGTATATATATGCGCGAGAGAGCAAGTGCGATGCAGAAGCTGCAAAACCCGTTCCTGGCAACAGCGCCCCCGGCGGCAGCTACCAGCCGCTCAATGAACACATCGCACAAACTTTCAATGGTAATTCAGTATTGACAAACCCCAGGCGGTGCTGCCGCCGGAAGTGACTGCACCGTTAGGTGTCCAGACGCCGCTTCCGGTGGCGATCGCCGATCGGCAGACGACACAACCCTATCAGCGCTCGCAGCGCCCCGCGCGGCCGCGGCGGACACCTCGCGAACCCCGAGAACCGGTGAGCAGGCAGGGCAGCGGCACTACGACTTGGCAGCCGGCTCATTGGGGCCATCTCGCAACGGGGGAGGGAAGGGGCCGGCCAGCGCACAGTCAGGCCAAAATACTAGACGCGTTTCGAGCTGCAGAGTCGCTAAATGGCACTCGAATCGAA
The DNA here is from genome assembly GCA_030522485.1 of Stenchaetothrips biformis. Lineage (NCBI taxonomy): Eukaryota > Metazoa > Arthropoda > Insecta > Thysanoptera > Thripidae > Stenchaetothrips > Stenchaetothrips biformis. The sequence goes on along the minus strand of CM060102.1, from coordinate 2,084,962 downwards.
CGTGTGACCCCACCAATGGATTCCTCGTTCGGAGAGCAATCCATTAGTAGGGTCACACGTTCGATTCGAGTCCCATTTAGCGACTCTGGAGCTCGACACGCGTCTAAAATTTTTGGCCGCCTCAGCGGTCTTGCGACCCACTGTGCAGCGCCAAATCCACTAACGACATAGCTGGGTAACGTGGAGGTACTCACCACATGCTCAGTTGCTCTGCTGCCACCAGGATATCACGTCCAGCAGCTCCTCGTCCTCGGGGCTCATGGGCTCGTACACCTGCGAGTCGGGCGGCGTGGCGGGCGAGTGCACCGTCAGGGTGGTGGGCCTGCACACGACGGGCACGAAGGCGGCGGGCGCGTAGCCCGTCGACGAGGCGCCCACTGAGCCGTCGGACACGTAGGACGGCGTCGGCGACCCGGCGGACCCCGCGTCCGAGCACGGCGGCGACATGGACACGAAGTGCGGCTGGTGGTGGTGGTGATGGTGGTGGTGGGGGTGGCCGAAGGCGGTGCTGGTGACGGCGGCGTGCGTCGCGACGCCCGAGGTCGGCGGCGACGAGGCCTCCGCCGCCATGCTGTAGTGCGACAGCGCCAGCGCGGCCTCGTAGTCCGCGTCGAAGCCGTGGGGCGAATCTGGAACGGAAGGCGGCGTTAGGACTGCGAGCCTACCCTAGCCAACGAGAACAGATTTACGCGATGTGGGAACCGTAAAAAAAAAAGGACTTGTGTGCAGAGCCGTTTTACAGCGTGCTGCCGACAGGGAGCCCCGCTGCACTGCGAGTGTGTGTGTGTGTGTGTGTGTGTGTGTGTGTGTGTGTGTGTGCGTGTGTGTGTGTGTGTGTGATGAAAAAGCGGCGCAGGTAGCAGAAGACCCTAAAGTTCTGTGAAGCCTGAAACCTGGCTCATTCTTCGCGGACTCGTCCCCTCCGCCCCGCCCATGCAGCCAGCCTCCCGGCCGGTCCCAGGCAGGCAGCCAGGCAGCCAGGCACTGGACCAGCCGGGATGTGCGCGGTTCGACTCCCGGTGACTCGAAGCCATTCAATCCACCGACTCGTCGGCAGCTCCAAGCGATCGCGATCTAGAGCTATCCGAGTTGCGTAAAAAGTATGGAGTGGCCAAGATACACGAGATGCGCGTGCGAGTGTGTATGTGTGGGAGAGAGAGAGGAGAGAGAGAGAGAGAGAGAGAGAGAGAGAGAGAGAGAGAGAGGAGAGAGAGAGAGAGAGAGAGAGAGAGAGGCTTACCTGTCATGACATCGGTGGTCTCGGTCTTGACGGTGGGCGCTGCGTTTTCGGACTCCTGCAGCAGGGCCTGCAGGCTGCGGATGTACTCGACCGCCATGCGCAGGGTCTCCACCTTGCTGAGCTTCTTGGCGGCCTCCTTCTCCTTGGCGGTGGCGCGCGCCGACGTGGGTCGCTCCGCGGTGCCCATGGCCTCCTGCAGGGCGGCCGCGATGGCCGGCGGGATGTGCGAGCGCAGCGTGGCGAAGCCGTTGTTGACCTGCTTGACGCGGTTGCGCTCGCGCGCGTTGCGCCTGGCCACCGAGGCCGTCTGGTGGCCGTTGAAGGGCGCGGCCGCGGCGCCGGGCTGCGAGAACTGGATGCGCCGCTTGCAGCGCAGGGCGTCCGCCGCGGCCGCCGGCGTCGCCGCCACCACCACGGTCGTCCGCGGGATGGCCTTCTGCACCGCGCCGCCACCCACACGGCTCACCTTGTTGAGCGCGCTGTTGTTGTTGTTCTTGGCCTTGGCGTTGTTGTTGTTGGCGGGCGCGTCCAGGTTGGTGAACTGCGGCGGGCTGCCGGGGTAGCTGTTGGACACGATGACGCAGGCGCCGTTGCTGGGCTGCACGATCTGGGGCTGCGCGTCGGGGCTGAGCATCATCACCATCTTCTTGGCGGGCATGGGCCGGTGCTGCTGCAGGGTCATCACGGCCGTGGACATGGCGAGGGGAGCGGAGTGCACGAGTCGGGGAGGCAGGCCCAGTCACTGGGGCATAACACACACTGTAATCCAAAGGCCGGCGAACTCGACGACGTCGACGGCGACGACTGCAGCGAGGGTGCGGGAGCGGGGCGTGCTGCTCGCTCGGGCTCTGGTCGGGGACTGGCAATGCGCTGCCGGCGGCGCGAGGGAGAGGGAGGGAAGCAGACTCCATCTAACCGCCGTCCCGCGTTCGGCTCGGCTCGGCGCGCGCCCGCACACCCGAAGTCAGCCCGAAGGCCCGAAGCCCGCCGACAATGGCCTGCGGGCGCGTGTCGGCTCGGCTCGCGTGGCTGCCATCGCGCTCTCTCGCACCCGCGCGGCTGGTGCCTTCTCTCTCTCTCTCTTGCGGCTTAACGCCCCCCCCCCTCCCCCCGGCACGAACCCTGCCTCACACACTCACACGTGAGGCTGCGCTTGCCCCCTCCCCCTCACTTTCGCTGTAGTCTGCCCCCCGACGCCACCCCTTGCCGACGGACTGAGCGTCTACCTGGCTGGCCGGCCAGCCGGCCGGGGGGTACATAATCCCTCGCCCCTTGATGATACCGAGTGTACCGAGGATGAGATGAGATAAAGGGCCGCTCTGAGCCTGCACCCTACACTCGCCCGGACGAGTTTTCAAATTCTAGTGCTTAATCCCCATCATCTCGTCATTGCGAGCTCGACGGGTCTGTCTCTTTGCGACTTCAAGTGCCGGGGGTTGGTGTGCGGGGTCGCGGCCCTAGCCGCGCCAACTGTAGACGACCGCCCGCCGCCTTGGCACTGGCACGGACGCGGCCAGGACGGCTTCTCGGATGCCATGAGCCTCGTCAGAGTTTGTCCCATGCGAGGCGGGTCCGCCTGTTGCGCTTGCCGCACTTGGAGCAGCGGTGCGCTGGAGCAGCTACGCACAGCTACGCACCCACCGCCCTGGCCATTCTATTTTTGCAAGTGGAAGCAGGGGCGTCCCACAGGCCGGAGCCCGCCGCCCCCTCTCCGTGTTTGCGATGTTGTTTGCTCTGTCTGGCGGTGCAGGCCGTGCAGGCCCTCGCCGGCCGTGCAGGAGGTGGCGCGCCCTGGCGGCGGAGGCTGCAAGCTGCGGCCACCCCTGCCGTGGAGGAGCCGGCTCCAGCTGCACCGAGTGGGCCGCACAGTGGGCCGCACAGTGGGCCACAAGACCGGCGCAGACGACCAAAACTCTAGACGCGTTTTGAGCCCAACCGAACGTGTGACCCCACCAATGGATTCCTCGTTCGGAGAGCAATCCATTGGTGGGGTCACACGCTCGTTTCGAGTCCGATTTAACGACCGTGGAGCTGGATTTGGACCGCTCCACCGGTCTTCTGGCCCACTGCGCCCCGTTGTCCGTCGTGCAGATCACCCCCTCTGTCGTTGAGCCTGCCGGACGAGACCCGTTGAGCAAGGTTAGGTTAGGTTAGGGGACGTGACTGACGGAGTGACTGGCGGCGGACAAGCCTCGCGGGGGGCGGGGGCAGCCAGCCGAGCCGGTTGCAGTCGGTTTTGATATGGCCGCCACAAAAATGCATAATAACAGGCACACGCCACTGCGCCGCTCGGAGAGTCCTCTCCGCTTAGTCACCGAGGCGCGATACAAGGAGCCCCGTTTCCCCAAAGTATATTTGCACATTTACGCCAGTTTCATTTATTAATTTTTTCGAGATTTTTTTTTCTTTAAAAAAAAAAAAAATATTTGATTTTGTAAGAGGAGGCACCGCGAGTGACTTGAGATAGGGCAACAGTTTCGAACAGAGTAATTTGAATTTTGGATAGAGCGGCCATGGAATGGTTCCCCTTCCTTATGCATGTCGCCTTGCCTGCGTCCTCGCCGACTAACGACGCGCTGTCACCGCATCGACCGTCAAAGTGTTAGGCCGCATATTTCAGGCGAAACCGTAATTTTTAAAGGCCCTCTGCGATGCGGCCGATGGGCCGATAGCCACGGCCCGATATCTCCATCACGGAGCCTCCCCGGCCGCCTTCGACCAGGCGGCCCACAGTGGGCCAGAAGACTGGTGGAGGCGGTCAAAATGAGCTCCAGAGTCGCTAAATGGGGCTCGAATCGAACGTGTGACCCCACCAATGGATTCCCCGTTTGGAGAGCAATCCATTGGTGGGGTCATATGTTCGATTCGAGTCCCATTTAGCGACTCTGGAGCTCAAAACGCGTCTAGAATTTTGGCCGCCTCAACGGTCTTCTGACCCACTGTGCGACCCAGCGACCGACCGGCCGCCTCAGTCGAACGTCTGTCCTGACAGGACCGGTCAGTCCTACTCCAATCTGCATGGGTCTTCGCGCCAAAACGCATCGCGTGATGACTGGCAGTGGATTTGAATATCAAATCGGACTGGCGAAGCCAAACAAAGCGAATGCGGATCTGATAACGCTGCTTTCCCCAAAAGGCTTGCTGCAAATTGAGACGTGGTGATCCCTTTGTCTTGGGCCCTTAAGGGCCAGTGCTAGGGCCGCTCGAAGGGCAGCCGAGTGATGCCGCCGTGGATGGTGCTCGTAGGCAGGTCCTTCTAATTTCAGCCTCGGAACTGCAGGTCTGCAGGGGGAGTCACTGGGCAGCAGGCACTGTGGTGGCACAGCGTAATGGTTCAGAAACATCTGCAGCTGCCGGGCCCGTGCCTCTGACTGGCCGTGCCGCGCCGTGCCGCGCCGTGCCGCGCTCCGCCCGTGTTCCGTTCAACATCGGCCACTTCCGTCGCGGCCACTGGCCGACCCGACCGCCGTTCGGCTCGCCTCTTCGGGTGGTCTCGGCAGGCGACCGAACGTCGTGGAACCTGTGCGGGGCGCGACTTTGTTTCTGCAGCCAGGGGACATGAAAAGGGGGCTCAACTCTGCGACCCTTTAAATGGGGATCAAAGTTTGGGGAGCTGAAGTCCGCACTTGCTTCCCGGGGAGAACAGAGAAGTCAAAATGATGTCAACATAACCTCAAAAAAAGAACTTACGACAAAATCTAGTGTATTTTTACGCCACAATAATATTACCCGACAGCATTTTGATCAAATTATGGGTACGTCTGCTGTTGGGCGGCAGTGTTCGCGGCAGGGTGTTACCGAGTGTTGCGGTGGGCCGCGGACGGGCTGCTGAGGTGCGGCAGGACGACCCAAACCTCGAGTAGCCGTGCGTCCGTACGTAGTGTGACCTGGTGACGCAAACCGGCCACAAAAGAAAGGCCGTTTTTCATAAAGCTGTCTGTGTGTGTCTGTGTGAGTGTAAGAGAGCGAGACGGCTGATCCCAGCGCACCTCAAGAAGGGACCCGGTCCAGCCCTGACCCACCGCAAGGGGACAAAAGGCCGAAGGACGCCAAAGGGATCGCCGAGACACTTTCGCTCTAAGAATAACAACGTTGACCGTTTTCGTTTGACATTATTTTTTTTTTAAGACTCAAAAAATATCAGGCTTGATCTCAAAACTCGAACGAACACGTTTTTGTCTCTTTGCTTCAGTGCGCTTCAAGCTTTCTGGGCTTCACTCCTGTAAATTTTGACGGTTAGTTGTGCTGATTCCATTGCCCAAGCACCGCGTTAGGTATTCATTGCAATAGGGTTCAAGAGGCCCCCACTGAACACTAAGAGCCTGTCAGCCGATTCAGCAGTTAAAACCAAGAATAGTTTTGAATGAAAGTACTACCAACATTAAAGCATTAGCAAATTCATACTAGTTGTTTCGGAAGCTGCGCGCACACCCCTCGTGTCGCACCGTTAACTTTTACATCCAGGTTTACGGCTGCGGACATGTTTTTTTTTTCTTCCTTCTTCTTTTTCCGATCTTTCCTGGACGTTGCCACAATGCCCCGCTCGGCCACGGCGACCCCGAGCGAAATCAATAAATGAAATCCGAGCATAGCAGAGCCAAGCAGAGCACGGCGCGGGGATCAAGGGGTCGGACGGCTATAAATGGGACGGTGGTATAAATTCAGCGACAAACGGCCTGGACAGCGGTGGAGTAGTGCTGCTCACATTCAAATGTTTAATTTTGAGAGTCCCCGGGATTCACGCCTCAACAGTTTTTAAACTTTCCCGCAACCTTCGTTACTGCACGTAGGCATGTGTAAATGTGGAGGAAAAATTTTTAATGCACAAGTTGGCCAAAACTTTCAAAAATATCTTTCCAATAAAAAATTAAAAAAATTGTGTCCAAAAAAGGTCCATTTATGGAGACAAACAAGGACATGGACTTTCTGAAAATAGTAATTTAAACTTTTCCTACTTTTCTCATCACAGTTGGCAGCACTACTGCCGTGGCATGCTACGCTGACCACGCGGGGTGACCCTGTCCGCACCATTGTGTGAGGCACCCTGGCGACGGCCATCCCGAAAGAAGGGCGACCGGTGACCGGGGCGGCAGCCCTGCGGCAGAGCACAGCACACCGGCGTATAAACAGGAGTACCAAAGTCTCCTAGAGGTGGACATCGGGAAACGATAAATTCAACCGGCTAGGCCCTCTCACATTCGAGGCACGCGCGTTGGGTAATGCGTCTCACGTTCTCACCTCAAACTGGGGCCCGCCCTGCTGCCGCGCGGTCCGCGGGCCCGCGCCCCAGGCCCGCCCTCGGCACTGTAAAGGATGGCTCCTGTTTCTCTTGTTTGTCGAGCGGTCGCAAGGCGTGGCGCGGTTTTGCGATCCGGGGGTTCGAAAACGCCATCAAGTCAGCGGACGTTCATTTTTGACAACTTAAGTATTACTCTTGACCAAGTTGTGAGTACAGAAATTTTGAGTTTGAACTAAATATTTGAATTTACAAATAAACTTTTAACTTTTAAATCTTTTAAATTCGAAATAAAAATTAAATTTTAAAATTTGAATGATAGTTTTAAAAAAATAATAATTTTGGATTCGATTTCAAACAAAATGTTAAAATTTGATATTTTTTTGCAACTTCTTCTTTTTACCTACACGCACACGACCTAAGACGCTCACACGTGTACCTCTAGACCCGCTCACGCGCGCGCACACGCACACGCACGCACACACACACACACTCACGCGGCGGCATTTCATTTCTCGGCGATAATGGTCAGCTTCAATGAATTATTCCGCACGTTCCGCTGCCCAGGCCGCCGCCGCCATGACGGAGCGCTTGTTAATCCACGCGACATCGCGCCACACAAGCCATCGGCAAAAAGCCCGCTATTTCAGTCATTTTCGGAATTTGGCAGGGCGGGAGAAATCCTGCCAATTAGCGGGGGAAAAGGGAGCCCCAGTGTGTGTGTGTGTGTGAGTAGGTGTGTACGTGTGCGCACTGTGTACGTGTGATCAGTTTGCGCAGAAATTACGGTACTCATCGCGTGTCCGACGCGACGAATATGCCTCTGGAAATTTTTGGGCACTCTGAATGGAGGCAACCGTCATCCGTGCACGTAGGTACATCTGTACATGACAGGCAGTCACACACACACACACACACACGCACACAGTGACTCGCACTGTCAGGGGCGTCACCGCCGCAAACAAGTCATATCCTCGCGATATTGTTAGCGCATGTTTGGCGCTCCTGCCTGTCGTCCTGGTCGCGGCCCGCGTCGCTGGTCGGCGGGATGATTTGTGTGTTGACGGTGTGGTGACGCCGGCAAGAAGTACGCCAAGGAGTACGCGGGTAACGAGGGGCGCCTTCTCAATGAAAAATGCGGATCGGGCGGAGCAAGATTTTGCGGCTGTAAGGTAGTCCGCTGTTTGTATGGCACTGCGCTAATGGGCAGCTCTCCTTCTCTCACTGCCGCTCTGGAGAGCCTTGATGAACCCATTATTTTGGTGCGTTGATTCGGTCACCTGGTGTGTCCGAACGCCTCGCTGACACCGAAGTCACCCGAGCCGCATCGCCCGAATGTCTGCGTTGACCGGGACGCTCCTCGGCAGCGTTCGGCAGGCTTTGGCGGCGAGCCCGGCAACTACACTGCCGCCGTTTGATCCGACACCTCCACGAAGGGCCTCGAAATTAGCGGCTTTTCTGTCGGAATCCTTGCTTTCATTTTCCGCTGTATTTCGTCCGGCTTTCGGCATTTTGATGAAGCACGGCGTTTGTTTGTGCCTGGAATGGTTGTGCGGTATCGATGTAGAATTCCACCACCCCTTCTGTTGAGGTTATTTTTTTTTAATTTTTTTTTTTTGGGTTTGCCTTATTTGCCAAACGTGTTGTACATTTTCTGCAGTCGCATTCATTCCTTTTCTTTTTTTTCTGTTCGATTTAAAAAGGGACGGTGCAAAACTAGGTGCATATCTCAACCGAGCCTGATTTGCATTCGGGGATGATCGCGAACGCTATGGCCACCTGGCTCGACCTGGCTGCTCGTTTCTTTTAGAGCACAAATCCAAAAAAAAAATATATATATTCTGCGTGATCTGTATTCAATTTTACAACCTACGAATCCTGTGTTGTTGTTTTTTTGTTAAATTTATACTTTATGTAAAAATGAAGTTTTTTATTTATCTTTTTATAGTGATTACGTCAAAGTCCACACACATGCCGCGAAAAGTAATGATTTTGGAATCGGAAAAAAAAATGACAATAAAAACGATGTTGTTTTTGTGGGGAAACAAGGGAAGTAAAATCCGGCGGGCCGGCGCGGCGCGCGCGGTGCCGGGCACGGTGCTAGGCACGCGAGCGGGAGCAAGAGGGAGCGAGAGAGAGGGAGGCTGTTGAATACTGTTGCCACTCACTTCCTCTCCCTCCGCACCCACTTGCCATTAAAAGCAACCCCCCCGTCCCGGTCAGCCACGTCTCCCCCTCCCTCCCCCCTTCCCCCCCCCCGCCTCTCTCTCTCTGTCTCCACGGGCCAGCAACCCTTACTAATTTCTCCGATAAAAAGTGCGACAGCACCGGCGTGACCTCATCACCTGTACAGTCCGGCCGGAGAGCGCTCGATGGCACACGTGTTTGTGTGGTACAGGCCACCCTAGAAATTTCCCACAAATTTTCACGTCACATCCAGACCTTTCTTCATAAATTTGTTTTAGTGCAAAGGATTTTGTGTCGACTCTAAATCAAGTGCGTTTCGTTAAAAGTTTCGTGTCAAACTTTGCGCGCGCTATCGTCCACCGCGCACGTCACGTCGCGTACACCCACGTGCAAGTGTGTAAATATCGCTCCCTTCCTTCTCTCTTCTCTCTCTCTCTCTCTCTCTCTCTCTCCCTCTCTCTCTCCCTCTCTCTCTCCCTCCCTCTCTCTCTCTCTCTCTCTCTCTCTCTCTCTCTCTCTCTCTCTCTCTCTCTCCGTGATTCCGTCGCGGGCATTACTCTGGCTGACCGGGCCGCTGGCTGTGCCGCCATGTGCACACGCTAACACAACAAGTACACACACACACACACACACACACACACACACACACACACACAGAGTGCACCCCTGTCCACCGGTCCGTTGCTGCACCCCTCGCCACCCCAAGTACATTCCATCACAGAAGGGGTTGGCAGTGGAACGAGTTTTCGGACACGACTCGCGAGTGTCCTTCGTTTTTAATTCACTCTCGTCTGTCTTGCGAGTGATGCCTTGCGTCTAGCGAGTGACTTGGGAGTGACTTCCAGCGAGTGACTCGGGAGTGACTTCCAGCGAGTGACTCGGGAGTGACTTCCAGCGAGTGACAGAGCGGCTGCGCTGCCCGCGCGCCGCATCCGTGGCCCAGTGTACGCTGGTACTGCACTGGTACCGCGCTGGCCGGAAGGCAGGTGCTCAAATACGACAACTTGTTCGCCGGAAGCGCGGCCGATCCACAGACACCGCTGCTACTGTGCGCCGCGCGCCGCGTCCATCCAGTCGACGTCGTCATTTTTCGCCGTCGGAAGTTCCAGTGAAGCCGCGGTCTGCCTCGGCCAGAAGACAGGACCATCAACTGTCGTCCGACTGAAGACTATGCGAATGTCTTCGCCTGAAATTTTTCGCATCGACCACGAGGGTAGAAACTGGGGCCTGACTTTTCCAAGTGAGAGATTCCCAGCGAGACGCTTTGTGTCGCCCTGGTCAGCCTGCCGGCTCGCTTGGCGCGCTTTCTGTCAGGGGAAGGGGGATGGGGGGAGGGGGGTGGCAGCGCGCGCTGGTGCAGCTGCCCGCCCGACCCGCGCCGACTCGAACCTGTCTGATACGAAGCAGGGCAGCGGTGCGCGTGGCGAGGCGACCCCTTGTGTCGCCGTCCCGGGGGTGGGGGTGGGGTGCCGGGAAAATAATTAAAGGTCAAAGTAAGTAGTGGTGTGGGTAGCCTGGAAGGGGAATCGAACCAACAACCCTTCCGTCCCGGTCACGTAGACACAGCCATCGATTGCCGAAAGGACTTCGGAAATATTTGAAAACTACATAAGGGTATGGGTCTTATTTTTTCGACCGATTTGTTGAAGAAACAGGAATAAATAAGAAAGGAGAAGCACAGACGGGGGTTGAGCGCAACAGTGGGCGCGCGCCCAGCCGCGGTCCGGTGGTTGGGGGTGGCGTTGCGCGCGCACCCTCAGGGTTGTTAGGGGGTGGTCGGGGTTGGCGCGGACGGCTTCGATCGTGGCGTCCCGAGGGCACCTCCTCCGGGTTGCTGGTCCCCGCGTACATGCCGCGCCTTCTCGGAGGTTTGGCGCCGCGCGCCGCGCCGCCGGCGTCGCCCGGTCAGTGGCGGGGGCGGCGGTGGCGGCGGGGGGCGGCGGGGGGCGGCGGGGGCGTCGCATCGTCGCGGGGATGGCGCTGACCTCGCCTGTATGATTTCCTCGAAGAAAGCGACAAGCTGACGCGAAGAAACCTGGAAGAAAAGTGAAGTAACTCTTGGCCACTCATTCATTTTTGTTCTCCCCCCCCCTACCCCCTCCCCGCCCGCTCCTCACGTCCTCACGGCGAGGCCCCCACCAACTCTGCCAAATTATGCAAATGACGTCGATATTGACAGATCTGCTTACCCTCGTGGACCAGAAATGCAGTTAAGCGTCGCCCTGGGGGCCGAGCGGCCGTGGTGGGGCCCCGGTGGGGCAGCGGGGGCCCCGCGGTGGGGCCGTGTGCCCGGACTCCAAAGTGCCCCGATGCTCCATTCATCTCTCTCGGCCGGGTTTGCAATTAGACGTTAAGCCGTCCCTTTAATGCACCGGGCGGCGAAGGCAGCGCGCGCACGGGCGGTTTTCGCCCCAAATAACGAATATCCAAAGAGAGTGAAAAACAATCAGGTTGGCAGCATCGACGGCCGATTTATTTTTGTTCGCGGTTATGGCCACACTGGCCGTGCACTGCCACACAGCGCGCGCCGCGGAGAGGCACCTTAATCCTCAATGAATATGCCAGGCGCAGTGACCTTTTGGCGCGATGGCTAAATAGCCGCGCGGCTAGCGACCCAGCGCACCGCGGACAAGGTCAAAGGTTCAACTACCGGTCGTGCGAGGGATTTTTCCTCGTATTTCTTTAACTGAAAGTGAAGGTGATGCTGCTGTGGTAGGTCAGCAGGGCAAGAGGGACACTATACCCCCCCCCCCCCACTCCAAGCAGTGTCCCCCCCCCCAACCCCACCCCCTTTCCCCTCCAGGCCTTGGGCGTGCGCCGTGTTCCAAACAGTCGCTTTTGCATAATTCGTGTGCAGGCCTGCATTTTGTCTTATGATTGCAATCTTTCCGTGAAAGTCGGGCACTTTGACGGGCTGCTGGGGGACCACCGCTCCTGCAGCAGGCGGCCTCCTCAACTAGGTGCTCATTCTTGGTTCCGGTGACGACGTTGATAAGATGATCGGCTATTGAGTATGAGAGGGCGCGATATGCTTTCCTGATAAGAGAGCAACGCAGTCAAAGTTTCTCGAAAACGCTCATCTCCGCAGAAGCAAGCGAATTTCTAAATTTGTGGTTGTCATCCTTCACGACGCTCCCTGCCGCCACCTACGTACACTCACACACACACACAGACACACAGACACACAGACAGACACACACACACACACACACACACACACACACACTTACACACATACACACACACACACTCGGCTTGTCGCCACCATACCGGTATCATTACCAGGCACGTGGGAGCGGGTTGTCACGAGACGAGTCGGTGACGTCGCCACCCAGACGGCCGGTCGTCGGACGGACATCGGACGGACATCGGACGGACGAGACGAGAGGAGCGAATCGAAATTTAATTTAAATATGAAAATGAAAGTGGCGGTGCGTGTGTGAAGTCTGATTGGCTGAGGCGTGTCTCGCTTCGAACAACTCAATGATGATTCAGTTTTAATTTAGTTTTACAGCGCCATAAGCCTGGGGATCAGGCGGTGCATCGCAGCGCCGCGGCCGGCCGGCCCGGGAACTATCGCGCTTTGATCTGTCTCGCTAGATCGGCGGCTCTCTGCCGTCTCTCGAATTGTGATTTAGGGGCCGACACGCAAAACCCACAAAGCCGAGGGGACATAACTCTGGAAATTTCTTAATTAAGCCGTTAATTTAGAGGGAGTTTTGAGCAACGGGCCAGCTATGCCGCCTTCAGAGAAAAAGCCTGGCACGAGGCAAGCACCGCTGTCTGTCTGCCTGTCTGTCTGTCTGTCTGTCAGTCTTGACTCCTCGCTTCACTGCGTCACCCCGGGTCGGAACTTGAATGAACTTCCGAAAATTCATCTAAAAAAAGTTTATTCAAATTTAGCCAGAGGTAAACTCCACTCAAGTGACCTGTAGCATGTTCTGTTAGGTCAGGCTGGCGTACCCTGCCAAAGTTGTTGGCGAATCGAACGCTGCCCACTGTGCATCTGATGGATCGATGGGCACGTGCACCCTGGAGGATCCTCAGTTAATGGCCCAATCAGGCTTGACAGTCTGGTCGATGTTGTTTTAATTTCGTTGTCGTCCTTTGCATGTGGGCCCCGCTGTCTTCCCTCTTGGTGGCCTTGTCCTCCACTGTGCCTGCATGAGTGTCCCGGCGGTGTCCTGGCGGTGTCCTGGCGGTGTCCTGGCGGTGTTCTGGCAGTGTTCTGGCCAAAACCTAATCGAGCTCGACCCTGCGCAACAGGTGACTGCACTGCAGAATACGTTACTCTCCAAGAAAGCTTGCTCAATTAAATATTTTATTCGTTCACGTTTTTTTTTCTTCTTTAAAATTACCGGAAATTTATGAAACAGTCAGCAACAACGATTGCTCGAAAGCAAACGGGCGGTGATACACTGGTTTCGTAGAAACCGCGTCAAAGGCGGCCCGACGTTAAGTGGACAAAAGTCGCATCACTCCGCGTGAGCGCACAAGTGGGGCGACGGAGATGGTACGGCCCCTCTGTCTCTCTCGCACTCACGGGACTCGGTGCGCGGGCGCGAGAGAGACGGAAGCAGTGGCCCTTCGAGGAACGCGTGCCGGCTTCAAAGCGAGACTCTCTTATTTAAATATCGACACCCGCAGACACGACGCGTGCAATCCGATCCCGACAGCGCCGCGCCAAAACTTCGGCCCCGATCAGCGGCGGGATTCGTCAAGGGGAATGGTGGCGAAAAAAAAAGAGCTGCCGATAGCCTAAGTCGCAACCCGCAAAACTGTTTAATTATTGGCAAAATAACGGTGTTTGTTTTTCCATCGGCGGGAACGGGTCTCTGGGACGCGCAGTTTTGCGGTCGAAAAGTGAAACAGTGAATTAATTATGACCGCCGATATTAATTATGCATTTTTCGGGGCTGATTTCGACAGAGCGCGTGACTTGACAAAGTTGCTCCGTGTTGCGGGGCACGGAAACCGCGGTGGAATTTAACAAAGGCCTTTTTTTTTTTTTTTTTTTGAAAGTAGAACCCCTTTTACGGGGGTCCGTTTGCATGATATGGATCTTGAAAATTGGGCTAAAGTTTTGCTGACTCCGATTGACAAGACAGACAATGGGCCTCACAAACAAATCCAAGTCCATTAGTGACAGCCAGTGGGTCTGTTCCGGGCGGCGCTCCTTCCTCCTCACACGATCCTGGAACGCCCTCTGTGCGCGAGAGAGACAGGAACGCTGATTGGACGTCCATAAACACACCGACGCCACCCACCGACGGCCCTGGGGGGCGCGTGTCCCTGTCTCCAGCTCTGCATGCCATTAGCCCCGGCATCCCTCTACTCCATCGCACCAAATTCCCGCAATTCTCGGTCTAAAACCGTAGGTCGTCCTCTTAGCGTAACGCGACATTGTTTGAAAAAGCGCTCTTTTGGGAAGCCAATGCAGCCGGTGCGAGGCGTGCTGGCGCTGTATCGCATGCGGGCGGGGTGAAGGGCCTCCGTGGTTTACGAGTCACCTCGTGTACGCCCGCTGTCTCTCTCGCTCCCGCCGCCGGCCCTCTGTGAGCGACGAGGACAGCGTTGCGTCACACTGTGCGGTGCGCGAGCACAGGCACGACTGACTAGAATGATTCCACAGTCAGGGCAATCGCTACGGCGACTGGGGGGACGAGGTGGGGGGAGCAGCGACACTCTTGCACTCAAAGTTGAAAGGTGAGACTCGTGGACAAACAAAAGTCTCGCCATTATTTGGTGAAAGCCAAATTTCTCGCCAAGATGTGGCGAGAATCAAATGTCTCACCAAAATGAATTCTCACCCATCAACTTTCAGAGGTGAATCATTGAACCAGCTTCGACCTACTTTGCGAGGCCTACGCTCCCAAACTATTTTTGTAACTTGAATTTCTTTTCTGTTTTAAACACGGTGCCAAGTTCGACGTCTCCCTGCCCGCGCCTGCCCGCGCCTGCCCGCGCGGCCCTTCCATTCCGGGAAGATGAGTCGTCTAGACGAGTTCAATTACCTCACGCGGCGCCAAGCGTTGTGCTATCGATGCGCGGCCTGAGGAATCAGTGAGGTGGCGGCCACGGCGGCCACGGCGGCCAGCCAAGGCGCCTCCGGGCACGCCTCACCCGGGAGCAGACTGCCGTCCTTGTCCCGCGGCCCGGGCCCGGCGGTGTGCGAGAGAGACGGCGTGAGGGGGAATTGTTTCTCGAGAATAGGGCGCCGGTAGCGCCGGGGAGGCCGGCGGGGCCTAAGCGATGCAAAACGCCGAGCGCTTCCCACTGGCGCCGCCAAGGAACTCCCCTTTCGTGTAGGGCTACGCGCGCTGGCGGGGCTCTCATCCAAATCAATACTATACTACACAATTTTTATTTTATTTTTAAGTCTTTTGAAAAAACACAAGTTTTTTTTCAAAGGTTTTTTAAATTATTTTAAAAATATATTTCAGCTAACTTTTTTCTACAGGGTTTTATATATATTTTGGAAGCTCCAAAATATTTTTTCAAAAGTTTTTTTTTTTGTTTTTTTTTTTGTGGATTTGAGTGTTGCTTGAACGACACCGGAAGCGTTTAGCGGAAACTGTACACGGCACGCAAATTAGAGGACAGGGGCGCCGCAGAGCAGTCTGAGTAGCAGTCTGAGTGCTGAGGAGCCCCCGAGGACCCGCAGTCACCCGTTAGACTCGTTCGGTCGCCTCGGGCCCCCGGGGGACCATGGGGACCTGCTGCCTGCTCGCAGCGACTACACTGTCTTCTCGAGCGAAATCCCAACGCAAGGCAGAGATGTAGTAAGGTCAGCGTACACTACACGTATTCGAGAATGGACGAAGCCAAATCCCTCCTGAAGGAAGCAGAGTGCTGGAGTGTGACTGGTGAACGGCTGGCGACGCGCAGAGACAAACACCCGGAGCCCTTTGGGCCCTTGGGGCCCCAGGGACGATGCCACTAACGACCTGTTCGGCCACTAATGCGCCAAAGTCCACAGCCCGGCGCACGTGGGCCTCCGCCCCAAAACCACCGAAAACGCGCGGCACGCCGGCACAATTTGCACCAGAGAAGGACTGCCCGAAAAAAAATCCTGACAAATTTCAATTTGTGACGTATGTTTGGAAACCCCTGCACGTGTGCTTCGTTTTCTCGCTCTCTATTATTCACTGGTGTGGTTTTGCCCCCGTGCAATTATTGGGGAGCGTTTAAGAAAAGTACAGGGTTGCTCCTCCCGACGCGAGGGCGGGGCGGGCGGCCCTTCGCCCCTGATTCGGGATAGTGCTGCCGAAGTCCAAGCGGATTCCACTTTAAATGCAACTATTCGACGAATAATTCCAATCGATCCTGCCGAGATTATTTTTTGTCCTTTTTGAGGCCGCGGCCGATTCGTGAGTTTCAGTGATAATATTCGCGGTGTGGACGTGAGGGAGTGTTGACCGCCGTGTCGAACCACTTGCTTTCCTCAACTTTTATCTCGATCGTTGCGAAGAATTTCCGCAATTGCACCTCTTTTTTGTGGAAACCAGTGCAAGTTTAACGCAAGTACCAAAGCAAACTGTTTACGGCCGGGCTGAGAGGCTAACGTTGTGTGAAAATTAGGGGTCCGCCAAGATGGATTTTGTGGGTGGGTGGGGTGTGATGAGAATTTTTACGGTCAGAACGGAAATTGGTGCGCGCAATTAGAAGCCAATGAGGGCCGGGCACACTTCGGTATAAGTGCTCCGTACGGCAACGCCCTCTCGCGTGGCCGAAAGAAAAGACCGGGCCGACGCCGGGACGCGAACAGCCGAACAACTGCGTCAAAAGTCCCTCGCTCTCTCGCGTGACTGTACCTGCGCGTTGCGGTCAAACCCGTGACCGCAGGGGCCGTGGAGCCCTCCCTGTGCCCACTGTGCCCGCCCGACCCGTCGGGGCTGGGCCACCAGTTTTGTGTAAAGAATGTATGAAATTGGTAGCGCGGGGGTGGTGCCAAGGCGGTGGCCGTGCTGAGCCTGGGCGGGGGTGGAGAGGGACGATCAATCATTTTCGGTGCTCTGTGGAGAAGGAAACTCAGCCGATGTTCCCAAGCAACTCATGTTAGTTCGGCGACAAGAGAATCTCCTGCGCGGGAGGATAGAGTACGTCGGTCATGCAAAATGTTAGACGTTTTAAAATTTTTTTCACATTTGCATTCCTCTTTCCATCTACTTCTCTCTCGATCGTGAGGACACGTAGTAAGTGACTCTATCGCAGCACGTTCCCGATAGGCGGGAAGCGTTAGGTGGCACCTCATTATATTCCCATTAAGGTACACTGCAAAGAAAGGTCCTGAAAGCTCGTCGCCCAATTTAAATTCGTGTGTGCGGGTTATTGGAGAATCCATGACAGTTCATAAATTCCGTGACGATCGTGAGAGCTGTTTGTCAACTGGCGGCGGCTTTCGAACGGCTTTGATCCGCGCCAAAACTTTAACGGTGGCGCGGAATACCGGTGGCGGCCCCGCTGGCGGGCTGCTGCCGGGGCGTCGCCGCCTCTCTCTCGCGCCGCCGCGCCACGCCCCGCGAGTGCGAGAGAGACGGACGGAGCCGTGCCTTATCGGGCGAACACGACATCTTCATTAGCCAACGAGTGGAAATCGTCGCCCAGGGTGACAAAGGCGGCGCCTCTGTCGGCCGCAAACAAGAGGGAGAGAGTCGAGGGGAGCAGCACGAAAACAAAAAATGCACGCCCCGGGTGAGGATCGAACCCGCACCTCAAACGAGTGCCCGGAAAGCCACGTTACGGATTCCTCACGGCGTCGTGCTGTGGGAGTGAGAAGCACGCGGGGAAAGGGACGTCCGAAAACGCAGCGTCAATAAGAGTGAGATGATGCATGTGGAAAGGAGAGACGAAAAAGACGAAGAAGACCGGTAGCGGTTCTTATCGAAGTGTGGCGCGGTGGAGTGCAGCGTTCGTCCTCGGGACTCCCGCCGCCGCGCCGCCGCGACGCCCCGCCACGGCGAGAGACGCCACGCGCTAATGAATCAAATCAATCCGACCGGAGTAGCTATAATCCACACGCACGCTGTTATGAAAAATAATTAATTGTCGCCCTCGTTTTCGGGGACACTCTCACCGGTACTCTGCCAAAGGGAAGAGGGTGACTGGCTGGGTTCGAACCCGAGCCAGTTGTAAGGGCCCGTTTGGGGTGAGTCCTATATTTAACTATGTTGGCATAAATATGCCTTAGACCAATCAAAACCTCCCACGTTGCACCAGTGTTGAAAGGGTTGCCAACCTCAGCCACTGAAAGAGCCGACTGAATCAGTGCAAGCAGGGCGGCCGTTGAAGATGTCTCTGGCAGTCCACATTTCAGTCGACGGCGCGCGAGCTTCGACGTGCCGCACACGCCTCTTCCTGTCTCGCTCGCACCCACTGGCAACTCCCCTCGCTTTCTCTGTCTCTCTTTATAAAAACAAAAAACTTTGCTAGGCGAGTGACAAACGACGCCGTGCGACAGTTGGTGCCCCTGCCATGTGGGTGGGGGGGTGGACGCCATCCATATTCTGGAGGCGCGAACGCTGACCAGCGCCTCATTAGGTCTTTCCCCGAACTTTTCACGTTCCAGGCATGTGTGCGCCCCTTTCAATTTTCGAAGCGTCCGCCCCGCGAGTTTCATCTCCGTTTTATGTGCGCCTTAACTATTCCTGGTGCCGGCGGCCCCGCCGGGTGAGTTCGTATATCAGCCCTGGCGGCGGCGCGCGGCGGCCGGTAGAGTGCCCGGTCGGTTTTAGCGCTTGTTAAGTGACCAGATCGGATTGGAACGGAGCCGCGCCTCCAAAGGGCTTGATTAGAACGCCACTCCGGCGAACGCCGACCGGAACGGACCTCCTAGACGGGCCTCGTCTTGCGTAACGCCTCTGCCATTGCGAACGGCCGTTCTGGACTCGACGACGCCTGATTCTGACTGCGGACCATGGTTTGGGATAAACTCACTAAAAGATGGCTAAAAGTGACGCGAAATGGTGGCGAACTCGTCGTCCCTGATGTCGCTTCTCCTCCATTAGGCATGGGATGTGGGTCAGCAGCCGGGGCGGTAACCCAACCGTGCGCAGCCCTTCCACGCTCTTGTCCAAACATCCGTGTGTCCGCGCCGACGTCCGGATGGACCGTTCAGACTGTGTTCGGAAAGGGACAAATAAGTGAAAATATAAAGTATGAATTGTTTTTCAAACTTCACGTGCAAAACAGGGCACACAGACTTTTTCTTCACTTAAAAAAAAAATTGCCTGAAGCCACTTGTCGCGAGTCCAGTGCGGCCCAGGGCCATGACAGACGGTCGGCGGCGGCCTCGACCTTGGGCAGCGCGACGCGACGCGACGCCCAAAATCCGACCTTGTCTTTTTCTCTCTCGGTTGGATGGCCCGACTGGCGGGGCATAAACCACGCGAAATCCGATCAGCACGTTCGGTGGGCGGGCGGACGCCACAGGCGCCTTGCCTGTCTACCGGCGGCGCGGCCAAACGACGTCCCAATATAAGGAAACATCTTCACTTTTTTTTTTTTTTTTTTTTTTTTTTGCACCTGCTCAAAATTGTGAGACCACGAACGTGGAAATAAATTGACTGCATCGGTGCGGTTCGCTGCAGCTAGCCCCGTGCTGGCTGTCGCGACACACGCACACAACCTGTCCCGGCTACTTCCTGCAGCAGTGCGCCTGTCTGGATGTGACGAGGCTATGCGATAGCCACTCACAGTGTCAACACGGAAACACAGTGAGGTGGCCGCCCAGTCGCATGGCTGCAGTCGTCATGGAGACAGATTCCGAGATTTCTATGGTGCCGCCTGGCGCCTCTTCGCAGGCAGTAAGCATCCCCAAGAGAGCAACCGTGCAACGCCCGCCCCGCCCCGCCACGCCCCACCACGCCCCCACTGGACCTGGCCCAGCCGGAAGTGGGGCACACATCACGGGGACATGTGTGCGTCTGGCGACTCGTCTGGGGTGCGTGCGGGACATGTTGTAGCCCAAGACTGCCCCGCCGCCCTGGACGACCACGTTCTCGGAAACGGTGTTCTGTTTGCACTGCCCCTGTTTTGCTGCTGCGTCGCCCAGACGCGTGGGAAGTAATAACTGTTTCACCTCCACCGCCCCGGACGGGCCGCTCGTACGGGGGGCACACCACACGTGGGGCGATTCGCCGTGGTCGGCGTGCTCGGACGCACGGACTCCTCGCGCGCGCACACACACACACACACACACACACACAGAGGCGCGCGCACGCGTTTAGCCGTGCAGCTGCCGTCCCGATGCACCTGTACCCTCATCGTCCATCTTGGCCACCGCAAGAGCCCCCCCCCCCCTCCCTTTCTCTCTTTCCGTCTTCCTGCACCAATAGTGGACTTCCATTTGGGCGGTAAATAATCGGCAGTCCTGCTTTCCGGCTCTGCGCGGACTTTCCCGCCGCAGGGAAAACCACCAACACTGAGTTTCCCTTTTTTTCTTCTTTTTTTTTCGGGAAACTTGTCAATGGTTGACCACTTGGGCCTTGCTGCTGCGACGACGGGTTTCCAGCCGAATTTTCCATACTCACAGATTGTCACCTTTAGCGACACCGAACGCAAACCTGGCGGTAAAAAAAAATGCAAAAAAAAGAAGGGAACAAAAAAAATGTTGGAGCGGCTCGATAAGACGCGGCCCCTCATTAAAAGAACATGATTCTGATTTGCTCGGGACTCAGCCGGCGCCTTGCCTTGAAGGGCTTATCGGTGCCGTAAAGACTCTGCCGAAGGTGGCGGCCCCTATCAGTGGCAGGCCATTTTTACCCCGCGGCCATAAAGGCCACGGAATGTCGGCCCAAAACGCCCGGACCCGGGTTCAAATACTCCGACAGCGGATTTTTTTTTCCTTCCCTAATCTAGAACACACCCTTGAAAAAGGGTCCCCGGGGATAGAGTACGGCGACAGAGCCGTCCTGACCCTGCTTCTATCGACGCTCGGAGACTTGAACTATGGAGGCGGCGCAGAGACCCCGCTTATCCACACTCACTCGCCGCGTCGCGTCTTAAAAGTTCGTATATTTCGGGTGCGACATTTAATTATCGCCAGCAGGAATTCATTAGCGTTTGCGCGCGCATCTGATAGCCGGGACAAATTCATGGCATGTCCGGGCCGCTGATATCGCCTTATGATTGCGCGGCTTGCACCAAGGCCTGCATCTTGTTGTTGTTGTTGTTGTTGTTGTTGCTGCAGAAGCCGTATGCAGAAGCGAGCCGTGCGAGTGAGAGACGCGGCGCCAAAGCGCAATGGGCGCTCAGATGGCGAGGTGATACGGAAGTTATTGAATATTTCAATTTACAGCGGGGCAAGATGGTGGGAAAGGTTACGCCAGGAGTCACGTTGTGGTACAGTATTTGGATTGGACAAATAAATTCCGCTGCCCCTGAAACGTACTGCAGCGTTATTCAATTATGAAAATGGGTCAGTTTGAATTTTGCGCGCTCAACAAAGATTGAACTTAAGCGGTTGCAGCGAACGCACAATGTCGCAACGTCGGTGGATTTCTCCTCCAAGAGACGCAAAGTGGAAAGGCCGTGTTTAGCGGGGCAATGGTAATGACAGCCCTTGTGTGTTTGCGAGTCCGGTAGCTGACAGGAGCTGACGCCGTTGCGGCTCGGTAGCTGACAGCAACTGACACGCTGGCCCTGCCCTTCCAGCGGTTGCGTTTGCGCGGGACCACCCGAAAGCAAGGGCTGTTTCTACCGATTTTTACAATAACAAGTTAAAGAATTAAGTCTGTGAATTGAAAGGTCATCACGCCTCCATCGACTTCAGTATCGTTGTAAACGTTGATGACCGACACCCTATCGTTAGAAAGCGATGTGAATCGCAACGTTGTCCACTGCAAGTGGCCGTGGCTTAGTGATGCCCCCGTAGCGGTCCTGGGTCGCTGGCTTGTCAATGCTCGTCAGAGGTGTCAAAACACTCGCTGACGAGTTGGTTCGGTTTTTTTTTAGGGTTTTTTTCGACTCATGCGCGGCCTGTGGTCGTGAAACCAGTGGCTTCGCCGCGAGGGTCCGGCGGACCGCCGTGCGTTTTCGTTTTGCATCGTTTCCAATCAAACGTCAGAGTGTCGCTCGGGTATCGACACTCGAGGAGTGATCTCCGGGCGAGGACTGCAGGCAGTCGTCTCACAGTTCTCAAAATCGGCGATTTCATCGAGGTATCTCCAAACTTTCTCTTCCGCTCAACCAAAACGCCGAAATGCTGCACGCCGCTGCATCGCCGGCTTGATATATACGTCTCCTGCCAGCCCCACTTTTTCATTTCGGCTAAATCGCCGCATCGCGGAGATCATTACTGTAACAACCATTCGTCATATCTGCTGCAAGTTTGTTTTTGCCCCTTTTTATTTTAATGATTTCTATCGCGTATGACTCACGGCGGATTACTTGGTTGCTGAAATGCGGCCAGCTTAAGATGTCGTTCGTCGTGGCGTTCTGATATAAAGTGGGCCCGTTGCAGCGGCGACTCTTGCTCTCTTTTTTGTCCGTCTTCCCTTCTGCTTTGGCGAGATGTGGAAACATTTCACTCGAAAAAATATGACTAACGAGGTATCGGAGAGCGTAACTGGGGGAGATAGGCCTTGAAGCGACACGGTTGTTAGAGTAAAACCGAAGCGTACTAAAAAAGGAGATCGTTGGTATTTGAACCGCGGTCCCTCCTGCCACTGTCCAAAATAATGTCTCAATCGTGTTGTTTCCGTTGGCCGGCTCAAGTTTTCCCGCGAAATGGCCAACGGGGGCTTTAACGATGGGGGCCATTGCATTGTGCGGCGACTTTCAAGAAACCCATTACTCCCTGCAACAAGCAGCACAACCCTTCCGCGTAGCCGTAATCCTGATTCCAGGCCATTCCTAATTGAAATGACCACGGCTGACCAGATGAGTCCCACTGGATTCAAGAGCACACTTACTTGGGAGGTATACGACTCCATCAGGCTTGTGCTTCTGAGCACCGGGTCGCTCCGCCCAAACTGCAACTGCAGCGCGGCAGGACCTTCTTTCTGGTTTTGTTTCCAGCCGCGCCGGCATCTCCGGACACATCAGTGATAAAAATGAATCAATCATTGAGTTGGAGCTTGGCCCGACAAGGGCTTGAGTCTTCGCCAATCTGACGGTAGCAAGCGAGATTGATAAGAAGGAGTCGTTGTGCCGTGATAAAATAAGGTCGTTATGCCACCCGTTTAAAAAGAATCGTTTCCTACCCGTGTGTGTGCCCTCTCGAAATTTCTGCAAATCATTCAGAAATTGGTTAACAACTGAACTGCCCCCGGTTTAACGAGAGGCTCGTAACTCGAAGCTATTAGCCCCTGCAAGGCCAGCTCCAATTTGGCTTCCGCGACAAACAAGTGAGTGGAATGTGAGCGACGTTTATTCGCAAAGTCATGGCCCGGCGAGGAGGCGCGAGATTTATTTTATCACCTCCAAATTTTTTCGATTCCTCCTTCGACCCTGCTGTTTATCAGTGTACCCGCTGACCTTGGCTTTGGGGTAGGTTGGGTCCACATTCCCCTCTCCACGTCGCGTTCCTGCTTTTGCTTTCGGTGAGATTGACAGCATCCAGGTGCCTACCCCGCAGGCACGGGGGCGCTGCCGGCAGAGGAACATAATCAAGCCATAAAATTATAATAATTAAACCGTAAACCAAACTGCTGGTGGGGTGGACTATCAATGAATTACTCAACGAAACGCTGTGGTCAATTTTTGCTGTGACTGTTGGGGGATCTTAGTTCCACGAGTGACGGAGGAAGTACAAGAAGTGGCTCGGCTGTTCTTCAAATATGCCGCTTCGTTGTGACTGCAGGCCTAGATGGGGTCAACCGGGAGACGCTGGTAATTGCAGCCGACCGCGGTGACGCCGGATCACGAGGTCCCTCGGTCCTTCATTACCCGGAGCCCTGCAGGCGAAGGGCCCGGGCGGCCCGGGGGCCGAAGGGCCAGTCACATTTCGCACTGACCACAGTAAATCACCGGCCCGTTCGGACAGGTTATTACAATTATCGACCTAATTAGCCCATTAGCCTGCTAGTCTGCATACGGCCGGCTCGTTTGGAGGTTAGGGTTGTCCGGCTATGAGTGAGTAACTGCTTTGCATGACGCTGCGTGTCACCGGCCTGGGCACAGTGGGCCATGCGCACCGCGGGGTGCGGCTGCGTGCGAAGGCGTCGACGATCCGAACGCAGCCTGCTGCAGAGAAGGATGACTGGGACTCCCGGACTCAAGGCGCCATGAAGACGGCCGGACAGCATGCGTGCCCGCGCCGTGAAATCCAGGAATGCAGCGGGGAGCACCGGAGCGTCTCCCCCTTCTTTGCTCGCGATTCTCCCAAAGTTCGCGCTCCAGTTCTTTGGCGCTGGCTCGTCCCCCCGCATCCCTGATGCGGATTGGGTAACGCGGACGGCACAGGTCTATTCACTTTGGCGCGATGCACCTGGAGCCTGCAGTCGTGTGCCACTGCTGCCAATTTTTTTTACGCCTTTTTTCATTACCTATTCCGACCCTTTCACCCGCCCTGCTGGCATTGTTCCGCAGGGCAAGTCACGCTAAGCAGGCTGGTAGATCACGTCTCGACCCTTTGGAGAATGAGAGAGAGAGAATTTTTGAGTGTGTGTGTGTGTGTGTGTGCGTGCGTTAGAGCTCGTTCAAGAATCAGCCACTATCTTGTCTTTATGCCATAATTATGGACATATTCATCCAATTTTTCATTCATTTAGGCATTCATTCCTGCATTTATTCATTCATTCCTGCATTCATTCCTGCATTTATTCATTCATTCATTCATTCATTCATTCATTCATTCATTCATTCATTCATACATTCATTCATTCATTCGTCCATTCATTCATTCATACCTTCATTGGTGCGTTGGTTCGTTTTTAGCCTGGGTTCATTCATGACCGAGCCCACACGTACTCGTAGGGGGGCGTATGCTCCATAAACCTGCGCCCCTTCGCCTCGACAGGCACGCCGTGCTCACGGCAGATGCTGGTGGTGCTGCGACGTGCGCGCGCCGCGCTGCGTCCGAAACGGCCTCCTTGTCGTGGAACGGTGGTCACGTGACGCTTCGAACGCCATTCCCCGTCCTCACACACGCACACACACCTGCCGCCGCTCCAGTAGTGCCAACCTCTTTAAACAACATAAATATCGGCTCTTTTTTATTCGTGCGCCGCGATTGCCTGTTTTTTAGTGGCTTTTATTGTCGCGGTGGCAGCCCTGCTGGCCCTGCTCGTGCCCGGCGTTTGGCGGAGCAGCTGAGGCGCTCAGGATGTGGGCACAGCTTTCGGGACGCGACCGCTGTTGACTCGGAACCCGATTGAACCTCCCCTGCAGTTATTTTGGCGCCAAAAGAGCGTTCGGCCATCTTCCCCTGTTCCACTGGGACCCCCAGTTCGAAAGGAACAAGACCCTGGGCATGTGTCGCGTATCACAACACCGAAATCGACACTCTTTTTCGCGCATCCTTTGTCCCCCGCGCGGAATGTAGGTCAGTTATGACAAAGGCTATCGACATATCTCTGGCGCAATATGATCTAAACATAATCAGGGTCAGGCATCACACCCTTTGTGAGGTCGCGGCTGTTCGCCACCTCTGTCTGTCTCTCTCGCACCGCCAGGGATCGTCCCGCGACAGAGAAGGACGGTGGAGAGCCCTGTTGGGAAGCCTCGCCGACTGGTACGGTACCCAGACGCCACCTCTGAGGGCGGCTGGCAGCTCGGCTCGGGTAGCCATTGTTCCTGCCAAAGACAAGGCGCCCTCGGCGAGTCCCTTTCGCACGGTTGGTGGATCGAAGCGAAGCGCCCCTCAGTGTGCACAATAGGGTGGGATGAGCCCCAGCCAATCGCTTGGCTCTCAAAATTTAAAAAAAAAAAAAAAAAAAAAAAAAAAAAAGCTTAATTCGGTAAAAAAAAATCTGAACCGGTTTTCTCTTTGGCAGTGTAAGCAGTGGATGGGGTGGGAAACTGACCACGTGGACTTGGTGACGGTTTGCTTATTAGTGCCATGTCACCTGCTGACAACATGCCATCACGCAGTGTGTGTTGGGATTCATTCATTGGCTGGTGATCGCGTGTGATCGGCGGCGCTGGTCCGCCCCCCCCCCCCCCGTCCCCCCCCCCCTGCTCGCGGCGTTCCAAACGGAGCAGGAAAGCGCGGGAGAAGAGGTTGACGCGGTGCGCGGCCATTGGTTCATTCGACTTATCGTGCAAATAGGCTTCTGTACAGGTGTGTTTGTGGCTACCTTTGCCGCCTCACACCCCTCTGTGGGAACAGTGGGTATTAGGCACGGGTCATTACGAGCTATGTGCAGTGCCGACTCTCTCTCACACACACACACACACACACACACACACGCAGGATCCGTTCGTGCCGCCGCCTAGCCGTGATACCCGTTCCACCCCCTGCGACCTAACCTAACCCCCCGGAGCTGCGCCATTAGACTATGTTTGTCACGGACCAAGCCACGAGTGATTTAGAGCGAGAGAGAGAGCAACGAAAATAATCTAAAACAAGAGTCAATCCCCATTGATTTAAAACGAGAAGTTCCTCCTGGCAGAGGAGCTCATTGACATGGACTCATCAATACACACGTGGTGTTAAGCGAGCATGCGTCGCGAACGGGGTGGAAGGTCGTAGCTCAAGTTTGACGTCTTCCACGTGTGGCGGTCATTACGAGAGAGAGATATATAGAGAGAGAGAGAGAGAGAGAGAGAGAGAGAGAGAGAGAGAGAGAGAGAGAGAGAGAGAGAGAGAGAGAGAGAGAGAGAGAATTCGCCAGTGGGCGCCACGCGTGACCGGTGTCGGTGTGGTGGCAGCCCTGGTGGCAGCGGGTCATTGAGGAAGGGGGCGTTGGCAGCACTGCCTTTTCATTAACGAACCCGTTCAGCGGGTGGGACGGGGCGGGGCGCGGCTGGCGTGGCGCTGAGACGCAGAAAAAGGGTGGCGCAGATTGGCTCAGGGTTGCCAACTGCTTCCGCTGCCGGCGGAGGGTCCAAAGGCAGGTTTCTTCCTTGAACTGCGTCCCTCTTTGGCGCCGTACGCACGCGAAGCGTAACACTGCTTCGGCCTTGGGGCTCACCTACTCTCCAGCAGAGACCATCCTGCGGTGTGTCCATCCACCTGCAGGCAGCCCACCTTGCCCTTCGCCACGTGTGGCGTCAAGGCGCTGCACTTAGTGTCCCTGCCGAGGGTGTGACTCCTGGCCTGGCACGCCCCCGGCGGCACCCTTTGAGCCCGGCCCGGCCCGGCCCACTAGGTCAGCCAGACCGGATCTTGCCCCAGTAATGGAGGGGCGCTATGACGCTGGAATGCAAACCAAGGCTTGTTGGG
This sequence comes from Stenchaetothrips biformis, assembly GCA_030522485.1. Classification (NCBI taxonomy): domain Eukaryota; kingdom Metazoa; phylum Arthropoda; class Insecta; order Thysanoptera; family Thripidae; genus Stenchaetothrips; species Stenchaetothrips biformis. Next base: position 2,057,971 of record CM060102.1, on the reverse strand, counting down.
GCCCACTGCGGCGTGACAGGCAACAGTTATTTTTTGGGTGACGGGGTATTCTAAGACAAAACAAGGGCCAAAAAAAAAATGCTTCGAAGAAGACGACTCCGAGATAGACACAGTCTCACGTTTACACTTCAGCATTGGGAAAAAATTTGTGTCTCTTTGCTCTGTTTGAAATCGCCTGCAGAACAAAGTGCAAAATAACTACCCTCCTCCGGGACCGCACCATTACAATGTCATCAAGCCTACCGGCGGCGCGGCGAGGCGAGGGCGGAGTTCGCACTTGAAGCCTTCTAATTGCAGAGCGCTGCACAGTGAGTTGGTCGCGCCGCCCCTCTGGAGGGAGCCGATTGGAGGACGGCCAGACCGACGACTTCTTTGTTTTTCCGTTATCTTATCCCGGCCACGCGTTCGCGCCGATCGCGACTCCAGAAGGCCGCCGCCCGGCCGCATTACTGTCAAAGCAGCCTCTTCATATTATAACTTCGGCTCAAAATGTCCGTCGGCCCGCCTGTCTCCACTTAGCGTGTGTGAGGGAGCACGGGCGTGTGTGCGTGTGTGTGTGTGTGTGTGTGTGTGTGTGTGTGTGTGTGTGTGCGTGTGTGTGTGTGCGTGTGTGTGTGTGTGTGTGTGTGCCGCGAAATGCAATTACGCCCCGATTACAGGGCGCTGCGCAAGGAAGGAAGAGCCCAGTGGCGGCCCTTCCCGCCCTCCGATTGATGCTCGCCGCCTCTTCCAATATTGCACCGGTCGAATTTTTTTGGAGGTCGCATCATCTTGCATATATTTCAAGACAACAACTGACCTGTTTGAATAATCATCCGGCGCGAAATGGATTCGTACTGTCTGAAAACATCGTTGGGTTTGCGGAAGTGGGAGAGACAGCGAGCGGGGAGAATTTTTGTTTTCTCTCGCGGAGCAGATTTAAAAAAAAAAAAAAAAAAAAAAACGCAACGCGAGTAAAAATTGTAAAACGCGGGGCCATGTCGAGGGGCGGCCGGAGTAAAGCCAGCCGAAAACGCGAGCATTCAATTACCTGGGCGAGATGAAAGGGGCCGCCGTTCTCAAGGGCCGCCCAGTGGGGCTGAGGTCGCCCCGCTGCCTTTGGCGGCGCGCCGCCGCCGCTACCTATACAGGTGCAGGGGAGGGGCCGCGCCGCATCAGGGCCCCCGCAGCCCCATCGCCCCATTCATTCGGGCGGCCAAGAGTTAAAAAAGGGGTATGCGCCACTTCGGAGCGATGTATGTACTAGCCGTGACAAATTTGCGTTTTCACAACTTGTGATTTTACGGGTGTGTTACGCCAAGTCGGCACTCCCGTGGACAGCCAGCAATCCCTGCTCAAATGGCTTTGCGACATTTTTTTTTATATGTATATTTTTTTGGTGACTGCGGCTGTGAGCTGGCCCACTGCTTTGAGGTTATGTTCGATCACTGCGCACGTGGTGCGACACGGCAGTCGTTACTGCGGCCGTGCCTGGCCTTCCGACTGGCCGATCGATTTGCATCATTACGGCCCACTGTGGGGCAGTCCAGGGAGGGCCTCGCACCACAGAGTAAGCAGTGACTGACAGAGAGGAGACACTGCAGAGGAAAACCGTGTTCCCACTTCCATCCCACGCGCACCTGCCACCGCCGGTTTTTTTTTTCAAGAAAAACCCGCGCCACTTTTGAAACCGTCGGCCTAGTGGGCGAGTTGGGCGCGTGGACGCATATCTCACAAAAAACACGACGTCCACCGCCTTATCAAAGTCTTCCTGCCGTTCCTCATCAGGTGGAATATGTAAACCCTAATGGACGGTCTGTGGAACACCGGCCGGCCGGACCACCCCGAGCCAGGAACCCTTCGGAGAGGCAAATCATGCAGCCCTTACGATATTTACCGCTTAATTAGGGGCCGCTCTCATTCGGATGATTGCTGCGATCGGCCGCTTCTCCTTCTTCTTCTCCTTGTTTATCTTTGTTCCTCAAAGAAGTTGATTCGCGGCCATGTGGTTCAAGTGAGGGTTTCCATCTCGCGGAGTTGGCTCCACGCCGGCCGTGCTCCGCCAAGACGCCTATTCGGTGTGATCAAAGATGGAACCCAACAGACGTCTGTCAAAACAACGTTGTTGCGTATAAAGGCCAGGAAACGATTGAAATTCGTCGGAAGCGCTACCCCTAGGCTGCTGCTTTTTGTTTGTTCTTTTGGGCCGAGCTGCGTCTCATCGCTCGTCATCCCGACAGCCTTCGCGCCCAGCCAAGCGCACCTGGCTGGGAAACTCGTGGATAAAGTCAGTCCTCTTGGAACAACGTGTGTATTGAACAACATAGACGCGTTGTTAAAATTTGATTCTAAGAGCCCTGCGTCTCTAGGGTGAGGGATTCAGTAAGGGATACGGGTTGATCCGAGGGAAAAGTGTGTGTGTGTGTGTGTGTGTGTGTGTGTGTGTGTGTGTGTGTGTGTGTGTGTGTGTGTGTGTGTGCCGACACCCGAAGAGCGGTTCCCTCACCACCATGACTTGGCGGGGTTGCCTCTCTTCTCAGAACGCGACCTAATAGTGAGAGGAAATCGAACCAGACTGATCCTTCAATTTTTTTTTCCGGAAGTTGATGGATGAGGCGTGAAAATGCGTGGCGCCGAGCAGGCCCCCAGTTTGAATGGTGGCGGGACGGCCGGAAAGAATCGATGGATTTGGATACGTGGAGTGAGCGGAGCCCCCTTCCCTCCGGCGGGCGTGACTCGCAGCGAGTGCAACGCGTGCCTGCCGTGTAATATCGGTCTTCATCGAGGGCCCCCCTTTCTCAACCTTTTTTTCGAGCGTCTGGCGAGCACTGTCCGTCAGGGGCCGAACCATTAGCATATTGCAAGCAGAAGCGGATTGCTGAAACACTGAACACTGTAATCGGATCTGCTCGCGGGGAATCCCCGGGGGATGCATCGGAGCTACTCGGCTTATGTGCATCGCGTGCGCGGAATCCAGGACCTTATGCCGCTTTCCAGGATGCTTCTGCTACCCTGCTCAGCAAAAATGATCTAAATCGAAAAAAAAAAAAAAACTTTTGTTAAAAGAAATTTTTTTTTCGTTTGATTGCATAGGTGCTCGCGCGTGTCTAGCGGGCAAGACCCGCGCCAGGAAACGAGACAAACATGTCTCGCAGGCGGGTGAGTCTTATCAAGTGGTTGAATGAGTTGGTTCTCTCGTCGAACTCATTTGTCAGCGATATCTCCGCGCTGGAGCCACCCCGGTGATAAGCCCGCGCCCATCACTTCCGCCTAACATCTCCTGCAGACGATCACAATGATCGCGTCCAACAAGGTGTGACAACGTTGAGAAACGAAAAGGGGGCGGTGTTGATCGTTATGACCGCTGGGCCGGACACTAACGACCACCCGGTCAATTGGACGGCAGCGTTGCCAACATCGACGAACGGAAACGTGAATGCCGCTGCCCATTCATACCAACCTCCCCGCCGACCAGCGTCCTGCCGCCTCGCGCGGCCGAATCGAGTATCGGATTTCGGGACATGATCACAGTCCATCTCCGATCTGATAGCGTCGGTAGCGATTTGTCAGGGTGCTGTACCCTCATCGCACGGCCCGGCCTGTCCGTCCGCCCGACAGGGTGAATCAGACACTTTTCAACACCTTTTTTGAGGGAAACTTTCCGAAATAATACCAGCTAAAACTTCTTTGTAAATTAAAAATAAAAATAGTTTTTTAAAAATCCTGATTATTTGTTTGTTTCTTTGGACAGTGCTGTTCGTTTCCCGCCGCACGAACTGAATTTGCCGCGTCCGTTGGCCGTCGGTCCGCACGGCTTGCGTGCAGGAAGACGGATTAATTGGCTCTGTTTTGACGACTTCCAATTGTGCGTGTGATGAGCAAATTGAATGACAAACCGAGGGGTGGTCATTCCCACGGCATTCCGCTACCGTTACAAACACACACACACACACACACACACACACACACACACACGGTGGGGGTGGACTTGTGTCCGTGCGAGCTGTCCCCACGCACCCGCGATGAGTCTGGGCCCACCCTCTACTCGGCCCACCCCTTCCCGCGCTTCAACGCCCACCCCCTCCCCCTCCCCATAACGGCCCGCGAGGCGGCACGCGGTATTGGAAGCGCATCGCTCCGACATTGAATTCCTGTGCATCGGGGCGGTGCGGGGAAATAGAACAAATTAAGGGGTGTGTGGTGTGGGTCCACCGCGTGGGTGTGAGATTCGAACCCCCACTTTTCTACGCGGACGGCATTGGTCAAAAAGTTCATGTTGTTTTGTTTTTTTTTTGTTTTTTTTTTCCCTCGTATGTAGTGTGTCGAGTGCGACACGAGCATTAATGAGCCCAAAGCACCTCGGCGTGGGTGCCGTGCCGCGACGAGGCTGTACCCGGCAATGCGTGTAGATCCGTGTGCGTAATTGCCGTCCAGGTGACAGTTTGCGTGGCGGCAACCCCTATCCTGCTCTCTCTCTCTCTCTCTCTCTCTCTCTCTCTCTCTCTCTCTCTCTCTCTCTCTCTCTCTCTCTCGCAGCCATATGTCGCTCGGCGAGACCGCAGTGGGACCACTTTACGATCAAATTTGTGGCCGGTAGTGTTCCTTGTCGAGATTCTATCGCGCGGGATCGTAAACAAGTTCGCGGGGACGGCTGCCGAACACGTTTGCTTTTGGCCAGCGTTTCGGATTTGTCACCCTGACCGCCGTAATTCGCTTTTCACCTTTCCTCGCCTTTTCTTCCCTGCTTGGGGTCTTGGCCACCCGCTGCCGACCGAAAAATCACCGCCTTCTCGCGAGAAATGGGAACCGTGATAGGCCGTTTTATGACCGGGAACGGTCACAACAAATAGTGGATGACCGCGTGCTCTCACGTAGTCAGTTCCGGGAGGCTCAGCTGCCCCTGCACTATTGGTCGCAGCAATGACCTTGTCAAGGACACGCAGCCATAACCTACGCCAAGCCCAGCTTTATGGCGACACCAGTGCAAAATGCACAAAGGCGTCTGCAGACTAAACATAAGGGGCGCAGTTAAACGGGCTGTCTTTGTCCTATGTGGCCGGCATTTTATATCGAGAAAGCGATTTGACTGCAAGTCGGGCGATAAAAGCACTGGACCGCGGATCGACACTGGGGCGGCCTCTTCCTTTGCTGAAGTGTGTGTGTGTCTGTGTGTGTGTGTGTGTGTGTGTGCCTTTTTTTTTGAACCAGGAGCAGGCTGCAAGGAGTTCGCCGTCGACCACCCTTCACCGCAAGTTGAGGTGACGGTATGAGGTGATGTGGGTCACTTCAAGTCAGCTGCAAAATGCGGTGGGAGTGTACGCGCGCGCGCGCGCGCGTGTGTGTGTGTGTGTGTGTGTGTGTGTGTGTGTGTGTGTGTGTGTGTGTGTGTGTGTGCGTGCGTGCGTCTGTTGGCCATGGGATCTCTATACTCTGTGAGGGGCTTCACAATTTACGTGTCATTTTTCGTGCTGCTGCCTTCAACCCGTTACTGCTGGTGGGGCGGAGGGGGAGAGTTCCATTGTGGAGGAGACAGGAAAAGCAGAGCAACAAACATGGAATCATGAACGGATGTGTAAAAAATTGGGTTTGGGTTTTTGCTTGTTCAGACCCCACTCTTACGTGTTCCGTCACGCGGAGCTAGTTTGGGCTGAAAGTTGCGAGATATGGTAACTCTGTCCTTTGCGTCCAATCCAGGTGCCTTGCCTCGCAGGTCGCAGTTTCAACACACCATTTTCGTCGATTTTATTTTTCACGCATTCCCAACTGTTGGCAACAGTGGCGGCCACCACGACCCACCTCAAGCTGAAACTTATCCGGTGCTCGTTTAATTTTTCGCCTGCGGCTTCGACGAGTAGCAGGTACTTCCTGGCTTTGCGGGGAGGTACCTGCAGACCGCAGACCTGGTGCCCCGCATCCACTGGCGAAAGGTGCAACGCTGCAACGCGCTCGGTGTGGCGCGCTGCACCCGGCCTGGAGGAATCCTGGAGGCAGGCGAGGCGGTCCTGGAACAGGCGGATCTTATATCCGTCGAAATATGTCCTCCTTCCTTAATTTCCCATTTTCTTGTATTATTGCTGGATGGATTAGTACAAACGTGATCAACACAAAAAGTAGGAAAAAGTTTGGTCGGTCTGTGCGACCAGCGGTCTGATAAAAAAAAAAAAAAGGATTGGTCGCTTTCTCGCACCCCTACAGGACGCCATGCGAGTGCGAGAGAGACAACGTCCCGTTGGATATCGATACACTGCGCGACATTGCGTCATCCCGCTGCAGAGACCGCGGCTGCATTTTTGCGGCGGTGCGTCTGCACCTTGCAGTCGCTTTCAATCAGCCCGTCAATGACGGCAAAAACAAAAACAACAAAGTGTCTAAGTGTGAATCTGCGCGCGATGCTTGTTGTTTTTGTTGGGGCGCTGGAGCGTGGGCGTGTCGAGTCACCGGGCGTGCCGCAGCGTGACGCGAGCCTAACCAATTGCGTCAGTGTCAATGTCAGCGGCCGGGGTCGGAGGGCACCGCTTTGACGCGCAGACTACCGGCGTGCCCAAAGCCCCGACAAATAAGGGCGCAGTTTTCGTCCCAATTATAAACACTGTTGGGAAAAAAAAACTTGGAATGCCCCAGAGCTTGTTGAGAAAAAAATTGCCTCCGATCATATTTTTTTTTGTGTATGAAAATTTTAGGGCATAATAGGCTAAAAAAAAAATCTGCATGACATGGGTTTTGAACCCCGGAACTAGCTTCAAATCTGGGAATCGCGAGCGACCCGAAAGCCATTCCGGAGTCGTTTCCCCCGGCTGGGGGGTCGACGGTCTGGTCCGCTGCGTGTCGAACGGCGTCGCGCTCTCTGAGGCATGTCGTTGTCGCGCAGCCAGCCCTGCCTGCCAGCCCTGCCAGCCCCGCCTGCCCGGCTGGAGCCGTTTCAAATCCGTTTTGGGTGAGATACTAGATGAGGCCGGAACTTGCATCTGTTACTGCCTTATCGCGACACGATAGCGGTCTCCAGCGTCGGCCCGGCGACCATTACCTCCACGCGGAAGTCAAAAAACCAAATGACACAAAAAAAACGACAAAAAAAAAACTCGTTGACAACTGGGATTTGAACCCGCGCGAGTTCGCTGCTGCAGTTTTCACACGCCTTGTGCTGGTTGGCCGGTGCGCCTAGCGATGGGCGTCGCCTAGACCAGGCCCCGCGCGGCGTGCGCGCCAACTGGACGGAGTGGGGAAGGGCCTAACCGCAGCCTGCACCCAACCGGCCGGCCCACTGTGCGGAGGAGGGGGGGGGGATCTAGGGGCACGGAAGCGTCGTGCAAATTCGAGAGCGGTAAATCCGATGGCCAGGAGTGTGTGTGCAGTGTGGAGCCCCTGCCGAGTCGAGGGTAGGCAACCCGAGGCACAGACTCTTTAGGATCGCGGTGCGGGTGAGATGGAAATGCGTGCGGACAATAGCGAGGAGGCCACACTCCAGGCCGTACACGCCGCTCGCTTCGCGATAAATCAGGCAGGGAAAGGTGCGGCGGTAAATTAATTTCTTGCGACATTTTTGTGACCAACCCGGCCGCTGCCGGGCCGGCGGCGCGCACCTGTGCAGCGTAGAGAGATGTTGATCTCGGAGTGTCATTACAACGGGGGCAGCGGCCAGGAACGACGAGTGACGTCACCGGGTAGGCAACCTGACGCGGAGGCGATTCGCAGGGCAGGCAACCTGCAACAACTTCATTGCACCGTCTCGCCGAGACTTTTCAATTTATCTGCAGTAGTTAACTTGAATAAATTTTTCAGTTTTTTTAAAATATAGATGAACTGGTGTTTTGCTTATCTTGGTCCCTTTTTTTCTTTTTTTTTTTTTTTTGTTACGTTGGGTACGAGGCACGGGCCGGACACGAGTTCGACCTAATCCGGCCTGCCTGGAGTGTGGTGCTTCTTCGCGCGTGGCGCGCCTCGAGACGCTCGAGTACCTCCGGGTGTGTGTGTGTGTGTGTATGTGTGCGCCGGCGTGGGAACTTTGTAATTTGCGGTGCCGATACAGTCCCAGCCGCACCACCGCGCCCACTAGTCCCTAAGTCTGTGCCCCTTTGCCGCTTTGTCGCCGACCGAGCAGGAGATGCACGCATGTCGAGGCGCTGCCGTGCCGACTGGTGGCGCCTCTAGCAGACGACGCGCCTGTCGAACTGCCCGCCAGTGGCACTAGGCCGGCCTGCCCGACCGGACTGTATGCGGCTCGAGGGCCGGAAGCCGCGGGCATTGTTGTCTGCGTGTCCGGCCCAGCCGAGGGGTCCTCCAGGGAGCCCCACGGACCCCGCGGGGGCCAGCAGGGGGCGCCTCTGCTAATGAACGCCTCTCTCTCTCTCTCTCTCTCTCTCTCTCTCTCTCTCTCTCTCTCTCTCTCTCTCTCTCTCTCTCTCTCTCTCTCTCTTACCTTTCCTGATATTTTCCTCCCCGTGGGCACTGCGGTACTCAGAGCCGGCGCCGCGTCCAGCGCCGTCCGCCTCGTTTTAATTGCTGAATTAAGTATGTTTCACGACGTGCAGGTGTCTTTGTGTGTGTGTGTGTGTGCATGTCCCTTATCAAGATATCGCAATAATTGCGGGCTAGGAATGTCTGCGTCACCCTAATTGTTTCCTCTGCTTTCTTTCCCTCGCTGCATGGCGCGTCGGAATGCAAGTGTGTGACCTCTTTGTTTGTGTCTCGGGTTCGAGTACCACCCGTTCCTGGTCCTGTTTTTTTTTTTTTTTTTTTTTTTGCACTTTTTTTTGACTCATTATTTTCTCCTGATTGTTTTTGAATCCTTAAATAAATTTTTCCTTCTAAGCATTTTCTTAAAAAAAAAAAAAAAAAAAAAAAAACACACTATGTGGTTGCTTTGACCATACATCACGTTTGTCCCAATAATATTCAGGACCGATTGAAAGTTATTGGTCCCGGGCTCCATGATGGTGCACTAGCCCGACGGTCCTGTCTGGACTGGCCAACCCATGGCCGCGGGGCCCTAGGCCGGCCTGCAGCCTGGCGGCGGCGGCCCGGGGCCTACCTGGGCGGGCTGCGTGATATATCGGTGCAGGATGACCCATTACCAGCGATTACCAACAGGCTGCTGCCCGGCGCCGGGACTAACGGGAATCGGGGTGGGAATAAACGAAACGGCCAAAATGCGCGAGAAAAGTTTCAAACCGTGTACGAACAAGGATGAACAAACAAACATGTAAATGACGGCGAATCGGAAATTTTAAAGTTATTTGTAAAGTTGATTGTTGATGTGTACGGATGGCTGAAGAATGGAAAGCTTTTAACGCTGGAAAACCGCAGGGGGTGGGGGTTGCAGCCGTTGCACCCAGGCAAATACACCTGCACACGTGACATACCGACGGACAGCTGTCTGCTGCAGTGCCTGTCACCGGCCCACCCTCGTCCACAGAAAAAAAAAGTTTGTTTTATTTTTATTTTTTTTCTCATGCAATAGGGCTGCTGGAAATCTGTGTCTCGTCCGGACGCAAGAACTGCACTTTACTTGGGATGCCGCTTCGTTCAAGGAGAAATCGGGAGAGAGGGAGGGGGAGAGAGAGAGAGAGAGAGAGAGAGAGAGAGAGAGAGAGAGAGAGGAGAGAGAGAGAGGAGAGAGAAGAGAGAGGAGAGAGAGAGAGAGAGAGGAGAGAGGGAGAGAGAGAGAGAGAGAGAGAGAGAGAGAGCTATCGGCGTGTGGCCGGCTCGTGGCGCCCTATCTCCCCCTGGCAAACACAGCCGCGCCGTGTCAATAGGCTTTGACGCGCGATGGGGTTGCGCGGTTGGCGGCAGTGACTTCGAGAAGGCGCTGGATTATCCGCGAATCGGTCCACCGCCTGAAAAGGGCGGTAAGAATTTAAAATCAAGATTACTCTCTTACGATTAGGTTACGAAGCACCCATAACTTTCTTTATGATTGACTGCTTTGACTGCAGCACTCTCGCACGCTGGACTCGCCGAGTCAACACGCGGTTGGCACACCTGGTTGATGCATCATAGGGCCCAAAGCGGTGCCGGTCGCACGCCGCACAGCGCAGAAATAGGGCTTTTTTTTTTTTTTTTTTTTTTGCTCCGTCGGACAGTGATAGCCGTGTGCAAACACGATAAGGCAGCGTCGCATAGCGTCGGAAAAAAAATTGGAGTAACAAAAATGATTTGTCCAGCAGGCCTTGCAGTGTGGGGGCACGTGGCTGCCCGGTGGGGTCCGCGCTGATACGCAGTCTGCCGAACCGCCGCACAGTGGGCCAGAAGACCGGACTCTGGAGCTCAAAACCCGTCCGGGGCCGGTCTTCCGGCCCACTGTGCTTCTTCTCGCTGCCAGCGAGTACACGCGGCGGGCCGGCACCTTGGAGTGCGTACAGCACAGCATGACTCACGCTGAGTGACTCAGTCGCGACCTTGGTCTCGTTTCTCTGCGTAAAAACTACCAAAATTTCGGCAGAATTCGAAAATTTCCCCTATACGCTTTTTCCAATTTCCTTTTTTTTTTCCAGGGTATCGGCGAGCCTTTGGTGTTGAGGCTTCCCACGCTGTTCCCCTCCCACCAATGGGGTTGGCGACACCAAAGCTTGTTTGTCTTGGGCACAGCCTTCCACGATGCAGCCCCCCGTGTCGCCTTCAGGTTCAGTACTGGCAACAATAACCTTCGAGTATGAGCTATCCGACGCGCTGTGTGTGTGTGTGTGTGTGTGTGTGTGTGTGTGTGTGTGTGTGTGTGTGTGTGTGTGAATTTATTCCCGAGCTCTCCGACCGTGCCGCCGGGCCCCGCCCCCGCATCAGCAGCAGGGCCCGCCTGAAATTCGCGACGGCCGTTGAGGTTTGGGTTAATGGGGCGGTAACCATCCGGCGTCCCCGCCTGACCCATGACTCCATGACCCGGCGGGCCAGCACCGATTAGCTCGTCACGGGAAGGTAGCGACTCTGTCCATGACTGTCTCGCTTCGCCAAGAGAATGCTCTTGGTCTGAAGAGTGATCTAGAAGCCGTACCTCGCTAGAGCCACACCATTAACGGTGATTAAAGTAATGAAAAATGATAGGATTTTTTTCTTCTTTTATTTTTAAGGGGGTTCTTAGCGCAGACCGCCTGGCCCACTGTGTGGCGGGGAGGAGTTGCGGTGACTTGAACGCCGGTCGCAGCGCTGTCCTCAATGGGCGGCGTGGGGTCTCGGCTGCAGCCATTCCAAGAGCGGCGCACTTTACTTTGGTCGCCCTGTCTCTCTCGCACTCGCGGGGCGTCCCGGGCGGGTGGGACAGAGACAGCGCGTCCGACAAAGGGAAGCGTGCTCACCGCCAAATCCCTCGCGGACTCGCATTTCCGGCTCCGGGTGTGAGGGTCCGGGACCCAAATCCAGGATAGTACTCTGTAAAACAACGCCGTGAGAGAGACAGAAAAAAAAGAGAAAATACAAAACCACCACCACCCCCCCCAAAAAAAAAGACAGAGAGAGAAAGTAAGTCACAAAATTTAAAATTTAAATTAGAGGGCCAAAAAAAAATAATTTTAAAAATTGATTTTTTGACGATCTCTCTCAGCCTTGCCGTTCATCCAAACTGCAGGCGCTCACACACACACTTTCGGTGAGGCACCTACACACCAGCAGGTTTACAGGCCCCAGGGTCGTCAACCTGCATGTGCCATGCTGTGGCGCACTGCATCAATGCGACGCTCTCTCTCGCACCCCCGTCTCTGCCAGACCCAAAAATTATCTGCAGGGCTTCCAGGAGAGTATAAACCCTCATATAGTGATGTGCAGAGCGCCCTGGGTGGGCGCGGCCCGGTAGGAAGCAGGAGCTGCAACAGGTCGCTCCGTCTCTCTCGCACTCGCGGGGCGCACCGGGGGGTGCGAGAGAGACAGACAGACAGACAGTCGGCTAGCAGCACGCCGCGCGTGATGCGTGCGCGCACGCGGCCACAGGGTCTGCCGTCTTTTTTTTTACGTTTTTGTTTTTCGTCTCCTGTGATACTCCACGCGCGTAACTCTGATCTGGTCCAGACTCCCAGAAACGCAATAAAACACCGGCAGGGCCTAACGTATTTTTTCATTTATTCTGAGGAAATATCGCAGAAACACACGTTTTAGCGCAGTCGCGCATGCTATATTTTAAATATAAACCGCGGAACTGCCCTGTCAAATTTTGTCGTTTTTTCTGTTGTTGTTTTTTTCCATTGCTTTTGGCGGCGGCGGTCGGTCTCAAGTTATCTCAGCATTATGCGAAGAAAATGGAGCTGAAGTAACGAGAGGCAGAGGAGCACTCCAAAAACTTGAAAGGCGAAATAATAAAAGAACAACAACTTGCAGGGGCATGGCGTGACGCTGTCCAGCTATCCAGGTGTGTCTGACGGAGAGAGAGAGAGAGAGAGAGAGAGAGAGAGGAGAGAGAGAGGAGAGAGAGAGAGAGAGAGAGAGAGAGAGCAAAGGATGTCCGAGAAGAGAAGCCGGTCAAAGACCCTCTGCTTTCCTTGCGTATCTTCCTTTCACCTTGATGCGCCGAAAAACGGATTCAAAACGAAGATGACCCTGTGTGTGTGTGTGTGTGTGTGTATGTGTGTGTGTATGTGTCTCTGTCTGTCTGTCTGTCTGTCTGTCTGTGTGTGCGGTACCGAATACCCTGTCGGAGCGACGCTTTGATCCGCCTTGCGGTTTGAACAGCGCGCGGCCCGCCTGGCTATGTTCCGCGTGAGCGGACTATGTCTCCACCAATCGGGAACCGCGAGGACCAGGACGCCGACGGCGCGGTGCGGTTTGCCGTGACGGCGGGACGCTCTGTCTCTCTCGCACTCGTGGGTCGTTACGGGTGCGATAGAGACAGAGCGACGACCGCGTGGGAGCGGGCTGCGGCGGTGGGCCTGACTGTTGTCGCCTCCGGATGACGAGTCGCTGAACTTCGGTTGTCGATCGGCTGCCCTTACGAAACGCCGCCAAGGGCTCGGGTGACGCGCAGCGGGGCACGCAAGGACGGCACCGCTAGCAAGGCCCTTGAAGGGACCTACGAGGGAAGCTGCTCCAAAACGGAGCGCCGGAACACGTTCAAACTTTGGAGACACGCCCTGAAATAGCGAAGACGAAGACAGTCCGTCCACACGCAGCTTGTCAGTCAATCTCAAGTTCCCTCCGGAGGAACTACTCGACCGGCGGAAATTCGCATGTCGAAGACCGGCCCGTACCCTTGGCGCCGGCGAATCTCGAGACCGAAGTCACTGGAGCGACATTCGCAGTCGAATCGAGAAAGTCGTGTGTCTGGGCGGGCCGCGCCGAGTCGCTGCGGGCACCGGGTGGCGCCCTCGCATCACTCCGCTTCAAATTTGGCGACGAGGTATCGAATGGAGCGTTGCGTGCCGGCAGGCAGGGTGCCGTCTCCCTCGCACCCGCCGCGCCGCGCCGCCAGTGCGACGGAGACGGACCAGTCAGGCACATCTTCGCGTGCGTAACCCTGGCAGGAGACGAATTTGCAGTGCGGGATCCTCTTCCACGTGACCTGGATTCTGCACGCGAGGAGCATCTTCAGGGCGGTGCCTCTGCCACACTGTTAGCAACAGGGGGTCACTGACTCATCTACTGAACTGCCCTCGACCCACAGCGAGACTCTGCAAAATTGGTGAGAAAATTCCAACCCAAACATTTTCGCGTACTCTGTCTCGTGACCCAAGGCACGAGCTGCCCTTCGAACAACGCCGCGTTGAGACGAGCGCCTTTTAGATCGGGAAACGCCCGCTTCGCACCGCCTTCCATTATTTCCGTAGTCCGTCCGTGTTCCTGTCGGCTCGCTGCTTGTTCGCCCGCATTGGTTCCGATCAGGCCCACTCTGTGGCGGTGGGCCGCCTCGGCCGGCCTGCTGATGCCGGCCAAGGTGTTATTAATGTATTTAGCGACTTTTGTTGTCGGCCCGACCAAAGCCCGAAATCAGCGTCGTTTAGCAGGTGTCGTTGCCGAGAGGTGTGTGCGTGTGCCGAGATATGTCGCATCACACACACACACACACACACACACTGAGCCTTTTTTAAAAGCCCTCAGGCGTTGATGTCGTCTTATTAAAGGAGTGCGTATCGCGGCGAGCGTCCTTGGCGGTGACGCTAATCAGTCGGGGAAGCGACAACAATATGACTTGTTCGCCATTAGTCATGACAGGTGGGCATTACCGACGGTGAATTTGACGAGTCAAGTCAAACGTCGCTGTGGCTCCGTTGGGTCGAGCCGGCCCACAGTGGTCCGGCCGACCTCGGAAGAGACTCGGAACAACGACCACTAACCGACGGCGGCGCCGGACCACCCGGACCACTGGGCAGCGCCCTAAATTGCGGACAATATGACGGCATCTTTCGCTAAACGGCGTTAAACGCCCCGAACGCTGCCAGCAATCTGCTCGTCAGAGCGGCGGCCTAGTTTTGCGCTGCTTGTCGCCGAGGGCACAGCCGTTTAGAGACACTTAGCGCGTGGCTGCGTGGCTCGGGGCGAGACGGGGCGCCGGCCATCTACGGACGGCAACCCCGGCTACTCTGCAGGAAAACAAGTCACCAGGCGCCGACTAGGCTGCAGACCAATCATGTTTCAAGATCGGCGCTGGAATGTCACCCTGGTAGGTTAGTGGTCAGGGTTTCTAGCTGGGAAGTGACAGATCCCGGGTTCGAAACCACGTAATGCACAATTTTTCGGGACCAGAATTCCTTGGAAAGGATCAGGGTCGTGCGTTTCGGAAATTATACATTTTACTATATTTTCAACAGTGTTTAAAATTTTTCGGACCTCTTGACAGTTGCTCGCGTCGCCATGTGCCGCCTTTCTGCAGCAAGCCAGGATGCAATTTGCGAAATTCGTGTGTGCGGCGATCCCTTTTGGTTGCCCTGCGCCGCCCTTGGCCCCGGGGCGGCCGGTGCAAGGGCCGCAGGGATGGACAGACCGCCCGGCCACGTGCTCCGATGCGACATCCCTAAATTGTTTAGTCACGACAATGACCCTAGGCTATCCCAGCCGTCTGCCTCTCGATCTGCCCAAGAGCAGGTGCCCAGCTGCCTGCCTGCCTGCCTGCCTGCCGGCCCGCAGCGTCCAGGTGTGAGGGGGAGGTCCTGCCTGCGGCACGCGCTATGCCGTCTCTGTCACTACTGCAGCCGAGCCTCACAGAGCTTTTGGCCGCCCTGAACCTTTTTAGAGGTTGCTTTGAAGCAGTTTCCCACACTAGTGTACAGTAGGTGTATTTCTCCTACACGCGCTAGCGTACTGAGCTAGAGTGTCCTAGACACAGCGCGCTGCGTTTGCTGCAGTGCGGGATGCTGATGAGGGCCGCTGCCACAGTGGGCCGCCCGTATGCCGTGTCTTTATGGTTCCAGGGAACAACAACAATGCGGGTCGATAAGCCAGATAAAGACGTATATCACGCGTGTTTACCCGCCACGCCCCATAACGCCCTTCGGCGAGCGCCCTTCCAAAGCCCTTTCGATCGGAAGGACTCGGAAGATAAGTCCGCGATCGGTACTCGAAGCCGCCCTTCGCTCGGCGGCGGCAAGGCACAAGGGAGAACCAGAAAGCGGAGCAAACAGAGTTTGATTTCCGATCTTCCTGGCGTCTTCTTCTTCTTCTTCTTCTTCTTCTTCTTCTTCTTCTCGTGCGTGTCTCCCCCGAGGCCAGGCTGGGGACCGCACAGGTTTCACTTAGATGCAATCTGTTGGCGCTAAAAGGTGGGGTATAATCACCTGCCCCCCTGGGGGGATGGACAGGACACCCCCGTCGCCAAGTCACATTCTGAGCACGCGCCAAGGGTGCCAAGTTCCAAACTTCAGAGTCTCAAAATCGTACTTTTTCATTTTCTTTTTTTTTTTTTTTTTTTTAAAAAAAGGGTGTGTGTGTGTGTTGGTTTATGGAAAATACTCGTAAACGGCGCAACGTGCCAGATTGGTCCAGTGCGGGTAAAGTACCCCCTGATAACGATCGGTCCTTAAACAAACACAACCCTTGCGCCCCCATGCGCCCGATAAGAACACTTAGGCTTTGATCTATTTCTTCATTAGACGCCCTGCAGCGAATAGTTATGCGCATGCACGCAGGGCCTACGGGGAAGGGCCTCCGAAGGGTCCCCAAAGGGTCCCCAAAGGGTCCCCAAAGGGTCCCCAAATGGCCCGGGGGCGCTCCGGGGGTTGTCGCTCGATCGAGGGGCCGTCCTACCCGCACAGTGTGTCCCATATGCCCTCAGGCAACTGCACCGGAATGTCGACAGGTTTCCTCGACATTTTTTTTTTTTTTTTTTTTTTTTTTTTGTGGGTATGAAATTGGTCTTTGAACTTGCAGGTTTGCCTCGGCGTGGCCTGTACTCGGACATCCGCAGGATTACCCCAGGGGGCTCTGTTCGAAACCAGCCTGCTGTGGGAGTGGAGCCTACAATCCGTCCCAGCGACAAACGGATTCAGTCATGGCCGTCCGGGTGGAAGCGTCGCTATTCGCAGAACGAGAGAGGGGGGGGGGTGCAAAGCCCTGCGAGTCGAGTTTCCTTTTCGGAAAGGCTTGACCGGTCCCTGCGGTGGAGGCCGCCGAGCCTCAGCCTAGGCGTCACCCACCACCTCACCATCGGAAATGTAATGGCTCTGACGATGTCTTGGTGGCAAAGAAGTTCACATTTTGAAAAATTTATTATTGATGAGAGACAATGTTGCTGCACCAAAAAATAAAACATAAGGCCGTTTGGGTCGTCCATCTAAAGTGGAAGAGGGACGCCGTTCTGCGAACGACATATCCGGTCAACCCCAGCATGAGTCGCCTCGCACAACACTCGGCAAAAATGCATGAAAACGGGTCGTTTTCCGCGCCGCTTCTTCAGAATCCGATATTCCCTTTGATCCACTTGACCACTCCAGCGCACCGCTAAGAATGCGTCTCACTCGCTCTGTCTCTCTCGCACCCGTGCGGGCCGGACACCACTGTGCGGAATCACACTCGACGACAGGAAATAACAGAAACGTCAAGAGGGTCGCCCCGAAAAGTTCGACGGGGTGTGAAATAGTCACGGGGCGGGGCAGCACCGCGCTCAATGCTAAATTGTGAAAACATCCTGGGGATTAGCGGCGGCCCGTGTCGGAGAGAGAGAGAGAGAGAGAGAGAGAGAGAGAGAGAGAGAGAGAGAGAGAGAGAGAGAGAGAGAGAGAGACCGCGCCTGGGTCTGTCTCCAGGGACCTCTGGTAGCAGTCACCGGGTGTACTACTTTCACACATCTTTCTCCGTTGCGTTTCACACTGTGGTTCATGTGTCGTTGGCCGAGCGCCCCGCGTCAGTCAGCGCCCACTGGGAGGGCTTCCCAAGGCTGTGTTGGCAGCACTGCTAGGGAGTGGTTAGGGTCAAAACGAACAGGGGGCCGGAAAAAGTCGCGACCAGTATTCGAACCCGGGGCTTTTCCCCCAGTGTAAGTGTCTGAAGCTGAAGCCAGACATGAGCCGCGCGGACGGCCCATCAAACTTCCATAAAAGCAAAGGGTTGTTTGAGGTCAGCGTTAACAAGGCACGCGAGACGCTGAGCAGACTTCGCTCCCCCAGTCCTCGGAGGGTGGCGATGAGGGGGCGCGGGAAAAAAAACAGAGGCGGGCGGGCGCCACCGAATCGGACGAAAGATGCAACACTTTTTGGTTTGTCTTTACGGCCGCACTTACGCTTTCTCCCGCTTTGTCGGCGCAGCTTCCCCGCTCCGCCGCCTGGCGCCACCGTCGCTGTGTCGTCTGCTTGTCACCCCGGCGCGTTTTTTTTGGAAGGCGGAGGCGTTTGTTGTGCTTGTACTCTCCTTTCCCCGCGTCGCGTAATAATGCGACTGCTTTGCTTCAGGCCTTTAGTGGCTCCGCAACTCAGAAAAACACTAAAACACTAAGAAAGTTGGGGCGAAAGTCAAGAAGCAGTGCGAGCGAGTCAGCAAGCGGTGGCGCCGAGACGATTTTTTTTTTTTTCTTTTTGACCGCCATCTCCTTCAATGTAGCCGGGCAAATCTAGTACTGCGATCGTCAATAATAATAAAAAAAAATTGTGACACTTAATGAAAGCGTGTGCCCTACGCGTCATCCTCGCTGCAGCTGCCGGCCGTAAAAAGCGGACGTAAAAACGGAAATTGGAGATCCGACCAGACAAGAAGGCCCGCACCATGGCGGCTAACCAGACTGCCCGCGGATTCGGGGCGTTTGCAGTCAGAATAGTGAAGCACTTCGAAAAATGTAACTGAAGAAGAAGAAGAAGAAGAAGAAGAAGAAGAAGAAGAAGAAGAAGAAGAAGAAGAAGAAGAGCAGCCTTGTGCTGCGATCGAGGCTGAACACAATTAGCAGTTGAACGCACACACTGTCCAGGTGCCGGCCGCTCTCCCACCCTGGCCAATCAATCCTCACCTCTCGAAGGGAGGAACGGTGGGGTGGATTCTAATAACAGTGCGGATGTGCAGTTTCTCTGATCGCTACACCCTTATTTTGATTGCCCGCGGGGGTGGGGTGCCTCCCCGCGGAAGTCCGTGGGAATCTCCCTGCGTTTCTGCGTCAAAGTTTTTATTTCTGTTTTATTTTTCCTGATTTTTTTTTCTGAGTGTAGATGATCGTAGAGCTAATGTGGTGTGTGGTGGTCAGTCGGCCTTCTTTGCGCCGCCGGTACCACGCCCCGCCACGCCCCGCCACGCCCCGCCACGCCCCCGGCGGTGTCGCCGTCGTCCAGCGGGGACATCAACTTCCATCATTTTTCTTCGCCCTCGCCATTGAGCCCCCCGTTAATGTCTCGCTGATTTGCCACGCGCAATTTCGCATTTTCGCGCCACCCATTCACTTTCTTGCAGCACCCGGAGCCGCCCGAACGGAGTATGGACTGCGTCGTCCCAACTACACTTTAAAAAAAAAAAAACAAAAAAAAAACAAAAAAACAAAAAAAAACAGACTTTTGCGAAGTAAAGTGAATTGGCGTAATTTTAACGAGCTCCAAAATTTTCTGAAATGCATTTTGCTCTCCGTGGAGCTGTCACACTGCGGACATCTCTCTTCCCCTCACGCTGACAATACCGTGATGGTCCAGGACATGTCAATCATCTACACCTTTGACCCCAGCGTGCGGGTGGCCGGCCAATGCGACGCCCACTGGTCAAATGGAGCGCTCATCCAAGAGACGAAATTCTCGTGCATCTTCAATGAACGAAACCTTGGCCAAGGGACTGCTGTCCCGCCAAGTGAACAGTTACAGCCTTTTGTCAAGATGTGTGTGTGGGGGACGCGTATGTGTGTGTGTGTGCTTAGGATCGTGGGAAGAAGACAGGGTGCGCTATGGTATTGTTTTATAGGTTATGTCCACGGATGTCAGGGATGTGGAGCAAGCCATCTCCGAGTACTGCTACCTTCCAGGCTGCCTTCTCTGACCCCGCCGCCCCATTAGACCAGGTGAGGCAGCATGAGTGTGTGTGTGAGTGTGCGTGCGTGTTTACTGAATAAAAATCCGACAGGATGTACCTCGCGGGCGCTAATGCCGAACCCTTCCAAATCCGACCATTCACTCGCAATGTTTATCTGGAAACACGGCTGCTTTGTGCGTGCAACGGGAGACTGTTATTTGGCCATTCCACTGGTCAGTCTGTCGGATCGTGTTCGGAGGTGGAGGCAGTCCTCGGAAGCCAGTCAGTAGTAAAGATGGCGGCGGATTACCTGGGGGTATTTATACTACTCCAGTCATTGTCGGGCTGTAGCCTCGGCTGTGCAGCACCCCGTGCGGACGTCCGGGACCGAGTCCGGACCCCGAGCAGGCCGGCAGAAAGACGACGAAAACAAGTGAAAACCGATGGCAGCGCGCCCTACGCTTGTCTGCTAGGAAATTAGTAAATGCAAAGAATGGTAGAAAACTGAAAAGTTACACTTCGTGGTCCGATGGAGCGGTCTAGCTCCTGGCCGGCTGGCAGTGTGACATGGTAATACAGTGTGTGACAGAACTTTGATGGAGTGCAGCCAGCCTGGCTGGGGCCTGGCGGCCCGGCGGCCCTGGCGATGCTGGCAGCCTCAACACGCCATTCAGGCAGAACAGTGGCGACAAAGGTG
The DNA here is from genome assembly GCA_030522485.1 of Stenchaetothrips biformis. NCBI lineage: Eukaryota > Metazoa > Arthropoda > Insecta > Thysanoptera > Thripidae > Stenchaetothrips > Stenchaetothrips biformis. The sequence continues at coordinate 2,037,978 of CM060102.1, read as the reverse complement.
GCCACGGAAGATAAAGGGAATTCGCACCTCGCAGTGCCGTGCTGCATTCGGGGGCCGCCACAGTGGGCCACCAGGCGAGCTGGACCATTTCGCGGTCGGCATACACTCCAAAAAAAAAAAAAAAAAAAAAAATTGACTGCCTTGATTTTTTTTGTCGTGTTATCTCATTGCGGTTTTGAGGCAGTTTCCGTGCCTAATTCCGAATGCAGACGTGAGAATCGGGAGGAAAAACGATAAATATCTCGTAAGTTATGAACTTACAAGAAGGACCCCACCGGCTCCACAAGGGTTAATCAGTCCGTTATTGATGTCAAAGGAAGCAATAAAATCCACATCCAACTTGATATCCTCACATGATTTAGATTTGCAGCAGCGACGTCTCAATTCCACGACCAACCCCAAATCCCTCCTCCATTCATGCGCGGGGCCGAACCAAACGGAGAAAAAACACGAAAAGATACATATACAAGGAGGAACTGTGACATGGAGACACCGTGCCGCTCTGTGGGTACCCCCTGCGGGGACGGCGGGCTACCACGGAGCTACCGGCAGCCTGCTCGGCCCCTGTGAGTACCGGTACCCTTTCAAAAAAAAGTGAGGAATCCCGAAATTTTTCAAGAAAAAGTCATTGCTATATAGCTGACTCTGAGCAACGCACAAACGCGCAGAAATAAAACGCAAAAAAAAATCTGCCTAAGAGGCTGTGTGGCTCAAGGCACGTTGCAACTGACCTGACACTTCCAACACGATTTTTTCCCGCCATAAACACGTGAAATGATGACTTGTAAAAGGGCCAATTCGGGCGACAATCGAGCGAGGGCTCCTCCTCCTCGCGACACGTAGCCCTGAAAGGGGAGTCCCTCTGGGGGCCGCGGGGCGCGGAGGACAAGGCCCTAGTGGGCGACAGATTCTAAATCTGGTCGACCTTCCACTCGGGTCCACTTCATCTTGAGGTGCCGACGCGCAGCTCCTTTTATTTTCTTTCCGGCCGCGCGCCTCGCTAGGATCGGAGATTCTTGTCAATTTGCCACCAGTTAAAAGTTTCAGATACTCGTTCCTAGCGCGACATTTTTTCAATTAGAATTTTTATATTTTCAAAACAAACTGAAACGTATAATTTTGAGCCCGGTAGCAGGTCTAGTCAGTTTCATGGGAAGGCGTTGACCTTTTATTCGCTGATGTGGGGGGTGGGGGGCCCAGCAGACTGATTCGGTTCCATCGCACCTGCAAGGGACGGATGAGTGCGAGAGAGACAGCGCAACGACGGCGACGTTGGGACCGTCCGCAGCCCCTGGCCCAGTGCCGCGCCGGGCGGGGGCGGGACTAGCAGCCGATGGGCGGGAGCCGGCCAGGCACTTACTCTCCTGAATCGATCGGCTGTGGTCACCCACCGCGCGGACGCAGCAGCACGGCGTCGCCGGGCACCCCAGGGCACCCTTGGACACCCTGGGACACCCTGGGGCCGCTCCCCGCTCCATCATCAGCAGCCTGACAGTGCGCCATTCACAGAGCACCGCGCACGCCCACCAGGATGACCAAGCCACGCGAAAAATAAAGGTAAAACGACACTTTTCTAGGAGTCTAGTGCGGCCGGGCGCCCGGAGGGTAGGCCACCCATCCTACGGCGGCACCCTAGCGCCGCCCCACGCCGCCATAACTCTTTGGCTGCGCGCCAAAAGCGCGCTCCGCCCCCGAGAGCTCAATTTGACCGCGACTTGCGCGCCAAAGTGGTGGTTGGTGGGCGCGCGTGCCGACGGTAAGCAACATCCATCCTGTGTTGCCATCGCCAGCGCGATTACTAGTGCCTGATGCGCGGCCTGATGCATGGCCTGTCCGGGCCGCGCGCACGCCTGAGTTATCTCGCTCCACCGGCAGGCTGCGTCCGCGCGGCGCGTTGTCTCTCGCCCGTCCGTGCGGGACGGCCCGTGAGTGCGAGAGAGTCGTTCGCACGCCGCCTGCCGGTCCACGGCCACCTGGGACCACCGGCGGCGGCGTGGCGCGGCGCGGCGTCGGCCCGAACACCCGCCGGTCGCTGGCGGTCACTTCGGCCGTCTCGTGGCGCGTGGAGTATTGGAACAGACTCGCCGCAGGCTCGCGCCCAAACCGGTACGCTAGCGCCGCCGCTGCTGGCGTAGCCCCGTAGACCAGCGTAGCGGCGTTGCCCCGTAGACCAGCGTAGCCGCGTGGCCCAGCGTCTGCGCGGCGTGCCGGGCGCGTTCCTTGCGCCACGCGACCGGAACACGCGGAGTGGTCGGCGGAAGCGACCATTAGTCGCCACTTCCGCGATGAAGCCGTCCATTCGGCGAGGCACCGCAGGGTGCGTTCGTCTTCGAGGAGGTCTGCGCGCACAAAGGGAAGTGTCCGCTGCGGTCAAAACTGGTCGCATCGTAATCGTTTCTGCATTATTTGCGAGTAGAGAAAGCATCCATCTCTCTCCCGCGCCATATCCGGCGGCGCGCAGGGCCCCATGGGGCGACGCCGCCGTGGCCCCCTCGTGACAAATTCCATTAATAATAAATTGAATAAGATTTAAACATTTGGTTGGTCGGACTGGACGCGGACCGCCGCCCCCTGCTGTCGCCAGGAAGTCTCTTCACGCACTTCTCACCAGAGTGCGTGGTGATTCTGCGTTTTAATAATTTTTTTGTTGGTGCATTTGTTGTATTTGCGCTGTGTAGGCTCACGTAGGGCAGGGCAGGTGACGCTGGGTAGGCACGGGCCACTGCCACCGGCGACACGCAACTCCAGAGGGAGGTCTAGCGACTTGCGTTGCTCTGCCCGGCCAGCTGTGCGCCACGGCCGAGGCTATGGGGGTGGCACAGGGGCTGTATACACACGCCGAGCCCGCTCGCTTTTGTCACCGTTCCTTTGAACAATAGCACGAACCGAACGAATCTTGGCCGAAAATTTACATTTACGCATCTCGCGCGGCATCCGAACATCGCATGACACGGTGGGCATTTCGCGCCCTCTGCGGTGATTTTCCTTTTCTGTGTGAGTGTGTGTGTGTGTGTAGGTGTGTGAGTGTGTGTGAGGGAGGGAGGGAGGCACACGTGTGATACGGACGAAATCGAAACATCTGCCTCGCCCCCCTTGTAGGCGCTCCCCCCCTCCCGCGCGGCGTTTTACTACCCCCTTCCCCCACCCCTCCGCCCCGTTCCCCCATCACGGGCCCCAAACAGAGGCTCCCTCCTCCGGTGTGCGTCCCGCGCTGGCGGTGACTTGAACGCGCGGCCGGACGAAAGAGAAACAAACCCCCGCGCTGCGAATCCATTGTGAGTGCGTATCTCTCGCACGTGCGTGCTGCAGTGCCGGCCGAGGGCGCCGACCGCAGGGCCGCAGGGCCGCAAGGGTTGCTGCCCTTTGCCGGCTGCAGCTGGCCGGCCGACTAGTGTGGCGAATAGGGCGGCGACGCCCCCGAGTGATGCATCTGCTGGCAAGTGACAATTGCAAAGGGGTTACCCGAGGGCGCAATGCGCGTGATGTTGCTTGGTTTTGCTTCGCTTCTGGAACCTATTCACGCGCCTTCCGGCCATAGCACAGTGGTGGGCCAGACGACCGGTGGGGGCGGTCGAAACTCTAGAGTCGCTGCGCCGGTCTTCTGGCTGCATTGGTTGGGCCTCGACGAGCAGGGCATCTCATTCTGAAATGGAATATGTGTTGTTGTAGGGCCGGCTGGGCGTGCACGTGTGTAAGTGTACTCTAGCGCCGACTAGCCGGTGGGCCGGTCGGGCTGGCCGTTGGCAGGTGGTCGGGCTGGTCCATGACCTTGCCGTGCGAGAGCCCCGCGCACACGCCCTCAAAGGGCTTCCAGCAGCCAGCTGCAGCCGGATCATCCCTCCGACCACGGCCACAATGGCACGGGCCAGAAGGGGTTTCGCTCGGCCGGCCTGGACACTGCAAACAATGCCGGGCTGGGGGCGGCAGGTAGCAGGCACCCCCATCACGATCGCTCATTGCACACAAGGCGCAAATGCACACATTTGCGACGGTTCGGAAATAAAATGTGGAAAATGGAATGCCTTGGGAAATGCAGCTTCGACCAGGTCAACGGAGAGGTCAACGCACGAGACCGTGTCCATGGTGACGCGGGACATTTTCCAACCCCACCAATCGCAGCTCCGCGCTCCAAAATCCAGCCAACGCGGACCCCTTGCCCCGCGGAGGGTTCCACAGCAGAATGCGAAAAATATCCATCGTCATTTTCGTTGGTAAACAAAGGGGCAACTGGATCCTTTGCGCGAATATAGATTTCGGGAACTCGAGCGCGGCCATCTGGCGGTGGTACTGGCCGTGCAGGGCAGAGATACGCTGCTGAGTGGCTGCCGCCCCGCCGATTCTCCCGATTCCACCTCGCTGAATGAATGGGTCCGCGCGTGCCGCTGTGCCGCTGCACCACAATGCTGCACGCGTCTTGCCTCATTAATATCGCATCAGCGATGCAGTGCCTCCCAGCAGCGCCACGTCATGCCCGACCGTTTCGAGATCTCGAACGAAGAGTCTATGACTGTTTTGGCGGGAACTTTTCGAGTTCTCGAACGACATGCCGCCAACTGTTTTGGCGGCAACTTCTAGACCTATCTGAAATTGATTGTTGACAAAGTGTTTCGGTGGGAATCTTAGACGATATCAAACACTAAGCCGGCAAAATGCGCGTTCTGTTCTCTGAATCCAAGCACTCTGGATTGCGCCAACGCATTTCCACGGCTTTCTTCACACCGCGCGTGTGTCGTTTGTTTCTTTGACTGAGGGTGAAAGTGTTTGGCGGCTCTCTGTCCCTGCATTGTGAGCGCGCGATTCAAACAAAGAAGAGTCATTGGCTGCGTAAGCGGATTGCCTGCGGTGGCGCCAGCAACGCCAGCCTGCGTGTGGCGCTGTGGCGAGGCGACACAAAAAGGAGACAGACAGAGAGAGAGAGAGACAGACAGACAGACAGGGATTAGGATGCGGCAACGCTGCGGCTAGCCTAAATGCACATGTACACCCCGGCACACTGCTAGGGCGTGGTCGTGGCTTCACTTCCCATGACCCAGTCTGGGTCACGCCCTCCAACCCTTACCTAGGGCATCTCTGCTGCCCCTCCCCGAAATTTAGTTAATTACCGCAGTAATGCAACTAATACCGATTGTCATAGGGGCCCAGGTCTAATGGACAGGTAGCCATTGAGAAATCCGTACAGCCCCGCCCCCAGCCCCTTGCAGTAGCCCGACAGGCCGACGGGATTTTCCCTTTAATCTAATATTTTCGGCCTAGGCGTGGCCGCGCGGCCCAAGTATTTATCACCGCGAACACTTCATTTAATGGGGGGCGTGGGACTAATATTAGTTTAGTCGGATTGTGGGCAACACAGGTGCTTGCGCCGTCCGCGTGGAGAGAGAAGGAGATTTGTGACTTATTTCCAAAGGGCTGGGTAATGAACGTTCGCTAGCAAAAAGTGAGCCGTTTGTAGTTTAATTCCAGGGTACGTGTGGACGTGTTTAGCAAACAGGCTCGTTTTCGATAATCTTATTATCGGAATTGGAGAGGACTTGAACCTGCGGCTCGTGTTTCTGTCAAAGGGTTCCCAAGCGCCGGCAGGCTGGCAACTCTTTCGCTAATCCAGGACCACAAAGGCGCCGTCTGGGGAAATTTTTCGCACCTGATTACGAAATCGGACTTGTGTTTCCGAGGAACGCACAGTGGAACACTGCCAGGGCGAAACAGGGTGTGTTTGCTAAAGCCGTTTATGGAGGAATTAGGACTTCGACGGACCGCCGCAGAAACACTGACGCTCGTCGAAGAACTATCACGATGACGTTGTAAAAAAAAAAAAAAAAACAAATGCAAAAGCCAAAAAAGTCATCTGAAACCACCCCAAACTTTCTTTTGCCGAGCAGTGTGCCTACTCCTCCCTACTCTCAACTGGGTCTTCTTCCTTGGCAGCCGCTTTGCACTGGCCGCCGACCGCCAAACTTTGTTTTTCGCTAAACCGATTAGAGGCTTCTTTCTCAGCTTCATCCGATTATCCTGCCGGCGGTCCATCTCGCATTCATCCCTCTCTCTCTCATTCCTTTGCTTGCCCATTGCTTCCCCTTTACGCCAATAGTCCAATCCAACCCCTTTTTGCTTCAATTACTCGGGCGATTGTTGCGGGCCAGCCATTCATGGTCGGAAGTGGTCAAGTCGGTTGACAGTTGACGGTCTCTGTTCAGTTGAAAATCCAATCCACTTCATTCCTTCTTTCCCGAAACTCTCTTCATTTCTCTGCTAAGCGTATGCGCCGCCCCCGGCCGGGGTAGGGGGGCCCGCGGGGCCCGCCCGGCCGCCCCCATGGTCCGCCCCCGACTGCGAGCCCCCGTGCCGCGATGTGGCCTATGACACCGGGCCAACACCTTCCAGGTGTGAAAGCTACCAAGGTACCGAGGGTAGCCAGGAATGCACCCTTATCAAGGGCCAGTCGCTTACAAATTGAAGGTGAATGCAACAATAATTTCGACCTGAGCAGTAGAGCTTTCTTGTTGCTCCAATGCGAAGATGGTTAGCATCCGAAGGTTGGTGGTGTGCAACCACAGACCACGAGGGGTCAAACGCTCCGCTTGGTCTCAACGCATAATCTGATGCAGGTGGGAAGACTTCTCCTTCTTCTTGCCGATGACATGTTATCTGCCGGCTATCTAAGCGAGGCCTAGCTGGCTTTTGTCTTGTGGTGGGCCTGCCCATAAATTGCGAACGCGGCAACTAAAGTCAGTAATGACCACTTAATCTGCCTCGGCCTGCCATCCGTCCGGCATGCATTATAAAAATTTTTCCTAAGATATGGACGGGGCGCGACGTAAATTAGACCGACATTTTGGAAGTCGGGCGCCGAATCTCTGCTGGGGGCCTCCTAGGGGCTCCGCCACGGCTTCACCACGGCCTCCAGGAGCGCAGGGGGCACCACAGGCACCACAGGCGAGGGCGGCCGTTAGATTTATTACAGTGGGCCTTTATCATGCTGATGACTGTCTGTTCGAACGCTGGATGTCCAGGCAGTCCAGGGTGACCCATAAACCAAGCGGTTTGCTGCTTCATTCGACCCGTTGAATGGGGCTCTACGCGCAGCGAGTTGACAAACGTCACAATGTTGTGGCAGGATGACGTCACCGCGGTGCGTGCTTTGCAGCGCCTAATGGGACTTTTCAATAATATTAATAACTCAGCTGCCGGAGCTGCCTGGCTGATTGATGGCCGGCAGTGACGTCACGGCGGCGCTTCCTTTTCCGAAATTCGGTTTCGTTTCATCAACATCTCTGGAGGCGCGGCACAGTGGGCCAGAGGACCGGCGCATGCGACCGAAACTCCAGCCGCGTTGTGGGCTCCGCTGGACAGGACTCCAACCGAACGTGTGACCCCATAAATGGATTCCTCGTTCGGAGAGCAATCCATTGGTGGGGCCACACGTTCGGTTCGAGTCCCATTTAGCGACTCTGGAACTCAAAACGCCGGTCTTCCGGCCCACTGTGCGCGGGTGGCGGGCTGCTGGCGCCGTCGGTGGGCAGGGCAGCGGCAGGGCAGCGGCGGGCCACCGAAGGAGCGCGCGCTCTCTGTCACTCTCGCACAGTGGGCCGCACCAGAGAGAGACGGACGACCGACAAAGCGGGCGGCCCAATTAAAAAGCCGCAAGTACCTCATAAAACGGAAGGCCTGGTGGTGAGCCATGGGTCATTTCATAATTAGAGACACTGGCCGACACGCAGGCCAAGGCCGTCCGTGTCCGTGCGGCCTCTGCATGGCGATCGTCTTCATGGGACAAGTTCCACTAAAATCGCCGATGATTGCTATGCCGGCCTCGGCCCCGGCTCGGCTCGGCCCCGGCTCGGCTCGGCCTCGGCTGCGCTCGGCTCGGCATTCGGCTCCGCTCGGCCCGACGATTCAATGAAGGGAAGAGTGCAGACTTAATTTGAAGGTGGACTGACCCGTTGGACGCGCCTCATTAGAAGCGTTTAAGGGTAACCATGGCCACCGCCGCTGCACTCTGCCGGGCCCAACACGCACGCACACAGACACAGACACACGAGCAGGCTGTCACTAGAGAGGTGCAAATTGCAGGCCGTCTTGAGGTGATTTCGTTGTGTAATTGTGTGACTGTCTCAAAGGGCGAGGAGGCTCTGACATGCTGGTACCCTGATCGCTCGCTTCGAACCAACAATTTCTACCACCCGGAGCGCGCCTAGGCCATATTCCACGCGCGTGCTAGCGCACGCGCGCACGCGTGTGTGTGTGTTTGTGTGTGTGTGTTTGTGTTTGTGTGTGTTTGGCCGTGTGGGAGTGTTTCTACGGGCGTTCCCGTCGATGGACGGGTAAAGACACAAACCAGGTGCGTGCGCTCTAATTCGCTGCGTTGTGCAACTATTTCGAGCCGGCTTGGCCACAGCTGCAGTCCCGCCAATGCGGGCCCACTGTGTCATGTCGGCGCGGCGGCGTCCTGCCGATCACCGAGACAGGCTTCGTGACTGCGCGTCTTCTGCTCTTGCGCCGGACTGTACCCGTTTGCACGTGTGTGCCGCGAAATTCGTCCATGCAAGTTAATTGATGAAAATTGGCCTGCGGAGCGGGTTCGAAGCGCGACCCTGCTTGCATGTGGGCCAGCAGCAGCAGCCCGCCGGCCCGCGACTGCAGTTTTTAATTTTGGCATAATCTTATTAACGACGGCCCGGCCCAATGGAGCGGTCTCGATATTTGATCCACTCTGGATTTACGTCCATCCGTTTCGGATCCAGGACGGGAAAGAGGGACGGCGTTTTATGGGGTGCCTTCGGTCACGACATGGCATCACTTATTGCCCGAATGAGGTTCGATTCGCGGCATTTGTCACACGGCCGGCCACGCCATCAGGGGAGGGGCACGCGCCTCTGTCTCTCTCGCGGGGCGCGCCGCACGCCGAGGGTGCGAGAGAGAGAGAGAGAGAGAGAGAGAGAGAGAGAGAGAGAGAGAGAGAGAGAGAGAGAGAGAGAGAGAGAGAGAGAGAGAGAGAGAGAGAGAGAGAGAGAGAGAGAGAGAGAGCCTCGGGTGCCGGGACGCCCCTGTTTTGGCCCAGGGACATATTTGCACGCGAGCAGCCACCGCCTGGGGCGGCGCTCGGGGCGACTCGGGGGAAGACAGCGCGTCGGGTTGGAACCGAACGACCAATTTAGCGGTTCTTGACATTGGGAGCGATTTTTTTTTTATTTTTTTTTTTTTTTTGGTATGTGTGTGTTGGTGCCCCGCGCGGCTCGTCGACGCCGGACACCGCGGACACGCGCGTACAACACGACGAGGCTCGGCGACGGAGGCAGAGGCCGACGGAACGAGGCGGAGCCGGCTTTCCTATTCAACGTCTTTACCTTTTATTTATAAACTCGGCGCGGGCAATCCGTGGGCATTCCCTGCGGCCACGCGTCACTCACTTGTCTGGCCAGGATTTACCGCCGGCTCCGGAATGGAGTCGAACCCGCGACCTGCCCCTCCACCGGCGACAGCGCGGCGCATCACGCTATCGCGACGGCCTGCCGAGGCGGCTGTTTGGTGGCTGCCTGGCTGCCATTACACCGCGCATTAGGCAGGCCCTGCACTCATTCCGCTCGCAGCGATATCATCGGACCATGCGTCTTTGCCGCACTTTTGGCCGAGGGGCCGTCCGTCAACGCGGCAGTGGGGCACTGCCGGAAAAGTGAATCGCATCGACTTAAATCATGTTATACCAAGGCACTCTTCAGTCAACAGAGACTAAAATATTGTTCGTCGTTTTGACTAAGCTTTATGCAGTTTGAGGCGCAGTGTCGCGTGGACGCCCCGACCCAGGCCATGCCCAGGCGGTGGACCGGCAGGGAATTCCGCTCCCCGAATCGATTTAATTGAATCATGATGGAAAATGGCGGCGGGCGACGTGACGTGGCTGGCTGTCGCCTCGTTGGCAGTCCAACAGCCAATCAGGTTGATTGCTAGCCCCGTTGGGGTTCACGTCGCGCGTTGCACCGGGTGTTGCAGTCGCCAGTTCCAGCGACGCGGTTCGTGTTTTTTGCAGCCCGCTGGACTGAATGGCGAGCGGGCACGTCGCCACACGCAAACGCTACTTTCGTTTCGCCCGGAGACGTTCTCCAGAAAGTTGTGCCCAGGTCCGAGTGTCCGTCCTCTCTGGGTCCGAGTGCGCAAGCAATATCTCATCGATTACGCTGCCGCCATCGGGCCGACCGCGGCAAGTCATTCACTCGTCCGTTCGTTCATTCGTTCAATCGTCAAGTTTTTGAACATTGTTCTATGCCTCTCTCTCTCTCTCTCTCTCTCTCTCTCTCTCTCTCTCTCTCTCTCTCTCTCTCTCTCTCTCTCTCTCTCTCTCTCTCTCTCTCGCACACACACACACACACACACACACACACACACACACACACCTTTCCCCATTGAGCGAGTGGCAGCAGCACAATATCAATTAGCGACTGGAGAATTCCCCCGAATTTCGATGTCGGTGACGCCGTCCGCCGTTACTCGTGGTCCCCTTGTAATTGCTCCCTAATGAATGAGGGTCCCCAGGGACTCCCTAAGGGCCCGGCCACGGCCCCGCCGCGCTCCCCCGGGAGCCCCCGCGGGTGTCGCGGTCCAGTCGCGTCTTGGCCGCGGGATGCTTGTTGGGTCCGTCTTCGTCGCACACACGGGGCGCCCCGCATGGGTGCGAGAGAGACAGAGCGTCGAGGCGAGGGTCCGGCGGCAGGCGACGGTTTTTGCGCGGCGCGGCGCGAGGGCCCCGCTGGTCTTGCGCCCCACGCGGCGCCGTGACGCCGGGCCGTCATCCATAATTGAAATTTCGTTTGCCGTGCGTGCGGCGTTCGCAGGACACTCACCGGGCACTTGTCCTGAGCACTCCCCAGAAGTAAGTAAAGCTTACTCAATACTTCCCAAAAAATTTAAATTTTCTGTTGTTTTTTTTATTATTTGTTTGACTTTGACCTACTTGGACGTGATGTATGACTCCGCGCTCCTCGAGCGGCGGAGAGCGTCGGGCGCGGAACTCGCCAGATCGATCGATTTTTCGGAAAAGTGAGAAAGGAATTTCTCATATCGCACTCATCAGCAAACGTATCGCCATAGGGATCCAAGACAATGCGGCCAGGGTGAAAGTTCACCCATAGCGCCTCTGCTCTCACGCACCCTCACGCACACGCACACACACACACACACACGCACACTCACAAACCCCCTGGCGGTGCCCCACTGGGTGCTCTGGCCGGCTTTTGTGCGCTCTCCTTTGTCTCAACCCTTTTTTCCTATTTTTCATCGAAAAAGAGGTGTGATTTCGAAGAATTTGGCCGAGTGTGAACTCTGTGAGTTGTGGCCCCCGATGCCTGCCGTGCGATAAAGGGGCCGAACTGTCCGCTCAAAGATGAATCGACTTGTAATCGGGCGGCCGGCCGGGCGCGGCGGGGCGGCGGTCGGGGGCCCCTGCCAAAAGCAGTCTCCCACTCATTACACGCGTGCAACGCGCCAAAAACAAAACAGACTTTCAGAAATGTCCGTCTGGCGTATTAGAAGACCGAGATGCAGCAGCAAGTTTCCGTGTTTTGTACGTGGCCTCAAACGATTTTGTGCATACAAAATTTTGCACGCAGAATTTGGGGGTTCCAACTCGCATGATGAAATAAAGGAAGTTACACGTAAACAAGTTGTCCTGGAAGCTGCTCTGCCGTTTGGTGTGATATCTGCATCCTCGCCCAATGGACTCGTTACAAGTATCGAGGGGAGAGAGAAAGATCATCTGCCCTCGGCCCGGCAGAACTGGGTCCATATCACACGGAGCTTGTGCGCCCCTCTCTCTCGCACCCCATGGGGCCCCCGGGGCGCGGCGCGAGTGCGAGGGAGACCGCGGGGCCGCTGCTCAGAATCAGTCTGCAGGTGCGTTACATCGCGGGCTCATCTCGGCAAACAAATAAGATTGGCGTGCTGCTGGTGCTACCGGCCCCTGTTGCCGATGTATCTGATGCTAAAACACGCTATTAGCGACGCTGCCCGCCGGTCCCGGCGCCCGGTGGCTGACACAGCCAAAAATGCAAACAGGAACAGAAAACTTGTCACACGGTGGAATCTTCGGAAGAAAATAACCGCAGCAGAAGCGTTGGTGATAGCAAAACAGTGTTGAATTTCCAACTTTCCCGGACTTTTCGTGCCTGTTGGGAAATGCTCCCGGGCGTTGCGTGCGCTACCGGCCCGACGAGTCGGCGATAGCGTCGCCGGCGCCATCCAGCCACCTGGTAATGGCCAGCCCCATTGAGAGGCGGAGCGCGCCTTGCGTCGCCCTGCGTACATACCTCTCTCTGGCGCCTCGCCGCCCTCGACCAATCAGACCTACCCGGAAAGGACCACACATTCTCATTCACCGAGCGCCCAAGGGCCGGAGGCAAAGCCCTTCCCGGAGGACGCGACCTATGCCGAATCATACTGATCGTTTGTCTGTTCAAAACCTCAACTAACAACTGATTATTTTCCCGAAACAAGAAGGATATTTTTGTGAGAGTACCGGGGCATATATCGCCCCGGCTGCTCCAGTATGCAGCACCATCTCCGCGACGGACAGGCACACACACGGAGTGCGATTGATAAATTTCTCATACGCGCTCGAGATTTATACATTTTTCTCGATACTACGTGACGTCGGGGGCCCGCGGCCTTATAAGGATGCTGGATCCCGAGGCAGTGTGTGTGTGTGTGTGTGTGTGTGGAGGGGGGTGTTGATGGGATAGAGGTGCCACGGAGCGCGAATCCACACCACACGACATGATCGGCATTCTTCGCGCTGCCCTTCGCGATTCCTTGCCGTAGAAGGACAAAACGACGCAAAACAAAGCGGCCGGGCAGCGAGATGAGGAGGAAAATGTAGAATTATCGGAATGCCGCGTGACGCCGTGTACGACACGGGATTGAGCGATTGAAGAAGCAGGCGCGGCTCGCACGGCGCGACGAGACACGCCGGGTGGAGCGAGCCGAGCCGAGCCGAGCGGAGCCGAGCGGAGCCGAGCGCGGCAGCTGAAGCTTCGGCCGCGTTTTGAGGAGTCGAATGCAGAGCAGGGAAAAAAGGAGACAAGTCGTGGCGGCGTTTCGAGGCACATTACACGTCGCATTATGCACGGTAGGCAATCGGTTAGGACCGCCTCTGGTGGCCCCGCCCCGCCGAGCAACGCGTGCTGGAGGTAAGCCCTTCCACGCCAATTTCGCCGCTCGAGCGTGAAACTGCGGATTTGAGAGGCCCCTCACTGGGAGAGTCGGACGCTTCCAAGGTGCAACAGAAGTTTGTTTCTACAATTGGTCAAGAAAACACGGGCTGATCAATTGTTTAAATTGATGCAATGACCGTAACTTGGATTAAAATTGCGAGGATTCTTTTTCTCGAGCACATCTTCTGCGATTTCGAAAAGATGTCAAGTTGGTACACTGTGCGCTGCATTTTTTTGCTCCCTAACGGCACGCTTCACTCTCGTGTCGCTGGCGCCGCCTTTGAGATGCCGCTGCCTTTGACGGCGTCACAGACAGACAGACAGACAGACAGACAGACAGACAGACAGGCACGTGTGTGCATGATCACATGCACCGGCCGGCTGTCTGTGCACCGCAGCGGAAAACTCAAATTAAATGCGCAGAGACCGTGTTGCCAATACTTTTGAACTGCGGGACGAAACGGATCCAAAAGATTTTTTTTAGGATAAGTACAAACGATTTCGTGTGTTGTACGAAGAAATAGTTCGTAAATGAGAAAGTACTTTTTTTTTCTTTCTTTTTTTTTAAACCTCACGTATGCTTAAAATACTTAGCCTTAAGTAGGTTGCAAGATCCCGAGAGTGCTAAAATGCCCAGAAGCGGTGCAGCGTGCTGGCATGCTCGCAGCTACCGACATGGCAAAGCTAATCATGGTGGTTGGATTTTTCGGGAACGGCGGTTGATCCGGGGTCAGCTTACCGAGCGGAAGCTGTAAGGTGCGCGGACTGGTCTTCGGCCCCGTCCTGCCATGAGAGCGACGAGGATGCAGTTGGACGCCCTGCTATCACGTAGCGACCATTACACTGCCTGCATCCAGGCGTGCAGCTACCCGCGCCGCTACTGATGTGAACGCGTCCCGTTTTGGCACGGATTTTTGGCCCCCTGAGAAAAAGGGATAAAATACATAATACATACGCCAAAGTGTCCTTGAGTTTTTTGGAGCTTCCTGCTTGGCGGCTGGGAGAGACACGCGTACAGGGGCATTTTCTATTCTCCGGGTGATTTCGTATGACTCGTTCGCCAGTGTCATTGCCGATGCATGTAGCCTGCCTCCTAGCCCTGGACTGATTTATCGGCGATCGGCTGACTACCGGTCAGTCGCCGGTCACTTCGGATTGACGACAAGACAAGCTATTTGTCGAAGGGCTAAAGCATGGGTCAGGTCCAGATGCCTCTCTCTCTCTCTCTCTCTCTCTCTCTCTCTCTCTCTCTCTCTCTCTCTCTCTCTCTCTCTGATTTGCAACGCTTAGCATTTTCAGCACTATTCGGACCAGCTCACAGGCCGGACTGCCGTTCGGTCTCTGCCTTTGAAGGCATTGCAAACACCCAGTCAAAAACTCAAGCAGAGAACCGTTTTATTTTTTCCTTTGCGTTCGGCACTTGCACGCGTCTCATCGGCCGCATCATTAGCCGCCAAAAACGACCGCCGTGAAGGGAGGGGCGCCGCTGCAGCGCTGCAGCCCATGGCGCCAGCGCTCGCCGTGTTTAAAATTAAAACTGTCCCGCCAAAAAAAAAATTAGCGCGCCAAAAAAAGGTGCAAGAGGTTATGTGCGTCAAATTCAGTAACAGCGCGCCGCCGAGCTCGTAGGCGTGGCGGCGCACAACAAACGAAAGTGCACGGCGCGACAGTGTTTGGTCTTTCCCGGCGGCTGCAACAAAAGCACCAAAATCTGGGCCTCACACACACGTGAGGCAGACGGGCACACACGTACAAACACACACTCACGCGCAAATGTAATGAAGGAGAACAGACGGACTGTTTACCTGCCACTTGATTCCGATTGTGTTTTGTTTCCGGCGCCGGTCCGGCGGCTGCAGAGCGAGCAGTCCGCTGGCCGGCAGCAACAACAACAGAGTAAGAGTGCCGGGAGATGCGCGTTTGTGTCGCCGGTCGTTGTTGTAGTTGTGACTGCCCCGCGGCAACGCGATACAGTTGTGGCGCCGCCGACGGCCGAAAAGAGCAGCTCCTCGGCGGCGGATGACGCGCACTGCGCCGCCGATTCTCATCGATTCTTTCACTTCACTCAGGGACGCGGCGCCCGCAAAGGGGAGGCGCGATCTCTGCTTGGCTGCACTGTAACTCAGCATGCAGGGCTGCCACTCCAGGTGGCGCCAGGCGGGAAAAGGCGACGTAATGACTGGTATCACGGACGCAGTGCCGCCAACCCGCCCCGCCCAGGATGCGTGAATGGCCCTCCGAACTGGGTCACAAATCCGGGCGTTTGCATCCAAATCGGACGTTATCCGCCTTATCTCGTCTACCTTGATTATCCGTTTTCGTTAAGCCATGTCTTAATCAGCGCCTGATTAAAAAACGGGGCAGTCCGGGATTCGGACCCCGGACTCACTTCCTCCTACCAGTACAGTCGGGGGATTTGAATTTTGGAGTGCGATTTACCGCTGGCGTCGGCGACCCGCGAAGAACCTCCTCCGTAACAAAAGCAGCAGGGAAGTGATGCGTGTCGCTGCAGGACAGTGGCGTGAACGAGAGTGCACCCAGTGTGGCGCCAAGGGCGGGGCGGGGCGGGGCGGGGCGCCGACAGGGCCGAGGTGCGAGAGCCGTTAGCAGCTCGTTGCATTTCGCTTTTTGGCACCGTTAATTTGTCAGTCTCGCGTTTTGCCCGGAAGACGGACAGACCGACGAACGTCCGCGAAACACGTTGCAACGCGCATCAAAAGCTTGCTTTTTTTTTTTTTTTTTTTTTTTTTTTTGGAAAAATTAAATCTTAAATTTTACCTTTATACTGTTTTTTTCTCTCCCGAATTTACAAGAAGGGTTTCCACTAAGGGGCCGCGCGATGCTTCTGTGTTGTGTAATTTGACTGTCATGGCGGACGACAGACGCCCCGACGGCCCCGAGGGGCTGGATGGACCCAGGCTGGACGCCATGGGTGCGAGAAGGACGCCCGCCGAAGGGTTGCCATAAAAACAGCCCACATCGCCACCCCTCCGCCCCCCCAGTGAAATATTCGTTTTAAATTAAAGAGTGTGCCGATGCCAACCACGTGTGGTGAGTCTCTGTGTGTGTGTGTGTCGGCACTTTAGCTGTGGCTTGGCATTGACAGTGATCAAAACTCCTGATGCCGGGCTGCCCCTCAAAAAAATCGTTTCGAGGCTACTTGCTTCGCTAGCCTCACGCTCTCCACGGACGAAGCGCCGTTTGAGTGCCTGGCCCGCAGCGCACGGTTTATGGGTCAGTGAATGCCGCACTGGTCAGTCTTCACAAGACTGTAACACTTTTATTTACCGACATCATCGCGTATGGCTCAATATAACGCGCATGCGGGTCCTCTTGCGTAATCTCAACGGCGCATCTCTGAGATTCAGAGAAAATCAGGAAACGGATTTCAAGCTAAACTGCGCGTCTTGAGTAAATTTTCTTTTGTTGTTAATTTTGTGTGTGTGTGCGCGCGTGTCGTTTCTGCTCCACTTTTGTCACAAACCAGTACCGTCCGATGTTTTGCCAAACGACGTCGATCTCAGACCGTTTTGGTCGTAAAGATGAAATGGTCAGTCTTGAGTCAACAATCAATTGGAAATCGATTCGTGTGATGATATGGTGGCCGCCAGAGTGGTCAGTCCCGCCCGACGGTTGCCACTCCTCTTCTTCTTCTTCTTCTTCTCCTTCTTCTTGCCTGAAGGTGCGGATGTAATATCAGTTTAGTGCGATTATTGTATACCAGTTTTATGGAAGGGTCATACCGTAGAAACTATAAAGGAAACCATCGGTGGAAAAAAAATCAATCAACTATCTTTGGCCCTCTGATTGCTTCCGGGGTGGCCAGATGCGAGGTCACTCCCTGGTACTCGAACAGACCACCGGTTTGGAATGATGTGTTTCGGACAACTCGCACGAGTTCTGGACGCACAGTTTCTCATCCCGGCCCGGCCGGCCGCGCGTCTGTCCAGTCTGTCGCTGGAGATGGCACAAGCCGATATTACTTTTATGGGCGGATTCTTCCGGATAATGAAGCAGCGCCTTGCACACACACACACACACACACACACACACACACACACACACTACTGTATCGACAAGAAAATTACGGGGGCGCTTTTGTTTTCGGCGCGGCTTCACGAAGTGGTAGTGGTCCGATGACGGAGAGGCTGCAGGATAAAAAGAGGTGTGTTTGTGTGTGTGAAATGGGGGTTTGCAACGCGAGTGAGTACATAGCAGAGGTGCGAAACGGTAATTTACTGTATTTGTGCCGTAAATTACAGCGCCTGGGACACTTCCCCCGCGAATTGGTTCGTTTCTCGTTTTTATCGCAAGGCGGGTTTATGAAGAAGCACAGTATGGAGGCGGCAGTGACCAGGGCCTCGTGCGGAAATGAGCCAGTCGGCTGGAATGTCGCAGCTCAGGGAAAGCTGCCTGCAACGACGCATGCACAAGGCAAAAGTTTTAATCTCGAAACTTCTTTCTTTCTTTTTTCGTTATTTTTGTCGCGAACCGTCCAATTTTGAGGTGTTGGCAGCTCACACCTCATGTTCTCATTTGCATGTTCGGGGTGCGCCAGCGGAGCGGCTCGTTTTTTGCGGCAAAAAGGCGGGCCGCGTGGCGTAATTGCATTGAGCACCGCGTTGCCGCGTTTTTCGTTTTCATCAGAATGCTGATATCACGGTGAAGCGGTTGCCATAAATCGTGGGGCCGCCGAAAGCAAGCACAAAATTTCTGTCATTTTTTTTCTCCTCCGAATATGGGCTTATTGTGGTAATTGTGGGTCAGATAAACACGTACACCAGTCTCATCGAACACTCCTAGGCGCCAGCGTTCACACTTTTTTACCGCATCGCCTACGAGAGCAGAACGGTCTTCCACATTACTCACTTCACTGGCGCCATTCGATCGTATTGTGTGTTTTTCATGTACCACCAATTTCTGGGCGGTGAAAACTAGACGGCATTCTGTCTGCATCGTTTATCATCATAGTTCATTTTGATAAATTTTTTTCCCCGATTTTGTTCTCATTTTGTTGTTGAGTTATTGCTGCAGGTTCCAGGATTGTCGTTCTTGCAAGTACATTCTTATGACATGAACAGGAGTCAAGAAGTCCTACGTGTTTTTGTTTTGTGTGTGTGTGTGTGTGTGTCACGTCGTTGAGTTTGGTAGCTGCAGCTGATCCCGTTTGATCAGTGGCGATCTGTGGAGTCGAATTATGAGGTAAAGAGTCCGGTAAGCGCGCGCGGACCCGTACACGCGCGCACGCGGACACACACACACGCACGCGCACGCACACACACACACACACACACACACACACACACACACACGCTACTGCAGCTGGCTCTTCGTAATATCCCCGGTCGGCTCCTACTTTCCTTCACACCTTGAGCCCTGGCTGCGCTGGCTGATTGGAGGGGGTGGCACGGGCTACGCCCCCCTAATGAGGTACAGTCATCTCTCTCCAGCCGGCGGCGTGCCAACCACCTCCTTCTCTGTCTGTCTCGCAATAAATTCCTCGCCTAGCAGGGCACGCCCCCGAAGCCGCTTATCAGATTTGCAATGAGCAGAAGCTCCTGCGACGCAAAGTCCCGCCCTTTTTTTCCCTTCCCGCCAGAAATCGGTGTGGGCGGGGCACTTTTGGCTCGGACTGTCCTAATAGACACCTCAGTCGCCCTAACAAGGTCTCGTCATCACGGCCCGGGCGGCTCGGCCACGTGTGCGGACAGACGGCCGGACAGTTTGGGGTTAAACGTGGAAATTGGAGCGGACTCAGTGGCTTCGGCTTATTATCACATTTTTTTGTGCCCCGCATTGCGGTCGCATCACGAGGCCTCTGCTCGATATTTACGAGGTATGACCTGATATTGCCGTCATTTGCCGCCAGGTGTGTCCAAGCAGTGTCTTCGCCTCCAGCACGGCGTCTTGCTTGATGTCGCAGACGCCAGCGTGGGCAGCAGTTTACTGTAGTATGCAGTTGCAGAGAGGAGCCCTCGCCGTTTATTTACATACCTTGATGGCTTTTTGTGGGGAAAAAATTGTTTGCCGAAAAGAAGCGAGGGATTGGAGGGGGAAGAGGAAGGGTGAAGTGAAACAGGGGCTCCTCACCTGGCCGTTGGAGGCGCAACTTTTCACACCTTGAGAGGGATCCTGGCCTGGTTCCTGGATGCACCGCGCCCCGCCCCGCCCCGCCCCGCCCGGGAGCGGCTGCTTCTGCCCTGCCATAACGCCACGCCCTCTCACAATCTTGTTTCTCCTGGCCGAAAAATTTCTGTGTCGTTTTTCATTGGCTTTAACACCTTGTTAGCAAGTATCATTATTAGGCAACCCTGTGGTTGTAGCGCGCCCACTAGCGGCCCCTTGTTACCGGCAGTCACGCCGGCCGCCATCCGAAAAGCACTCTCCTATTTCGGATGATCGGGCAGGCGGTGATGGGAAGGGGTCGCCAAAAGTGATTGCCACGAGCCGCTCCACTGCAGTTCCATAAAATATATTTAAAAAAATCAAAAAAATTACAGGTTCATTTGTTTTTATATGTTCATGTCAAAACAGTGCAGCCAAAGTATTTGGGTTCCTCGTTGCTTATTTCATCCTCCGCGAACCGACCGGCCGCTTTGTTTTGGCAACCCTGGCCGCACTGACAGGGCCGGGGCAGCGTGTTGGGGTTGGCAGGCCTGCCTCTGGAGGCGCCAAAGTGATTTATACGTGATTTTTGCTCGGGCCGCACGTGGTTGAACTGTAACGGTCCGTGTGTGGTTTATTGTCTCGATTGGCTAGTCGGCTAGTTGGCTAGTCATTAGCCAGGCGGCCCGCCAGACGAGGTGGGATATTGTTTTTCGGACTGCCTCTATTGATCGGCCGACTCGAGGCAAAATCGAAACAAAAATGCCGCGTTTCTTTAAAAAAAAAAAAGGGGGGGGGTTTTGTTTTGTTTTTGTTTTTTGGAACCGCCTTCTAGTAGCACAGGGCGAAACGAGAGAGATAAGCGACAAGGGATTTACGATGCTCATTCGCATTTGGGGCAGACACGACAACTATAAAGGCAGGGTGTGACATTGGCGCGGCCACGTGACGATCCAAATCGAATTAGCTCGTGAATCTTGGCAGCGCGTTGCCGGCAAAATACGACCCACTACGCGACGTGGCGTCGAACCCATCCTCGGCGAAACGTCACCGGCGGAGGGGCCGTCCGAATGAATCCCGAGGCGACGCCAGACGTGCGTGCTCGCACGCAGGAAGGGAAGGTAACTGAAGACTCTGTAAATACGAGGTGGCGCCAAGCCCATGTGGGTCAATGGGGCCACGCCTAAGTAAACCACGGCAGGCAGCGGCCGGAAGGCCCGGTGCTGCCACATTCGCAGCCAAAAATTACCACGATACGCAGGCTGAGGTTGGCAGCCCTTTCTGTGCGTCGTGGGCATTTTCTCATTGTGGCCACCCTGATTGAGACGTTCTGCTCATCAATAACGCCAGCACACGCGGACTTCCGCCCAACCGGGCGGGGCTTCTGATTTATACGGCGTCAGTCATATTCGTGTCCGAGTCAGCTTCAATCCGCTTGAAAAACATTGCCGGCGTCTGATTGGCTGCGCGTTCACAGGTTCACAGTTCGCTTCCCGGTAGCGGCCGTCCCTTCGCGCGCGTTCCGCGGAAAGAAACCCGTCTGCTTGTTTCGTTAATTGGATTGCTCTATATGGGTTGATATTGTGATCGGCGAGCGCGGTATGAAAATGGATGGCGTGCTGCAGCCTCGCTCGGCGACGCGTTGCCTCTTTTTGGCGGGAACTTGGAAAAAAAATCCAGATTCCTGATCCTGGTTCACACAAAAATTCGTAGCGCGAGTCGCAGAAGAAATACTACCTGTGGCGCCGCGAAGCTGGGGATAGAAATACTTAGACATAAAGAAGAAGCGGACGAGACGTGAGTGTTGAATAATTGGATTTTGATTAATTTGAAACCGGTCGCGGGCGGGCCTCGCCAAAACGGGGCGGCGGCGTCCAGCTCGGCCGATTGAAATTTGTAACCGTGTTGACGGATTCAATCCGCCTGCTGCTCCTCACCCTCTGACGGCGGGGGGCGTGGCGAGGACAGCATCGTCAAAGGGTTTTCCGTTTCACGGTGTCATCATTTCAACGCGAAGCCGCGCTCGGTTGGAAGGTACGCCTGGTTCGTGCGTGCAAGCAGCGTTGAATCTCTACGGCTGACCATTCACGACTATCTTTCTCACTCACGCCACGCACCGTCCATCCCTATCTCTTCTCACTCAGCGTCGATCCTGCGTCCGTTTTGTACACTGACGAGCCTCCTGCATACATACCCCGTGCTCTTAACCCACACACGCACACACACACACCTGCGCGCACTCACACGCACACGGCCACGCACGCGCTGCGCGTAGTATAACGCATCGTTCGACACGCAACGCCACGGCCGTGTCCGGACAGGTAAAGTACCGGCGGCCCCTCCCCCTTTGCACGGCACAGGCTCCTGAAAAGGGTTAAACTAACAAAAATAAGCCGCTTTGCATGGGGTCAGGGAACCCTGTGTGCTTTGGCCCGCAAACAAAAAAATAAAACCGAAATTTCTTCGGCCAAAATATTTCACACGTGTAAAGTACCGCTCTTCTTCGCCCAAGGCCGTGGGCCATGCTTCTGCGAGACGAGACACTGTTTTTTTTTTTCGACGGTTTTTTTTTTTTTCGGTGTAGCCCCGCCCCATGAGACGCCGGCCGACACCTCATCTGAGTGTGTTGTGTCTCTTCCTCCGCCATTCAGCGCCCTGCCCCTTTCAAAAAAGCTCGGCCGCTAATTCATTTCCAGAGAGGGTGTGTACTCGCTCGCTCCGTCTCTGTCGCACTCCCACGTCGCCCCGCGGGACACCTGCGAGTGCGAGAGAGACAGACTGCGGGCCGATCTCTTTGGCCGGCCGCGCCGCGTCCCGCCGCGATATCGAGCATCTCTCGTAATAACTCCGGAGCCCGGGAGGAAAAGAGGGAAAAAATGGTGTTGTCTCTCTCGTTCTGATGCGTCAGAGAGAGAGAGAGAGAGAGAGAGAGAGAGAGAGAGAGAGAGAGAGAGAGAGAGAGAGAGAGAGAGAGAGAGAAAGAGAGGGGAGGGAGTGGGTGGCGCACACTCCACACTCCGTATGGGTCGCGCGCCCTACGAATTTCCGGAATTTTGAGGTTATGTCGCGCGGCGACGCGACGGCGTTTCGAAAAAGAAAAGGCTGGCTGGGAATTGTAGACCAGGGATCGCGAAGCGACATGTGAAAGGGCGGCAAGGGCGGCAAGGGCGCGAGAAAGACGTCAGGGTTGAAAACGGAAACAGCATTCAGATGGAAAGCAGAGCGTCTTCTCCCTCTCCGTCCACGGTAGCTGATCGGGATGATAGGGTTGGCTGAGCCACCCCAGCCGGGCCGACAGCGGCCGACGACGGCCGACGGCCAGACGGGGCAGACTCAAGGTGTGGGTACGGAGGTATTTTATTATTTTTCTATTTTTTTCGGCACATCCGCCCAGAGAGCCCCGTCAACTGATTCATGAGTGAAGGATAGTATCGTTTGGGAATCTGTGTCGGGTCTGGTTGCGCCGGCGGCGGGCTGGGCGGCTACGCCGGGGAGGGGGGGGGGCGATCGCCTCTCACGTCATACATGCGTGACCTAGGCTAGGCCGTTCACTGTGGCCGCTTCTCACGCCAACGAGTCTTCGCCCATTCATATCAAGAGGCAGACGACACATGGAGCTGCTGTACGTCAGCGGCATTTCTTGCTCTGAAAAACGAGCAAACGGCTACTATGGTCAGCCCAACGATGGCATGCAGAAAATGGTGGTTCGCAACGGGAGCCGAGCCCCTGGAGTCGCATCAGCTAATCGGATATTCACCTCCAGGCATACATTAAAAAAAACGAGAACTGATGGTCACGAATTTCCTGTCGTGATAGACTTCGTGGTTTAATGAAAAAACAATGATTCCCTGGGTGCATGGCCCCGAGCTGTGCCGTGCGCTATGATGGGTATTGATCGAGGTCGGGAAAAACGAGAGCACACTGCGTGCCTCACACAAAGGCCCGATCAGCTGCTGCTTAACACTTTCGATGACAGGGCATTTGCATAGCGCGCTAGTTTATCAGGCTCCCTCTCTACACTGTGTGTGTGTGTGTGAGTGTGTGTGTCCAGCGATCAAACAATATTGGTTGAATAAAGGCTCAAATTTTCTGCAATGCTGAATGACCCGGGCGTAAAACACGTCGACACTTTAGTCCAAATATTGGCGTGGTTTCCAACCCACTCCGGTTTTTTGCCACTTTAAATGTCAAAACATCATACGACCGGGCGCTACCGTCTTGCAGCCAACAAAAAAGGGACGCGCGAAATTTTAAAAAGGAAGCCGGCTGCTTTATTTGCATGTCGAGGACACGTGGTGCTGATGAGCAAAACACAACATTACGTCAGGAATAACTCATCCCCCGGGTGTGTGAGTGTGGGTCCCTCTTGCGTAACGCGTTCTTAAGCTCGGCCAATAAGCGTACCGGAATTTTTACAAGCGGTAGTTGAAAAACACAAACAATAGAAGCAAATAACTTCCACATTAAAAACACATTTTTTTTAAAAAAAATATTTGTTGTGATTTTTTTGGTGATTTTTTTTTTTAAAAAATCTTGATATTTTTATTGTTAATTTGACTGAAATTTCTGGGGATTTGAACGCAGTTTTACCAGCAGCTCGTGCTGCATTCCGAATGCCTAAGTCCGGCCCCAAATCGTGCGAGGTTCGTCGGGCAGCGTTACCATGGCAACCATTAGGGCCCGCCACTAATTGCAGGGCCGGCCTATGCTTTGCTAAACACCGCGCCTGGTCTGTCCTCCTCCAGCCGGCCCACAGTGGGCCAGGGGACTGACGGAGAGAGACGCTCTTTGGGGCAGAAGCGTGCCCAGTGTTTAGAAAGCATTAAACGGGGGCCCCACCCACGGCCCCGGAATGAAAAGCACAAAATGGAATCAATTTCGGGGCGGCAGCCGCGTGCCCCTTTTTGCGCAACCATTAACGCTCTTATTGGTAAACATTTTCGCCGAGGAATTCTTCAATTTCGGATTTTTTTTAAATATTGGGTGCTGTGGTCGATCTAGCACAGTTTGTACACACGTTAAAAATATTTGATGGAAATAAATGGGTAGTTTTGAAAACGCGCGCTACCCGCCCCTTCACACTGCATGACTCACACACACCAACGCCACTGCACACTATATATCACTCGGCTCGACTAATAAGCACCGAGGGGGAAGCCCCATGCCGCCGAGCGCAGTGGGCCAGTGCAGCCACCCCCGGGCCGGCCCTACCCGTGCCCTCGCCCTTGCGCCCCCCAGGGCCTGTCTGCCACAGTCACCCCCTTTAATTAAACATTTGCCTGTAGCCCCCCACTCCGCGGCCGGTGTTTCGATGCCTCGATACCCTTGTCACTGGCCGATCCGTGTTTGTCCAGTTAACAAGGCGCTTTATGGAATGTTTTCATTGGGGCCGCCTTGCGCCACGCCACGCCACGCCACGCTGTGGCGTCTCGCTCCCACCGCCCGGCCCGGCCCGCTGAGCGACAAGGACCGGACGATATTTGGGCAGTCAAATTCCTCCGGACGAGGATGGGTTGACTTCCGTCTGGACCAATATGAATTATGTCCTGTTTTCGTTATTTATTGAACGAGGTGGCTGCCTGCTCGCGTGAGTGCGGACGCCGTGTCGGTGTGTGTGGGTAACCTGGGACACCGCGTGGCACAGCAAAACACACACTCTCACACACGCACACATTTATGAAAATCGTCCGGCTGTAGGCTGGCGGCTTGGGCCTGCCTGGGCATTAGGCTAACCCCCACTGCAACAAGAACAGAATCCACTAACTACAAAACGATGGCGCCGCCCCGAAGGAGGCCAGGCAGGCAGGCAGCCAGGCCGCCAGCCACGCGCGGCGCGGTCACTGCAGCCGCCGGTGCATAGGGTCAGCCCTGGGCATGCAGCCCTTGCCGGCCAGACGATAAATCACTCGCCAAGTACGCCCTGCCGAAGGGCCGAGGCCGGCGGAGGGCGGTCGAAGGGCTCAAGGGCCGGGCAGCACCGCCGTAGCCCTCGGGGACCGTTTACCAGCGGACTCGCGCACCTTGGAAACCCATTCCCAAGGGTGCCCCGTCCGACACCCCCACAGCGCCGCGGACCGGGATGCCCAACGGTCACGTGGCGTGGAGGACATAGAGTCCCGTACGTGAACCCCCACTACAGGACTCTAGTAGGGCCCTGGTTGGTGGTGTCGAGGGGAAGTTCCTAGAACGATGAACTCGTCAGATGGGCGCAGATAGTCATCGTGACCTACCGGTCCATTAATAAACTCCTTCTTGCCCCCACGTGGGTCAGCACGGTGTGTCAGCACACGGGTGCAGTGTGTACACGGCAGCGTCCGGAAGCAAAGGGCACCGAAGGGCATCGCGGGCCGCCGCACCGTTAGCCGTCTATGATGGATCGCCTCCCAGTTCTGAAAATTGAGCCGGTTAAACACCGAACCCCGCGCGAAACCACGTCATCCTCTGTGTGTGTGTGTGTGTGTGTGTGTGTGTGTGTGTTTGTGTGTGTGTGTGTGTGTGTGTGTGTGTAAAAGGGCCTCATTGCTCGTAGATCGCCGCCATAAATCAAAATTATATGACAAATTTGCGTTGCAGCCCTGCAGAGACGCTGCGCCGGTGTAGGTCGCGATGACTAAGAGAGAGAGAGAGAGAGAGAGAGAGAGAGAGAGAGAGAGAGAGAGAGAGAGAGAGAGAGAGAGAGAGAGAGAGAGAGAGAGAGAGAGAGAGAGAGAGAGAGAGAGAGAGAGAGAGAAGCCGCGGGGCTCGGTGTAAATCATGGCAGTCTTTATCGCGAGGAGAGAGTCCGCTCTTTGTTTAAAAGGCGTCCGTCAAGGGAGATCTGCATCAGGAAGCTGGGTACCCCTGATGAATCCTCCTGATATCCTGAATCCTTTCGGCAACAATTATCGGTGTCGCGCGCTCTGATATCCAACCAAATTATTCGCGATTTTTCGCGATGAATTTTTCTTCCTGCTTCCTGCCCCCCGTTTCTCTTCGCGGATCAACGATTTATATTTTCGAGCCTGGCGCTACTGTGTGTGTGTGATGTGTGTGTCCGTTTTCGGAGCAAGCGCAGTATAGCCGCCGAGTTATTGCATTGGCGGTCCGATGCGGCGGCCTTGCAGTCTCTCTCGCACTCACGCGGCGTCCTTAGGGTGCGAGAGAGACAGAGAGAGAGAGACTCATCCCGCGGCGACGCTCGGCGCAATGCGAGACTCTTTACGACTCGGTTTCATTTTCCTGACAAAGTCCTCACCTTGTTCCTGCACTGATTTGTCTCGTTGGACGGAGTGGACGGCCATAAGCACCCCAGCCCCAGCCCGCCCGAAAATCTGCCAAGGCCGAACCCTGAACCCATCGCCGGGCCATTAGACAATTAGTTTTATTTGCCGCGATTTTCCGCCGAAAGGGGTTTTGGCGTTGCAGCTTATCGCTTTATTACGGAATACTTTTCGAAGGGCCTAACAAGGAGGGCGGCCACGTTATGGCGCAATTTGGTCGCGTGGTTGTCTCGGAAGTGAGGAGGCAACACACCACACTCACACACACACACACACACACACACACACACACAGTTCCTGGAAAAGCGCGCGCACGCCACAGCAACAACAGCGACCCGTAAACGCCGCTGCCGAAAATGATTGTGTACTGCAACAACTGCAGCGCCCCGCCTCGCCCCGCCCCGCCCCGCCCCGCCCCGGCGCGTGGTCGCGGTCACGCCCCGCGCGTCTTCTTCCCACGGGGTCCTTGCCACGCGCCGCCACTCTGTCTCTCTCGCACCCGTGGGGCGTCCCGCATGGGTGCGAGAGAGACAGACGAACACGGGATCAGCGAGAGAGACGCGTTCCGCAAGCGTGCCGATGTGGCGAATTTATTTCCCGCTCTCATTAGCAGGGGTGCCAACGTCGTGGGAAATGGCGCCGTCCTTTTCGCACGCCTGCCAACGCACCTGTCGCGTGGATCTTGTTTTATTATTTTAGGTTTTGGCAAGTTTTTTTTTTTTTTTTAAGCCTTTGGCTGTGTGGTGTGCATTGGCCGAAAGCTGGGCTCGCGCGAGTGTAGTGCACTGCAAACACGAAAAGGCGCGAAAAGGGACGCCTCAAAGGGTTCAAGGGTCGTGTTTCGAGCGACCCTTTCTGACCGGCGCGCCGCCGAATCGCATGCGAGAACGCACCCTTGTCGGAGGCGGAGACTTGGGCGCGCGGGGTGGCTGCCCTGCCGCGCTGTGTTTGAGCAGCGAGTAGGAACGGCTTAGCGAGGCACCCCTTCGCAACACAGTCCAGCGATCCCTCCCTTGCTGAGATGCAACGCCGGTCAGGTTGGCAGAAGTGTTCCAACAGCACGCGGCATGCCGATTCCAATTGCTTCCTTTTTGTGGCGTTGGCAACAATGCGGCGTGCCCACCGTGTGCCCACCCACCAACACGTCGACGTGTTCATTTGCCTGCACCCTTTGGCCGGCCGGCCGTGCCTCGCGGCCGTCACGCTCACAAAGACGGCGCACGGACGAGTGGCTCTGCGATTCTGTCTCTCTCGCGCCCTCAGGGGGGGGCCAGAGACGAGCCGTGTGCATCCGCAGCGCAAATCCTGCAGGATGAATGCCTCCGCGCTACCGTGTGGTGCAGCCTGCCTGGCTTCCGTTGCGCTGTTTGTTGTCTCTCTCGCACCCGCGCGGCCCGTAGGGGTGCGAGAGAGACAGAGCGACTCGTCGGAATCGCTCGGGGGCTGTAACACTGCAACGTGTCCGGCCGGTGACACTGGCTTTGCAGCTCGGCGTATTCATGCATAACCTAAAACTTGTGTTCAAATTCGGGAAAGCGCGCCAATAACGAGACTATGGAAGTACGTCCGCGGCGCGCCACAGGTGCGGCCCGGCTCGCCCGTAGAGATGGGAGAGGGAGAGAGAGAGAGAGAGAGAGAGAGAGAGAGAGAGAGAGAGAGAGAGAGAGAGAGAGAGAGAGAGAGAGAGAGAGAGAGAGAGAGAGAGAGAGAGAGAGAGAGAGAGAGAGAGAGAGAGAGAGAGAGAGAGAGAGAGACAGAGAAGCTCCTCGGCCCGTGGCTGCCCGTGGCGGCCGGCCGGCAGGCGGCCTGGCTGAGCCAGCCAGCCGGCAGGTGCAGCAGGCGGGCTGCCGGCGGCCGTCCCGTCCCGTCGTGGAGTGGCGGCGCGGCTGCCACTCGCCGGCCGGGTCGCGTGCCGCCGAGTCGGTGGCCGGCCCCGTCTTGTTGTTGTTGTTGTTGTTAGTTTTGTTTTCGAGCCGTAATCGAAATGTGGCCCAATTTCTAATTTCAGCCATCGGCCGGCCAGGAATGACTTTGCTGAGATGTTACCATGGACGACGACGACGACGACGACAACAACAACAACAACAACAACAACAACCCGTCAAATGGAGCCTGAATGTACGTCATAGCGACGCCTCGATCCCAACCAGTGCCGGATGATCGTGGACGGCGTTCTTCAGGTAAGCTCGACGTTTGCAAAAGTCGCGTCCAAGTCGAACCGACCGTCCAAAACGGACGGCTGACTCGTCATTTCTGCGAGCGTGGTCCAAATTAGCCGCGTGCAGCTGCACTTTTTGGTTTCGCTCTTTTTCCTTTTGGGCCTGGGTGGTTGGTGGTCGTGAGAACCAAGGGCGAGACTTTCCCACTGGGCGGCATCCTGCGGCATCCGGCCTGGGGCTCGGCGTCGCCCAACGCGTCCGCCGCCCCACCGCCCGAGCGAGCGAGGAGGCGCGGTCATCCACGCACAGTGGGTCAGAAGACCGTTGAGGCGGACATAATGCTAGACGCGTTTTGAGCACGAGAGTCGCTAAATGGTACTCGAATCGAACGTGTGACCCCCACCAATGGATTGCCATCGAGGAATCCATTGGTGGGGTCACACGTTCGATTCGAGTCCCTATTTAGCGACTCTGGAGCTCAAAACGTGTCCGGAATTTTGGCCGCCTCAACGGTCTTCTGACCCACTGTGCGCAGTCCGCGCGTTTGGCGGGCGGCTTCCAGTAATCCCCGCCTTTCTGTCCGTTTCTGCGGTTTCTGGCAGTGCACCAGTGTCTCGCTCAGCGCAGCGCGGGGTGCGCGCGCGATGCATTCAATGCCCATTCATAGCCCATTAGCTCTCTATCGCTCTCTCTCTCTCGCACCCGTGGCGGCGGCGGATGCGGGGGCTCGAAACGGGAGCCGCGTCTCAATAATGACAACTCAAAGGTCATGCCGAATGCAATTGTGTTTCGGCAAATCAGCGGCTCGGCTTCCCTTGACCGCCCCGCCCCGCGCTGCTGCAGCGCCGCATTGCCGAACTCAGATTACATCTCCCCATGAGAGGTCGACGTCCCTTCAAGTAATTTTGCGCACTGAAACTTTTCGAAAAAAAAAGAAATAAGAGTGAAATAGACTAAACTATTGGCAGTGTAGAGTGCTAGGCGCCGGCCCGGATGCACAATGCAATCACAACGCAATGGCGATGCGTGCAGCCCGGCCGTGCTGCTCGCGCGCCAACCTGTGCGCCGCCCGGCCCACTGTGTCCGAGGTGCTCGAGGTGCTTTGAATGCCGTGTGGCGGCTCTGCTCGTGGCGACGGCTGCAAGTAATTGCAGCGCGCCGACAACCAGGGAGCACTTCCTTGCAATGCTTCTGGAGCGCCGCCAACTCGCCGCGCAGGCAGGCAACCCATTTCACGCACCCTCGGCCCAGAGAAGCGCCTCGCAGGCAGGCAACCCACTTTACGCACGCCCCGTCCAGAAAGGCGCCGCACAGCTACGCAACCCATTTGACGCACGCTCGGTCCAGCGAGGCGCCGCACAGCTACGCAACCCATTTGACGCACGCTCGGTCCAGCGAGGCGCCGCACAGCTACGCAACCCATTTGACGCACGCTCGGTCCAGCGAGGCGCCGCACAGCTACGCAACCCATTTGACGCACGCTCGGTCCAGCGAGGCGCCCTGCAGGCAGGCAACCCATCTTTCATCATTCCCCATCATCAACCATCTGATCAGAGACCCTACATCAGAGGTGAGACCACATGTGATCAAAAAGATTTTTCGATTTCCACCAAGGTACTTCCCAGAGTAAATGAGGAGGCAGCCAAAGAATCGTTATCAATACACACTACTTTATTTTTTTTATCCTACAACATATGGTACAAAAAGTCGTTTTTTTTTCTTCTTAGATTATCACAGGCACCGGTTCGCGACGAACACTGAGCAAGAGGACTGCGACACGGGTTGACTCTTCATTCGTCGTCCTCCTCCTCCTCGTCCACCTCGTACTTCTCGCGGAACTTGCCCTCGGGGTCGTACTTGCACAGCAGCTGGTCCCAGTAGTGCTTCTTGTACTGCAGCAGGTAGGACATGATGTGGCCGGCGATCTGCTTCTGCTTCTCGGAGCAGCGTGAGCACTCGGACTGCAGCGCGTCGGGAATGATCTCTGCAACAACACAACAGCAGTAAACCCTGGAATCCGTTTCCGCGTCATGCGCTTAACGAGTGTTTGATCTTCGTCAAGCCCCTCCAACAGCAGACGGGCGGGGTGACGTAGGCACGCTAGAGTCACTTTGACGCCGCAGCGCGCCGCAGACACTTCGTGACTTGTTCCCAAACACTTGATGCTAATTCATTGGTCCGGCTTCGTCTTCCTGACGCCACAGCGAGCGGAGGCTCATCCTGGGAAATTCACGCGGCCCTGGCAGAGACCGCCCTCGCCCGCCGCACCAGCGCTGGAAGGGTTGCCAACCTCAGCCTGCGAGCGAGTCCGAAATTTGCACGGTAGGCAGTCTGAGGTTGGCAACCCTCTCGACCCTGGAGCGTCGTGGGAATCTTCGCCTGCGCAAGTGGCACCACAGCGCGCGCGTTCCGAGTTCCGGCGGTGTTTACTCCACCTCGCGCGTTGAGCTTGGCGACACTCGTCTCGGAGGACGCGCGGTATTTTTATTTGTCATTCCCGGAGCCTGACGGGCGTGCTCCCCCCCTTCCCCCGACTGGACGTTCATTCCGATCAAGGTCATTAGAGTTGGCATGGAACCGGACCCACTACTCTTCCTGGGGACCCGTCGTGGAAACTCAAACCAGGAATGATTTCTTGCTAACTGCCACAATCAGTGTAGCAAGTTCGCCGCGGCGGGCCGGATCGGACAAGCCTAGCAGCCGTGGGCGCTGGCGCTACGCCAACGCCTGCGAAAGCGAGGATGGGCAACCGGCGCCCAGCACGCACAGCTGTCCGTTGGGTTGCCTACTTGCCGGGCTTGCCTCGTTGCTCCCCAGGCCGCTATCACTGCATCGCCAGCCAATGGGATCGGGGGCGCTATTCGACTCGCACGCACACTAGACTCACCCTTGAGCAGCTGTCCCTCTCGCGAGCACGGGGCGCGGTCCAGCAGGCACTCCATGTAGTTCTTGAACAGGCGCTCGTTGTGCAGGATCATGTCCACGTTGACGTTGTCGTACTTGGTGGTGTAGAAGCCCTTGCCGGAGGCCGCGCCGGCGCCCGGCTTGGCCGGCTTGATGTTCTTGGGGCAGGCCGTGGTGGCGTCGCTCGGCGCGGCCATGGAGGCCGTGCAGCAGCACAGGAGGGCCGCGGCCAGGACGGCGGCCGCAGAGCAGGGCGCCATGTCTCTGCAAGCCTGCAAGCGGACGCCCCTTCAACACTGACACCCTTCCGACGCGCATACATCGGGGCCGCCTAGATGCAGTGCTGCACGAACCTGCGTGTGACGATGCCGGCGGGGGTCGCGTCGCGTCTTGTCGCTGACGAAGGGGACACTGTTGCTGCGGCCCGGACTGGCTGGTGACTGACGCTCCGGACTGTGGGGCTCCCCGACGACGAGGTGGGCGACGACCAGCGACGGCGCGGGCCGCGTCCGGGGCGCGGCCCGACCACAGCACTTTTCGCACGCGGCCCTCGCGCATCTCCTCGGCTAGTGGGCCCACCCGTACCGGGCCGAAGGCTCAGCCATGGCTCAGCCTACCCAGTACCCAGCACACGCCCGCGCCGCCAAGGTTGAAACCGCTGGCACGGCAGACTTGTCCAGGGCGCGTGTGCCTCTGCGTGCACACGCCACGCCACGCCACGCCGCGGCCAGCCTGGCCGGCAGACTCGCTCCCAAGGATCGCTCTGTCTCTCTCGCACGCATGGGGCGTTGTCCCGTATGGGTGCGAGGGAGACGGTCTTTCGGAATACGCCTTGGGGCGTCGCGATCGCGAGGACAAGGCTTTGGCTCCCGACGCGGAGGTGAGGGGAAGTCCCAAGGGGCAGCACCTCCGGGAAAAATGGTCAAAAGTTTCCATTTTGTATTAGGGCGCTGTCAAACGGGTAGTCCACCTGCACGGCGCTCTGTTCCTACTACTCGCTGATGAAAAGTGTCCCCGCCTCCCACTTACATGAAATCGTGGTGACGCCCTCTCCCTTGATGGCTGCGTTTCGCTGCAGTCGATCCGTTTGGAGGGTGCCACAGAAGTGCAGTGGAGGCTCGCTCGGTGCGTTGAACCCGGCCGCGGGGCCGCCGCCCCGTGCGGACTGCAGACACGGCAGTTCCCCTCGAGACGTCTTTGGGTTGCGATGTCACCACTGACCCGATTTCCAAGCAGTTCTCCTCCCTCTGAGGCAGACGCACTGCCCTCCCCCCGAAGTATGCCAGCTCAGCTGTTCCAATCTCTTTTTTTTTTTGAAAAATGAGTATAAAAATTTTAATAAACGCTCCTTTTTGTAATTTTGTTTTAATGCATTGTCAGCAGTCAACAACGGAAAAAATCTTAACAAATATTAAATACAAGATTTAAAAAATCACAATCAAAGTTTACTCGGAGGCCAGACTGGTCAGATAGTGTTCGCAATTGCCGAGCCATTTCTTCAGGCCACCTGCAGAGGGTTGCAGTCTTCGACGGACATGACTGATGATGTCTCGCAGGCGCGCTGCGTGCTCCGGGCTCTTACTTTGTGACAACACAGACGCTACCAGTGTCGACCAGTTCTCCGCAACATTGGGGTACTGGTGGACTGCCTTCTGAGAACTTAACGCAGCTGGTACGCCCTCACCCACAAGTAAGTGTGCTACACTGACAAGCGCTTGAACCTACGAAAATACAAATACCAGTTAAAAGTGTTGTTTTCAGGTCACAAAGCTCATTATAAAGAATTGTTAAATCAATTCAAATTTGGAACAACACTCTTACCTTAGAAATATCCATGTGGGACCTGCCCAGAAGTAAGGCCGCATCAGCAGTGCGCCCAATAGCCATAGCATCACACTTGGGATAAGCATGCATCTGCACATGAGCCAGGGAAAGCCACAAGGACCCCTCACCGGGGTGTCTGTGCACTGCCTTAGCCAGAGCTCGTATTGCTCCCTTCTGGTCACCCTATTATTGGTGTTTCAAGGAGAGGAAAGGATTGCGTTCAACAAAAAAGGACCAAAAATGTTCGAGGTTTTTTCAGTAATCAAGGTGTAACTGTACCTGAAGGAATGAAGTATATGCAGCAAGTAGTCCTATGTGTGTCAGATATCTTGGGTCGTCTCTGAACCGGGCAAGTTCCTTCAGCATAATCTTGGACATGGTAATGTCTTGATGTAATAGGCCAATAGCACAAAGTGCCAACAATGGATGAGCTGACAAAGGTTTGGGCTGAATGCTGCAAATTACCAAAGATAAAAATTAACATTACACTGAACAAAATAAAATTAAGACTTATCTCTTACTTTATCACAAAAATTCCCCAATAAATACTATTAAAAAATAAAACTCTCATTAATTTTACCTTTGGAACAGCAATGTTTTGCACTGGTCCACCTGGTTGAAACTATACTGCATAGCCGCCATTGCCATAAGAATATGGGCTTTGGTTTCTTCATCTGGAGCCAGCCATTCTAGTGCCGCATTGTATGTTTCATAAGCCTCCTCGAATTTTTGAGCTGAAAATTTAGACACAAAACCTTAATGTGGGAGCCAACACCTGTTTGAGATCTTAGGGCTTGAGTAGAGATATGCAGAAATCCTATCTTTAAATTAGAAGGGAGTAAAATATTAAGACCTACCTTTAAACAGAGCCAAGGCTAAGGCTGACTGAGATGCAAAGGTAGGAGCATTCACACTTTGAAGAGTATTGATGGCTTGATCATAGTCTTGTAAATTAGTAAGAACTCGCCCAAGATTACAACGTATCGCATCCAAGTGTTGAGAATCAGCACCTTGTAACAGGGCCTCTTCAAAGCCCTTTTGAAATGCTGTTTGAGCACTTCGGAACCTATTTTGTCTTTCTAGGAGCAGCCCTAACATATTCCAGCCACAGGGGTCTGTTTGATGCCGTTCTGAGAGAAAATATAAACCATGAATTAGCACCCTAGAGAGTCACTTTTGATTGGCGCACTTTGAGCATTTTTACCTGTGTACCACTTCATACAATCAGATGCCACTTCAATAGCAAACATATTCTTCATATCTTTAAGAGTCATATTTTGTTCGGCTGTTTCACTATTTGCAACTTTTTCCTTGTCAAGTAAATTTGTTAAAACCCAGTGAGCATAGCCAGAACAACTTTCATGGTGATATTCTAAAGATGCTGCATGTCTGAATAGATCCATTGTTTCATGATGGGTTAATGCTTCAGCAATCATAGCCTGTGAACACAAAGACATGATTAGGTTGGGGTTCTTCAAGTTAAATCTAGATTTGGGAGATCAGTCTTAACTGATTACCTGGCCGACCCAACATCTAGTGTAGTCATGATCTACTCTTTGGGCTGCACTAAAGGCTTTATTTGAAAGTGTTATGTCACCTAGTATTAAATACAAGGTGCCGAGGTTTGTCCAGGGAATTGGACTATTATTATCCAGCAGGATCGATTGGATAAAAGCATGCTGGGCAACTGCTCTCTGTTTTATCTCTAAGGGAACAAACAGCCTAAATTAGTCAAGAAATAAATAGAACTTTCTGAAAAGAATCTTCATCAGAGTGTTAAAAACAGTACCTTCAGATGCTGCTATCACACCCAGCAAATTCCAATGAAGGGGGTTCTTAGAATTCAGGTTGACAGCACGCCGAGCAGCTGTCATAGCCCGCTGTAGAATATCACTGCGTTTGCTTGATGAAGGGACAGCCATCGCATGCCAGAAATTAGTTGATGCTAGATCATGCCAGAGCAGACTGTCTTCTTGGCTGATTGACATGGCTCTACAGAACATCCTGAAAAATAAGAGGGCATTTTTGAATATGGCAGACATGTTTTAATAAATTAGATAAATTTGCATTGATCAGATTATAATGGTTCAATACCTTTCTGCCAAAGGAAACATGTCCATTTTCTTGAGCATGACAGTCTTTGAAGCACTGGAATTAGCACCTTGGCACACAAGCCATTCCGTTAAATGAAAGTTAGCGTATGAAGTTGGTAGCTTAGCTCCTAGAAGGCAGGCGTCACCCAAGAGTTTCCAAGTGCAAGACAAATCTCTGCGCTGGTTCAAAACCCTGGAGAAAAGGACACATTACTCATAGTCTTAACAGATAAGCTGTCAATATGTGGAATTAAATCACTATGTACTTGGTGAGAGCATCAATCGCTTCTTGACATCGATCTCGGGCACAGCCTAGACGTTGTTCTTGACGCAATACTTGTGCCCAGCAAAACGCTGCCTCGCCCTGACCTTGCAATGCAGGTACATAATCAGGAGACAATTCTAAGAGCTGCCTGAACGCGACGAGAGCATCTTCATATTCTTCCATTCTCTGAAAAAGACAAAAAGATAAACTATGTAGTCTAATTACAACTACATACTTATTACTGTAAAATGCAAGGTACAGTGGTAATGGACAATACTGACCAGTTTGACAGTTCCTATCTGGAAAGCAGCATAAATATTTCCCGGAGACAACTGCATTACTTTCTGGTAAGACTTCAGTGCAGCATGCCAAGCACCACGGAACATATAAGCATCACCAAGGCTTTCCCAAATACGACTAAAATGGAACTGTGGCATTAATATTGCTCTACATTCACTATTCTAAAACGGCAATATTGAAAATCTTACCAGTCTGCAGGATCACTGCGTACAGCGTTGCACAAGTAGGTGATGGCTTTCTCTACCTCACCACTTTCTGTATGCAGTAGTCCCAGCCGAAGCCAAATCCATTTTGCATTACTAGCTTGCGTCATCATGTCAAGCAATTGAATATTACTACCCTGTTATTAAAAATAAAAAATTAAAAAGAGGAAAGAAAACGATTTGCACAGGTAGATTGATAAAAAGATAAACACAAATATAGCATGAGACAGAAAAAAAAGTTGAATAATAGTAAAATACTTACAACATCGTGGAGAAGGAGTAGGACATCACTTAGGTGTTTACCAACTTCCACAGACTTGGGATTGAGCTGCAAGGCTTTCTGATAGCACCGTCTGGCTTTATCCAGTGCTGCTGCAGAAGATAATCCTTTGTAATAATTCCCCAGCAGCATGAAGGTCTCCCAAAAGTATGGTTCACAACGCGCAGCCTGATAAAATATGGGAGAAAAAATAACTTTTCAATGTAAAAATTTTAAATTTGGGATACTTAATTATTTGTTTTTAGTGTACATTACCTCCATTAAATCAGTTAAGACATTTTCATCTTTTCCTATTTCTGAATGGAGTTTGGCCAGTGTCAACCAAATCTCACAATCTTTAGCCTCCGGAGCTAGAGACTCAAGAACACATACAGCTTGGGCTTTTTGACCAGATAGGGCTACAATTTGAGTTTCCAGAAGTGTTACTTTAGCAGCATATGAACTTGAAGAGGCCATCTCTGTGAGATGCATTTGAGCTTCTTCATAACGTTTCAACACGATAGAAGCTCTTGCATGAATCAAATGGACAACTGCATCTGACATTTTAGTGCTTAAGAGCTAAAGAAGTAAAACATTTATGAGTTAACAGGGATATTGGTATTTAAAAGGAAAAATTGAATTGGTGCAATTTACCTCATCACATAGTTGTATTGCTTTTTCTACCTTCTCTGGACACTTTGTGGCAGTCAATGCCTCTGCCTCACATTTTTTTAAAAAGTATTCCTGTTCACTTGTAGCTTGTTTCAGTTTGCTCTGGGCATCATTTAGTAGGCTCAGAGCCTCCAGGGCACAGCCAAATTTCAATTCAATATGAGACAACAGCAGATAAACTTGCCAGGGGGCTTGCTTGGTATTCACAGCTAGAAATTTAGGAGAAATATTGTATCGGTACCGCAACTTGTTAAAACCAATCAAACACCATGACGTCTACTCACCTTTGGTTAACTCTTCTCTTGCTTGGCTAAGTTCCTTGTCAACTAAATATTTGGCTCCCCGGGCCATGTAGATAGAACTGTTTGCTGATGGCCCAACCACTTCTAGTTTACTGACATAGTTGTCAATTGAATCTTTCAATAAACCAATATTCTTTTCCTCAGCAACAAACTCTACCCACAATTTACAAATCCACTCTAAAGGATAAGGGTCTTTGCTAAATGTTTCAGCCATAGTTTGAGCTTCATAAACTAACTTTTTATGTTCCCCAGAGCGATACAAACATTTAAGGAATTGACGGTAGAAATCTTGTATATCGTAGTCATTTCCCTTTCGATTGTTCTTCCAGTCCGAAACAATATGCCCTAATGATTCAGCAAACTGGAAAGAAAACAAATCACAGAGTAAGTCCCCAGGGTCAAAACATTGAAGGCCAATGGAGAATAAAGAAGAAACATACCACAGCTGAGTCAGACTCTTTGAGATCCTTGATTTGAAGAAGGGCTTTAACAAGACACCTCTGCATGGCACTTGCTGTCTCCTTGTCTGTTGGGAGCTTTAGCAATACAGATGAGCACTCTGCTGCGGATTGTAACTTGACAGCTAGTCCAGCAAGCTTCATCGTCATTTCCTGTTTTTTCACGTTGTCGCTGAAAAGAGAGGGAGATATGAGGCAAACAGTGAAGAGAAGACATATTGCAACTTTCAAAAGTAGTTTCAGTGTCTCACGCTTCAAGTGGTATAAGATGGGTGTAAGCTTTCAGAAGGTCTGCTTCAGATTCAGTGGTGAGAGTTTCGACATGTTTCTCAAAATAGGATACAAGTCCTTGCCACGCCAGAGGTAGATCAGGTGATATTTCACTCGCCTTCTTGAAGGCCTTCGGTGCCTCTTCATGCTGGTCTGATTCTTGTAATGAAGCCCCAAACAAAACAAGGGCGACATAATTGTTCTTGTCCTCCTTCAGCACCGACTGGCAAGTAAACAAAGGGGAATACACTTAGTGTCAGTTCTGCCGTTACCCAATGGCAAGTTTTGAATGAGTAACCTGGAGCTTGGTAACAAAGTGACTTAAAAAATTATCATTCCATGTTGACGCTACTCATAGTAAAACACACAGAAAAAAATACAAAATGTCAGCTGATTTCAAAGTCAATCAAACTACACAGATGAGGTTAGGTCCTAATGATCTACTCTACCTTGCACAACTTGACTGCTGTTTTAGAGTCCTTTTTCTTTATGGCTTCCTTGGCTTCCTTCAAAATCCGCTTCACTTCTTTAGCGTCCATGTCTGTACTTCCATGGAGTGATTTTCGAAATTACTCCCGTCCGTTACGTTTCGTTTATTTACTTTGCTGCCAATACTCTACCGTTTCCCCCCTCCTCTCCTCTTACCCCGTCACCACTATTCGCACTACACAACAATTTCAGCAGACTGCCGGGAGTGACACCCACCTTGCCCTTTTTTTTATATTTTCAGTTAAGACTCCGTCCCCCTAAAAATTCAACAATATGTCGCACATGCTCAGTTTTTTAGCCCTTTGTTTTCTGTTGTACCTCGTGCCTTTACACTCCTGTGAAAGTGCCATTGATTCGAGAGTAAGTTGAGGCTAAGGTTATGGAGCTGTCAAAACAAACTGTGTTTTGATTCTTAAATGCTTATTTAATTGCGACTCCACCCGACTTGATTCTGCGATTTCTCTCGCGGTGCTTCTCTATCTCTCCTGCTATGACTTTCTATCATGTTGGATGAAACGTACTTCTGTGCTAAACAATGCCCTTATCTTCTCTTTACAGATACCAGAGGGTTTCCAAAAGGGGACTCACACCAATAATTGGGCAGTTCTAGTCGATACATCCCGCTTCTGGTTCAACTACCGACATGTTGCGAATGTCCTCTCAATATATCGCAGTGTTAAACGGCTTGGCATACCAGACAGGTAACAATCTTTCAAGTAATGTTCTGTCCCTATGACTTTATTTTCTACAACATGTTGCGTTTTGTTCATAGTCAAATTATTTTGATGGTTGCTGATGACATGCCCTGTAACCTGCGCAATCCCCGGCCAGCTACAGTATTTAACAATGCTAACGAGCATATTAATGTGTACGGAGATGATGTTGAAGTTGATTACAGAGGCTATGAGGTGAGTGGTTTTGAATTTTATTCAGAAACTTCTTAAAATTTTTATGACTACATTTGTTGCTAATTTTTTATTTCAGGTGACTGTCGAAAATTTTCTTCGCCTTTTGATTGGGCGCCTGCCTCCAGGCACTCCAAGGTCAAAACAATTATTGTCGGACGAGGGCAGCAATGTTTTGGTGTATCTGACTGGTCATGGTGGAGACGGTTTTCTTAAATTCCAAGATTCTGAAGAAATTTCAAGCCAGGAACTAGCAGATGCTGTTGAGCAAATGTGGCAGAAGAGGAGGTATTTACCTACAACTTCCTGGCTGAAATTTGAACTCTAGTGTCAAAGTGAAATAATAACATTTCTTTTCTCATCTAGGTACAATGAAATGTTTTTTGTAATTGACACTTGTCAAGCATCATCAATGTATGATAAAATGTATTCACCTAACGTATTAGCAGTTGCAAGTAGTCTTGTCGGTGAAGACTCTCTGTCTGTAAGTCTTACATTTTTTAAGGAATATGTCATTTGTCCATTTCTGTTTCATTAGTTTTCTTAAATGGTTGATTATATTTTGCAGCATCATGTTGATCCAGCTATAGGCGTCTACATTATTGATAGATACACATATTACGCTCTGGACTTCTTAGAAAGAGTTGAACCAGACAGCAGAAAAACTTTGGGAGAATTTGTTAGTATACTTGGCAATTACTTGCATCTACAAGCATGCTCTATTATTTAAAATACGCAATCACAAAATGATGTCTTTTCAGTTAAAGGTATGCCCTAAAAGATTATGTATTTCGACTGTTGGAGTTCGTCGTGACCTGTTCAGAAGAAATCCAGATAAGGTCCTTATTACAGACTTCTTTGGAGCTGTACGACCTGTTGAAGTTGTTGCTGCAATGGACACAAATTGGCCTCAGTCAACTAATTTGGCATCAAAGAACAGGTGTGTCTTTAATTCATTTAACGTTTTCTTTTACATATTTTTTTTCCAGATATTAATGCAATAATTTCCCTTACAGCACTCTTCACGTGTCATACAAGAAAAAAAAACAGTTTAATATGAAGCATGTTTATGCTCCGCAGTTTCCTTTAAAAACTTAGATTGCATTATATTCAATTAGGTAGAAATGAATTATGACTGATGTTTCTATTCAAACTTGTAATAAAGATCGTTCATGCAACTCGAGGTCTTCAGTCCTGCCTGAACAACGTTCAAAATTTACCACTTATTCGACGTGCGAATAGGTTAACAGTGCTGCCAACCACAAACGTTAATTTCTCAGCCTGTTGCATTCCTAGATCGCGGCCTTTTCCCTCTAACTTGACTGATTTATCCAGGAAATCACCTTCTACTTTTCCTCCGGACTTCCATCAGCTTTTTCTTTCATTCCGAGAAGACCGGGATAGCAAAGAATTATTTTTTCCCCCCTACCTTAACGTTAATTACCGAGCAGAGTTGATAATGTGGACCATCAGTTAGGCTTCACCTAATCGGTTTTTAATGAAGCTAATTGTTTGTAAATTTCTGTGAATCTCATTCAGTTTTGGGTGGGCATGTCTGCTGTTGCGTGACTTTAATCGCGTTGAACTTCAGGCAATGTAACACGCAGAACATAGGTTAAGGGTTTCTGCATCTATCACTGAATCAACATCAACAGGATGTGGCTCCACATTCCCAAGCAAACCAAGTGATTTTCTGTTTGAAACGGCAGCTCTGGACGTTAATTATGTCCTAGGCTTTCGTTAACTTCGTTAATACTCGCTGGCTCGAAGGTGCGTTGGGTGATTTCTCCCATTCTTTGACATTTTGCTTACATTCTGGTGGTGCAGTGTAGTAGGTTACATAGTTGTGTTGTTGGTGTTGATGTTTGTCAGCTATCTAAAGGTATTTGGGATGGTTGTTTGTTTTACTACTTTGCACTTCAAAGCAAATGTGATGCATTTATTAATTTAGTTTTTATACCAGTCAAAAGGCACAATCAATCAGCTGTGAAGCAAACTTGCCAAACAGGATGTTTGTGATGACCTATGTGGAAGCATATGTCTTGGATTTCCTTTTTAATTTTGTGTGATAGTGAGAGTTATTATGTTTGTGTTGGATTTGTCAGCTATCATTTGGTCATTGCTCCAAAATTAGTTCAATTGTTGTCCTCATCAGAGTAACTGTCACAGAGGGGTTTATTTACACGGTATGAGTTGCACAACCTAACAATTTCTGTAGCTGCTAATTTTTAAAATGGTCCTTTCTTTCTCCCAGTCAATATCCTTCAAGATGATGTCTGTACCCAACGGTAATTGTACCATCTCAGAAATGGAACACAAGATCTCCCAATTGGAGAGGGGCTGTGTTGTCACCATATTTTTCCCCCGACGCAAACCAGAGAGCAAAACTCTACAGATAAGACGTGAAACAAGACAAGTCTTATGGTCAACTGCTCGGTCTGCAGTAAGCACAGGTAAGGAAAATGATTTTTTAGTGTGAGAATACATTGCTGTGTAATTCTGATATCCTATTTTTCATGTCATCATCAGTTGACTTGTGGGAAGTTAAAGAAATTCGGGGTGGGAAGAGTTCGAAGGATTTTGAAATGTGGCCCGAAGAAGCCCAACACAAGAGCGCCACCCAGTGTTTCCTGATTTTGTATGGTTCTCAATTCAATTTGAAAACATTATCCATAGCAGGTTTGTATCCTTATTCTATTTCTGTGCACTCTCTCATCAAGGTCTAAATTAAATTTTGATATTAACCTTGTAAATATTTTTTTTCTAATAACAAAATGACTTTTTTAGCATCATCTGAAGCTGAGTGCAGGACATGGATTCAAGCATTAAAATACCTCTTGTCTGACACCTTAAATTCACCCTATCCTCTGCATGTAGATACTCTTCTACGCAAAGAAATTTACAAAATTCCAGGAGAAAAGTATGTTATAGTCTTCTGTGCTAAAGTTTGTTAGTAAAGAATAATATTAAATTTTTATCCTAATTTTTTGACAGAGTAACTCTGAAAGATATGAAAGCATTTCTTCGAAGAGTAAATTGCAAGATACCTACTGGAAGATTAAGAGAACTTTTCAATGAAGTTGACACACGAAACAGTGCTCAGTTAGGCTTTGATGAATTTTCTTCTCTTTTCCATAAACTTATTTTTGATGAAAAGGTGGGACTGTGGTTTTTTGTTTTTTTCATAAAAATCTCTGTACTGAATAATTTTTGTTAGAATTTAGCATATAATCTTCCTTTTCAGCTATTCAACGAGCACTTCAAGAAGTATACAAGCCTTACAGGTGGTAAATATTGTGTAACCCTTCAAGATTTCCAAAGATTTCTTCTAGAAGAACAGCATGAAAAGAATGCTGAAAATCCAAAGTGGGTCTCTGAAGTTATGAGGGATTTTCTGAGGGATTCCCAGAGGGAGGTCAAAGAGCCCTATTTCACCACAGTGGAGGTACAAGCTGTTTGTGTGGAATGATGTCGCAATCTATTGAAGCATCCACATTTTTATCATGCCCTTAAATGTTTCAGTTTATGAACTTTCTCTTCTGCAAACAAAATGATTTATGGGATTCTAGTCACAACAAAGTAACACATGACATGAACCGCCCCCTTTCCCATTACTGGATTGCTTCTTCTCACAACACGTAAGTAGGAAAAAGTTAGGAGTTTTTCTGTAATCCCAATTGTTTTCTAATATTGTCTTACTTGTTATTAGGTACTTGACGGGTGACCAATTTTCAAGTCCTTCCTCAGTTGAGGCTTATGTAAGATGTCTTCGTATGGGTTGCCGTTGTATAGAACTGGATTGCTGGGATGGGCCTGAGGGAATGCCATCCATTTATCATGGACACACTTTCACAAAACGAATCAAATTCATTGATGTTATCAAGACAATTAAGGAGCATGCCTTTGTAACATCAAAGTAAGAACTTTGGCTGCAAATCCCTTCCTATTGGTTGATAAAAGTAGCTAATGTTAATTTTCTTCACAGGTGGCCTGTTATATTATCCATTGAAGATAATTGCTCTCTTCCGCAACAAAGAAACATGGCTGCTGCTATGCAAAAAGTTTTTGGTGATATGCTGTTAACAGAGCCTGTTGAAAAGAATGAAACTGCTTTGCCATCTCCGGAAAGGTTGAAAGGACGAATCTTGATCAAACATAAGAAACTGCCAGATGGTGTTGAAGAA
The DNA here is from genome assembly GCA_030522485.1 of Stenchaetothrips biformis. Lineage (NCBI taxonomy): Eukaryota > Metazoa > Arthropoda > Insecta > Thysanoptera > Thripidae > Stenchaetothrips > Stenchaetothrips biformis. Next base: position 1,994,131 of record CM060102.1, on the reverse strand, counting down.
ACATCATTTGTGGTGCCAAAAGATAGTAGTGATGGTAACTGATTAAGTTGTCCTCCGGAGTTGGTGCATTTACATTGTAGCAGTGTGACTGACTCATGTATTCTTGGATCTTAGGTGCTGAACCTGACCTCCGTAATACTAACTGCAAAGGATACTTGCATGTGGAGGATCCTGCTGATAAGGAGTGGAAGAAGTTTTTCTTCATGCTCTCACAGCACAAGTTGATACGCATCGACAACAGCCCTTCTGAAAGTATGGACAATCAAGAAGAAGGCAGATCGGAAGATTGGCAGGATAATGATGAAGAATCCAAAGAAGATCAGCCTGCCGGGTTCCAACGACAGAAAGAGGTAGCAATATCGTTGATGTGTCTAATAACTCATCTCAGCATTGTTTGATATTAAATATCCTTTAATATTGACTTCTTAGGGTGTACCAAACGACGAGCTACACTTCAGTGAAAACTGGTTCCATGGCAAGTTGGCTCGAGGCCGAGCTGAAGCAGAGGATTTGCTGCATCAACATTCCCACCTTGGAGATGGCACATTCTTGGTTCGGGAAAGTGAGACATTTGTAGGCGACTATTCCCTTTCTTTCTGGAGGCAAGGCAAAGTGAACCATTGTCGTATTCGCTCAAAGCAAGAGAAGGGTCAAAGGAAATATTACCTTATTGAAATGAATTGCTTTGATAACCTTTATGACCTCATCACCCATTATCACTCACATCCGCTTAAAAGTCAGGTATGTACTTTTGAAGGTCTTTGCATTTTAAGTGCATATGATTTATGCTAACTTCACTTTTGTGTTCGTTTCGTTTCAAGGAATTTCACATCACTTTAAAATATCCAGTTCCCCAACCTATGAAACACAAAGGCAAAGAGTGGTTTCATCCTAATGTCACTAGATCTCAAGCTGAGGACATGCTGCGAAGAGTTCCAGTTGATGGTGCGTTTCTAGTTCGTCCCTCAGGAGCCAACACTTATGCGCTCTCATTTCGGTTTGTGATTCTTTCTCATGTCTAATGATTATTCTGAGTTATTCAATTCATGAAGTGCTTTCATAATTGCTCTTTCTCTTATTTTTTGAAGGGTTGGCCGAGTTATCAAAACTTGTCGCATCCAAGTAGAAGGTCGACTGTACACTATTGATTCCAAAGAATTTGAGAGTTTGGTGGACCTGGTCAGTTATTATGAAAGAAATCCCTTGTATCATCGAGTGAAACTTAGAAAGGCTGTCAGTGCTGAAGTATTACGAAGGAATGGCACGGTAAGTTAAAAGACCTTTAAGTTTGTACTTTGGGTTTGTTTTATTTGACAAGGTTTCAATTCAACAACACTTTTTAAAAGAGGGTAGAGATAAAGTAAGTTAAAACAATGTTCCTACTGCAGTTCTTCGCTACCGAGCTTGTTTCTATTATCATTTGAAGGAGGCTTAATATTCTTTAGTCCAGCTTCTGAGCTTTGTGCAGGAGGGCTGTCTTTTTTATGAATGATATCTGTATCACTTGAGGTGGACATTGGCAAAACATGCAGAAGTACTGGAGCAAAAATGTGTCTGTTGTGGTGACCCTGATTTACTGGTCTCACAGGGTATGGCACATATGCTGTTGCTACATTTGGAGCTTGATTTGGATTTCTTTTGGACTTTTGCAGACTGCCTTTTTGAAGTTTTGGTTTTGTCTTTTTATCTTCATGTGATTCTGATACTGTATTATTTGTAGTTTGGAAATTCTGATGAAGGGTTGTTGTACTTTTGCTTGATTTTAAAATAGTGTGATGTGTGTCCTTCTTCACATGTCTGGTTTGTTGAGTTGTGGGTCTTACATCCTGAAACTTCTGATGTGTTGAAGTTGGAAAGAGCATTTCTTGTTGGTGGAGTGACGCAGGCTGGACAGTTGTTGCGCCTCGCTGTGAAGGGTTGCTCTGTCTCTGCTCTGTTTGGTAGACACGGCGCCCTGTGTCTAACTGAAGTTTCAGAGGTGCATCTGTGTGGGTTTTTGGTTCATTTGCTGGAAAAGCAGCCTGATTAGTCTCTTGCTCTCCTTCTACTAATTCTTGCTCTGCAGTGGCTGTTGGCTTTACTCGTACCATTGCCTGTTAATAAATTTCAAAATTAAGATAACATGTTAAACTCAATCCAAAGTAGGCAAATTTATAGTCTTACAAGGTTTACCTGGAATCCGCCGTTACCCCCTGCTGTGTAAGACACCACTCGTAGGTCACCATTTGGCTCACGGACTGTGTACGTCCCTCGCACTGAACCATTCTCCCCAGTCTCTTCATGTGTTTTGAAGTCCAAAGTGGTCAAGTCATGCACATCGTATTTAAACTGGTAGGTTGTACCATACTAGAACATTGTTAATGATGAGCAAAGATAATTTCTGTGGTTCCTATGTATTAATTTTAAACTAGTAGAGGGGAGATCAGGACTTACGTTTGTCGAGGAAGACTCTGCGACAATCTGGGCAAGGCATTGAGCCCCAAGGGAAAGGGTCATCAGCACTTGCAACATTGCGATCACAACACGGAGAAGTGGAATCGATGCTTCTAGTCCGCAAGCTGCAGCTGCGGCTCCCGTTGTTCCTCCCAGGTCGTCGCGGATATTCTAGCAGCGGCCGCGATCGCCGTCGCCTTAAGTAGGGCTTGCCTTGGCAGGGCCGGCCGGCCGGCCGGGGCGTCGCGGGTACGGCGTCGGCGTCGGCACCGGCACCCGGCATGTTGTAACATTCTAGTCGGACGCGACAGACGCTGCAGACGCTACCGTGCGGAGCGGAGCGCGGAGCGGCGTTTGTGCCCGTGGGAATCGTGCCCCCTCCCCCTCCCCCCTTCCCCTCTCTATTCCTCCTTTGACTTCCCCATGACGTCTTGATGGGGCCAGTAGGCCAGTTGCTGTTAAAGGTTGCACCACTACTATTTTTTTTCTTGGAAGCTGCCTTGTGTAAAATGTTATTGTAATTGCTTCTCATCTGTTAATGGAACTTTGGCTTTGTTTCAGAACGTGGACGATGGCGCTAACGTTTACACCACACCAGGCTACATGGACCCTAGCTGCTTCACATCATCAGGAGTGGTGAGCCTCCCGTTTTTTTTCTTGTTAAGTCATTCTACCTGTTTCTGCCTCGATTCATCTTTTTAAAGAATATCAAATTGATTCTTCCTTGCAGATAACTGTGAAGGCATTATTTGACTACCAAGCCCATCATGACGATGAGTTGTCTTTTCCTAAGCATGCGATCATCACCAATGTACGCCGGGTGGAAGGAGGCTGGTGGCGAGGTGACTACGGTGGGAAGAGACAGCACATGTTCCCATCTAATTATGTTGAGGAGCTGCATGGCAATTCAGACTGTGAACACCCAGTGAGTGACTCTGCTTATTTTCCCTTTCCTTTGCGTTTATGTATGGTTTATGATAGCTATGTTACTTATGTATTGCAGACTCGAGTGGCATCAGAAGCCAGCCAGGCAGGACCTATTGATTTGACTGGTGCCACAGTAGAGTTCAAGCAAGATGGACATGTCGAAAACCCTTGGTACATTCTACGTATTCAGGGACCGAACATGCTAATTCCGTTTGAGATGGCTACAAATAGCTTGGAAGATGCAAACCGTTGGCATCAAGCCATAAGAGAAGCTGCAGAGAATGCCTCTGCTGATGAAGCAAAAAACAAGCAGATGGAGCGTATTTCTCGAATTGCCAAAGAAATGTCAAACCTTGCTGTGTACTGTCGTTCTGTTGTATTTAACACAGACAAGCTAACTAGCGACCGTATGGTTTTCAACATCCATGAGATGTCATCTTTCCCCGAAACTCAAGCTGAGAAAATCATTTGTCAAAAGGGAAGAAGCTATTTTATTAAATACCACCAGGTAACATACAATATTATATCTTATTGTGTGAAGTAGGCTGAATTTTCTCTCACACTCACACACTCTCACAGCATCAACTCAGCAGAGTTTATCCAAAAGGTTCCCGAGTTGACTCATCCAATCCGGACCCCATACCCCTGTGGAACATGGGTACTCAGATGGTAGCGCTGAACTACCAAAAGCCTGGTGGGGAATCGTAGATTTGAACTTAATTCATATCAATGCCAAAGCTGATCAACATAATTTGTTCCAGACAAAAGCATGCAGCTAAACCAGGCCAAATTTCGGATCAATGGCAACTGTGGCTACATTTTGAGACCTGATTTTACCTTCTCAAATGATTTTGACCCGAGTAAGCGTAGCCGCTTGTCAGGTGTGGACCCTATTGTTCTCCATGTTCGAATTCTATCTGCCCGTCATTTAACTCGCCCAGGACGTTCCTCTGTTAGTCCTTTTGTAGAAATTGAGTTGATTGGAGCTGATTTTGACTCTGGCATTAAACTTACTACCAAACCTGTTGGTGAGTAAAACTGTGATAAAGCAATCTGGTCATTTTCTGGAATTCAGTTTGCAATTTTTTAGTGTTAAAATGAATTGGATAAATTTTCTTATCAGCAGATAATGGTTTAAATCCAACATGGAACACAGATTGTGAGTTTGAAGTTGCAAATCCCAATTATGCTCTTTTGCGCTTTGAAGTGAGAGATGAAGATATGTTTGGAGATCCACATTTTCTTGGACAAGCTACTTACCAAGTTAGTATGAGCTTTGAAAGTCATTTCTACAAACTATAATGATGCGACTGTTTTTTTTTTTTCTCTCCATCACTATAGGTTCAGGCTCTTAAATCTGGATTTCGAAGCATACCTCTGAAAAATGGATACAGTGAAGATCTTGAACTGGCCACACTACTCATTCACCTAAGTATTACCCATGTTCAGGTGAGTGAAAGATTTCACTACATACTGTATGTATGACAAAGTTTTAGGACTTTTTCTATCATTCTTTTTTTTCCGAAGCAGGAGCCAAGTAGTCCGTCATTGAATTTGCCGAATGTGGATGACCAAACTGTTGCTCTCCTTGACTCTTGATTGAAAGCAGACAGCCCATCATCATCACCATTTATAGCATATTATTATGCGTGTTTCGTGAAACAGTGTGAGTGGGAGGATCTGCTCTAACATCACATGTCTTGGTGCAACTCATAAATGCAGCTATGCCCCTTAGCATTTTAGTCAGTGTGTGCATGCCTATTATATGATATTCAATGCAACTACAGTATATTTTAAGCTTTCTTAATCCTGATGACATTTATTTGCACAAGGCAACTGTGGGTTCTTTTTAAGAGTTTTATTTTTATCTCTAGTATGACTGATTTCGAGCACTGATTGATGAAGCGTTGTGTCTGTAATAGCTGTAGCATATCATTCCTTGTTTGTTTGAAGGGGGAATGAGAATTATTATTTTTTATTTGACCAAAGATACAAGAATAATGATCTTAATTATGTTTGGACTAAATGTTATATTATGTTGTGTTTTATATTATAGGATTTACTCTTTTAATTATTAAATTGTTGCCACATATCAATTAAAACCAAATTACAGTATATCACAACATTCTTTAGTTGCCTTTTTACTATTGTCTGTTGAGTATTTAATTTTTTTCTTGTTTAACATGTTAAATCTAAGTTTTTGATGCAAGATTATTTATTTGATGTTGTATTTCTATACAGTCATGCTATTTTATTACTATTAACTCTTTTCAATGTCTATGAGCCATGAATATGACGAGGACTGAGATAGTGATGCGCCGATTGACAGACCTTTGTTTCTGTTACTGTATGATGTTAGAGAGAATATATTTTACTGCTATTTTTAATACATGCCAATTCATTTACTGCTGCTGATGATTATGTGAAGTTTTTGGGTTCAGTAGTTAATCTGAGTTTGGGAAAGTTGTAGTCCGATAAGGTGCTGTCCTGTAACAGCATACCGCTTGTCCTCACTTCATTCAATGTAGGTTTTGGTTAACTTGCTCTGTATTTTTCTTATCAGTCATTATCTTCTGTGTTTTTAATTTACTTTGGCTCTGGTATGGGATTATTTAATTTATCAACTTAAACGTTTGAGATCTTGAACAATTTTTAATTTTGAAGCAAGTTCTTTCCCCTGGGTGTTTTGGGCCACTTTTCAAATCTTCCTTACTCTTTATTCTTCGAGCCTTACCTGTCAGGTGTTCTGGATATTTTCTTTAGTTACGTTAATAAAGACTCTTTTTCATTTATGTTTTTTATTTCTCATAATGTTTTGACACCGAGTATGTACTGGTCTACTCTACAAAGCGCAACAGCAAATGTCTATCCTCTCCACTGCGAAAAGCTGAATGTGGAAAAATGAGTCTCCGATTTGAAACAATGTAATCATTGTGCTTGAAAAATCTAAATTGGGCAGGAATTAGTCTAAATGGTAGGGGTCTAATGTCTTCGGCTTTAAATTGCTTACGCACTGTTGACCATGGCCACCATGATCGACAGAAAGCTACATAGTTCCCAGTGTTTTCATTAAAATAAATTCTTTTAGGCACAGACCGCACATTTTTCATGATGATTGTCATGAAAAAAGCATTCATTAGAACAAACAAGGTAACTTCTGTTCTCTTTGTGATGGATACAGTAGCAAATGTGACATCATCTTCATGTACCATCTCTAGCCAGTAGTAAACTTGTAAAAAAGGTACAGCACATAGGCATACAAGCGATACAAAATGAGCAATTAAAAGCACAGTCTTGTGCTGTTTGGATGTGAATATTAAATCCCAACCATCAGGCATGTTGTCCTTTTTGCTCTGCATTGCATACTCCTTCATCAAACGAGGGCGTGACCGAGCAAGCTGGTCCGCCTTTGAAAGGTTTCTATGAGTTGCTTGATAATTGTTAGAGATGGAAAATGTTCTGTTGCATTCTGGGCGACACAAAATAGTTGGCCAAAGAGTCCTCTTCAAGTCTTCCCTTACGTGAAGTAGGTGGCCCGAGCAACAACTTGACAGGGACCTCCTGGTTAGAAATGAGGTCCTCCATACATAGAGTCTTGAGAAAATCATCTTGAAAAGAATCTGGAACAGGGCCAGAGACAGTAACGCACAAGAATAATTCATCAACTAAATTGTAATGTGCCAATCGAAAAGTTCCCCATACTCTTAGCGTTTATAATGACGTGGCAGTGCTCAACCATGAGGTAAACTAACAAATAAAAATGCAAGTTTTTCTAAAAAGAGGTTGGTGTCATTTCCATTTGCAAGCATTGAAAAAGTAGATAGCAGACACCGTTATAACCCTACCAACTGCAACCCAACTCCAACACATCCTGCCTATAACTGGTTAGTCTGCACTCACTCCGTATTCGCAGTCTGGTCCGAATATCATCATCACAACAACGATTGAGAAACGATTTGCTTGACAGTTAGCCTCTTCAATATTTTTCAAACATTTCCATCCTTTTTGTCGTGCCTTTACATTGCTGAAGGTGTCCTTCGGGTGAGTTTTTGATGAGCAGGTGTAGCCAGGTGGGGTAAATAATTTACACGGTCTGCTAATGAAGGTTATGATTTCTTCTGTGTTTGACAGTGAGAAACACTGTTCTTTTCAAAACTGTTGTATTTCAGGATTCATCCAACTCATCATGTCTTATATGTTAGCTCATCTTCACAATGGGTGGCAGGTGGACCAAGCAATATTATCGGAAGAAGATAGGGTGGTTGTAAGTGTCGACGAGTTTCTGCAGTCCCTTGTTAGCTGCGTTGACATTTTGCCTCTCTGTTATACATTTCTAACTTTTATTTTACAGGTCATTCGCTTTGGTCATGATTGGGATCCCACATGCATGAAGATGGATGAAGTCCTGTACAGTATTGCTGAAAAAGTAAAAAATTATGCTGTTTTCTATCTTGTCGATATTACAGCAGTGCCTGACTTCAACAAAATGTAAGTTTCTTTGAACTTTAAAGGGACCCTGTAGTGAACTTTAATCAGTCATGAATGAAGTAATAACTTAAAATGTTAATCTTTAGGTATGAATTGTACGATCCATGCACGGTGATGTTCTTCTTCAGAAACAAGCATATCATGATTGATTTGGGGACTGGTAACAATAACAAAATTAACTGGCCACTTGATGATAAGCAAGAAATGATTGATATTGTAGAAACGGTTTACAGGGGTGCCAGAAAAGGACGTGGTCTGGTAGTTTCCCCCAAGGATTACTCAACTAAATATAGATATTAATTGTTCACTAGAGTTGAACTGTGTTATTACTTTTTCCATTATTTTCAGTTATAATTCATAGTCAGAGGGTGAAGGTTCAAACATCTTTAAGCTCTTGCCCTATCCTCTCATATTGTCAGTGTAAATTATAAGTAAATACATGTTTCATCTGATCTTACTCAAACATGCATAATCATTGTATTATTCACATGCCAGCATGATTCCAGGCAGACAACAGGTTCCCAATAAAGTTACACTCAGGGTTTTTTTTTTTTTGTTTTTTTTTTTTTTGTAGAAATTCCTTTATTTTCATGTTAATTCAGTTTTAGAAAATGCACTTAAGAAGATGATATGGAGCTGGTGTCAACATTGTTGTAAATGGATTGAAGCCAAAGTGGCAATTGTGCATACTGATACTTAATAGGATTTTTTCAAATGGTTCCACCAGCCTAAAAAATGTGAACTTGCAACAAACCATTCAAAATCTACCAGGGCTGTATTTTTCCAGTGAGGTAAACATTTTTAAAACTTTGGATCTCCAATGTGGGTCAACCATTCACATTTTTAAGTTTTCAATAGACATCAGCAAATGGAACCTACCAATGGCACTTCAATATTGCTATGTAACAATAAGCTCATTTGTAGAAACTAATAAATAGATGTGGAATGCATCATGTCTTTGGCAGTTGATGTTCAGGGGTTAAAGTTAAATATTCAAAACTATTTATTTAAAAAACTATGAAATAGAAAACTTAGAAATAAAAACGCTTAACGTGTACCCATTAAAGGTGGAATCAAACAAGAAATTACAATGTCATTGTGCCTTTTGAGCAAGGACAAGTAGACTACTTAGAAAATAATTTCAAGACAGTTTGAAGAAAATATTTATCAATGAACGAAAGCAAGCATCAAGGAGGAAGGTCTTCAGTCATTCCATCGATACAAAACAAATAGGTCACTCTGAATGCTCCCCGCCAAACATATAAAAATCCAAAATTAAAGCAAAGTGACTAAAAGAAATGGCAAAATTAAACTAGTGGTATCCTTCTTGATGGTTGGCGTCTAAGAGTTATTTACAGAATGAAATGAAGCTTTAAGAAGAAATACTTTGATCATTAACTTAAGAACATAAGACCAACATAATGTACACTTACACAATTAAATGCTACAAACATATAAACAGTGCTATGTAGTAAGTATATAAATATATTTATGTGAATTCTCAATGGAAAGAAAACAGTAACGAAACACTACTAATATATTATGAATGTATCATGCAACTGTGTTATAAAATCCTCCTCAGGATTTCACATTAGACAACAGCCCAAGAAGAGATAATAGCAATCAAAGAGAAGCTGCAAGTTTGTTGTTTTCAAAATCCTTATTCAGTAACACACTACCCTGGATACAAGGCAACAGTTCACCAACAACAAAAAAAAATGTCTTAAACAATCGTCATGTACGGAAAAAAAACAGGGAAGGGGCGAGTGAAAAGTCCTGAAATAATTTTAAAAATAATGATGATGACGCGTTATGATGATGATGATGATAATAATAATAATAATAATAATAATAATAATAATAATAATAATACAAGTACTCACAATTATTGTGCAGTATGGTCTTAATTGCATAATTTAGAAAGCATGGTTCCATGTTGATTTGGTTCATAACTTTAAAATAAGTAAAGAATTTCTAAGTTTCAATGGCTGACTAGACACATGTGTAACAGAAAGAGATATAAAACCTTACCTCACCAGCGCAACTCTAAGAAAGGCAAAGATGGGAAACTTTTACTCATTGACCTATTGAGTTTAAACCAATTTTTGCAAATGCGAATACAGTTGGGCACACATACCCAACAAGTAAGATTACAAAATTGTGACACCCAGCGACAACAAAAGCACAGTAGTTGGCTCTGTGCAAACACTACTAAATTTGGCAAAAGTAAAAATGTTTTCTAGGCTTTTAGAAGAATGAAAAGCAATACAGATCTGTTAATTAATCACATAATGCCACAACATGGTTGATGGTTAATAATAAAAGTAATTGCATTGGTTCAAAAAATTTGGCAACTAATTCAGATAACTTGTTTTAGTTCAGCTCCTTTTAAAAATATGATTTTTGATAAAACAATCTGTTATCATTGAAGCCCTTCCCCTCCTGCACATAGATTACTGCACTCCATGACATACACAAATTGTGAGTATTTTTGTACTTTGGTCCTTAAAACTGTACGAAAAATTGGTACAGTAATTAAAAAGGGTACACTTGGAGGTCCGAGCACACAAGGGCGGAGCCAGAGACGAGTTGGGGGGGGGGGGGGGGGGGTCAATATCGCAAAAATTGCCTACCTACAGGGGCTAAGTGCGACTAGTTGCCTACCTTTCAGGCGGCTTCACCCTTTGAATCCGCGCCTGCGAGCACACATCACCTACCACAAAACTGTAGTAGTTACGCGACATTATGCCATTGACTTAACAAGATATGTACTTTTGAAAGAAAGATATAAAACCAGCACTTTTTGTGCAACATGAAAAGAAAAAGCAAATCAACATAGGAGTTTTGTCTGCAACGTGGAGAGTGCTGAGCCCACACAGGCAAGCACAAAGGGCACGGCCCAAACATTATACATTTGAGGGCGAATTTTAGAATCAAGCCTCTCGGAGTTAGGCAATGTTCCCTTTAAGAAAAGGACATCTCTCCCGGCAGAGCATGCCACTGTTGGCACAGACACTCCAAAAAACACAGTAAAAAACACAACCATCAACGATGAAGAGACCGCACAGCTCAACTTTACCGACCAAAAAACATCAGGTCTTGCTATGACAGTAAAAATTACTGTACTCTAAGAAGAAGAAGAATCAACGTGCGCTTATTCAAGAATTAGTCCTTCAGTACAGATTCTGTGAGAAAAAGAGTAAAAAGCAGACTTACTGTTGTGCACATAAAGTTTCAGAATCTGAGCTATAATTGACAAAATGAACTATTCAAGGTCGGAAAAAGAAAGAATAAAAGGAATCTGGTGTGATACTAACAGGAAAATAAATTTGCTTGGTCCTCATTGAGGTGGCATAAGAGAGCTCTGACCTGAAACTGAAACAAACACACAAAAAAATATAGTACGTAATCAAACCTTGAACTAATACAAGACCTTCCTCTTACTCCCGGTAAAGTTTCAAAAAAACCTAATCTAACACACGATCTTTCTTTTTGTAATAAACACACCACCAACATGATGGAATTGACAGAAAGTACAAATAACATATCCATCCACAGTAAGATTGGTCACAGCTTCTGAATTGAAGCAGAAACAACAAGCACACAGAATATTATATTAAATAATTAACTTGTCATTGGAGTCTAAACTAAACATTCAAGGCAAAACCAATTCACATTCTTGTGGTGTCTTTCAGAAGCGAAGCGTTTTTGACATTTATTAAGTACACAATTTAACTATTAAGCTCATTTTAGTAATCATCACAGACTTTTAAGTCACAGAATTTGGTAATATCAGAAATAAAGGACTGCTTGTAATCCAAAAGCCATATCTTATCACACACTTAATGAAAGCAAACAAAACAAAAAAAACATGAAATTCTTGACATCTCTAGACTGTGAAAAAGTTCAAGCATAACTCAAAAGCTCCACTAATTTCAAACACAAAAGCTATTGCTTATGGATAGGAGGAAGCATTACTTCCCCACTAAACATATTTAAAAAGAAAGAAGCAGTTCTAAAAATTTTACATGTCTATGAGATTTTTATACTAATTCAAAACTGTGTTCATTCAAAAACCTGCAAAAAAGCTTTTAAAAAAATGCTGCAATAAAGCTGCACAGATGTAATCCTTAAATATATACAGTACATGAAGAAACACCAAACTTCCATGGGAGATACTCTATTTGAAATTAGATTGCCCTTTGATAAAGAAATTATTGGAAACATATTGCTTGAACTAATACTTCCAAACATTATAACATCTTACCAAGGTTACTAAATTGAAATAGGTCAAAACTCAAAGTTTACCTGAGATCACAGACAGCACATATTTCACTGACTAGCGGCAAACAAGCACCCTATTACAAATTAACCTGAGTGCTCTGCAAAGCACCATGATGGTGGTAGAGAACAAAATTCAATGTTTTAATTTTGATACAAGAAAATGTCAAACACCAACTAAACACTCTGAATCCTGTTTACAATTTCAGAATTCACAGCACAACATTTCTTTACAATTTTGTGTCGTTGGTCCAACATACTAAAGTACCACCTTACAAGAACAAAGATACAAAATAGGGAATTTCACTATTCTTAAAAGTTGGGTTTTGGTGCACTGACCTTAGAGCTATTGGTCATGACTTATATTAATGAGTCATTTGTGAGGAAAACATTTTCCCCCAAAGTACTAATATTCACATTATCTTCCATCAAACTTTAACGCTACTTTGGTAATACATTCATTCAGCTTTGGCTAGGATATGACTAGATCCCCTCATACTTCACGAGGGCCTCTAGAGGGTGCATTCTGGATCAAGCTTCAATGACAGGCGACTGGTGGAATTCTTTGTTGACGATGTAAAACTTGTGTTTGCGGCCAAAGACGCCCCAGATGACGGCAATGTTTTCGATGACCAGTGAGAAGGGAATGATGAGCAGCGTTCCGAATATACAGAGGATGAACCTCATCGCCCCGAACCGGTACACGGAGAAGGACTTCATCACACCGAATATGTACATGTACAAGTTCATTCCCTCTGAAACACACAGGCAAAAAAATCATGATAAAATACAAAGTGTAAACCAACAACATTTTTCTTTTTTTTCTTCTTTGTAAATTAGTCTAGCAGTGAGGCGGCTTACCGATGAAGGCGAACAGCATGTTCATGGCGGCCGGGCAGGGCAGGGGGAAGAGCGCCGCCAACACCACCTTGGACGTGACCAGCGGCAGCGTGACCCACGAGTAGCAGGAGATGGCGAGCAGCCATTTGGCGCGTAGGGGCACGGCCTTGGAGTGCACCACCAGCAGGATGCCCTGCAGCCACCGCTTGCGCTGCTGGATGAAGTCCCACATGGAGAAGGGCGACTTCTCCCACATCTCGCCCTCGATGAAGGCGAACGAGTAGCCCTCGCTGAGGGCGCGCATCGCGAAGAAGCAGTCCTCGGCCACCGAGCCGTCCAGCCCGTTGTCGAACGACACCTGCCGCTCGGCCGACGCCTGAAATCACAAAAAGAAAATCGCCGAGTCACTCTCCGCGGGTTCGACTCCCGACTTTCTTCCGCCCCCCCCCCCCTTTTTTTCCGGGGCGGGGAGAGGGATTTGGTTGGAGGCGCTGGTGGCGCCGGCTGGTTCGCACAGAGGTCTTCCCCAGTGGGTTAACGCGAGCGTGACGCGCACGTTGGCACGCGCGGTGTGGGGGGCAAGCGTGACCGGAACTAGCCTCGCCACATCCAGCCGCATCACTTCCGGGCCGGGCGCCGCACGACAGGGCCATTGAACTGGAAACACTGGAAACGGCGCGGGACGCGCGAGGAGATGGACTGCAGCGAGTCAACAGCCTTCGCGACCAGAGAGAAAAAGAATGTGCGAACATGATGTTAAGGGAGGCCAGGACCCTGCGTGCCGCCCTGCGTGCCCACTGCGGCTCCATCAACGCGGTGGCAGTGGACTTCCCCGGCCGGCCTTGGCGTTGGCGGCCGGAAGGCGGCGGCCGGGCGGGCGGGCCATTCAGAGACCCCCTCCGGATTGAGGGGCCCCCGCAGCCCCGCAGCGCCGCAGCGCCGCAGCGGAGCTGACCTGTTGACCCAGTGCAGCGGCGGCACTGGAGGTCAATCCCGATGCGGAGCACCGCAGCGAAGCAGGCAGCCAGCCATTCCCGCCGTCAAACAATCAAAGTGTATCGACTGGCGGCAATGCAAACGACGCGCCATGCATTCTGCCGTTTGATTCGGGGCCGCGCCGAGTCCCACCGTGCCGCACACACCACGGAGCGCCGCCTCCACGTGTAAAAAGCATTTCCTGGGGGTGGCGGGGCGGGGCAGGGCGGGGCGGGGCGCCACCAGCACGGCACCCGGAGGCACGTGTAGTCACCCCCACCCCACCTCTTAGCGACTCCATCCGCAGAGCCACCCCCCACCCCCTTTTCCGTCAGCGAAACACGTCCGCAGTCATAACTTGGACACGTTCAGTGACGCCCCGAACTAGAGCGAGCCGCCCTAGAGCGTGCCCTTTGGGATCTTCGTTAGAAGGGACGCCTCCCCCCCCCGCCCAAAACACAAAAACACACACACACACACACACGGCTTAGGCCCGTAATAGCAACAGCAGCAACAGCAGCAACAGCAACAACAACAACGGCAGCGCGACACAACAAGGACAACAAGGGGCACGTGACAACCAGGTACGCTGGAAAAAAAGGGACTGCAAGATGGCAATCCTGGACAGTTTGATGGACGGGGCTGCCGCCGAGCTGCCGCCGAGCTGCCGCCACGCTGCCACTAGGGGCCGTGCACGAGAGTCCCAGTCCCACGGAAGAAGGAAAAAAGGAGGGGGGCGTCGATACGCCAAATCATGAATGCATGGCAAGGTTGGCTTATGCAGGTCAGGGGGAGAGAGGGAGAGAGAGGGAGAGAGAGAGAGAGAGAGAGAGAGAGAGAGAGAGAGAGAGAGAGAGAGAGAGAGAGAGAGAGAGAGAGAGAGAGAGAGAGAGAGAGAGAGAGAGAGAGAGAGAGAGAGAGAGAGAGAGAGAAGGGGGAGGCTAAAATCGTGTCCCGCGATGAATTGATCACTGAGTTGCCGAGCCAAGCCAGCCCGCCCGTCCCAGGGCAGCCCCCCAGCCATTAAGGGTGTTTGCATGGAGGCAATTACTTCTATCGCACTCTATCGCACCGGACCTTCGTCTGTCTCTCTCGCACACCGCCATCCCCGCAGCAAAGTGGGCCGCGTTGGGGCTGCCCCAGAGAGAGACACATGGAGAGAGCATCCCGACCGCGAAAAAGAAAAAAAAAACAACACGCGCCGCCGGGATTCGAACCCGCGCCTTAGACGTTTTCGAATTTTTAAATAGGCCGCATAAAATGTTCTTGAGTCTAGAGTTATCAAGACGAAAACCATCGATAAAATCACGACCGCCCTCGTGGGAGTGTCGCGTGAGCCCTTAGGAACGGACAGTGCGCGATGAAGCGGATTAAGGACCTGGCAGACTATCAAGTGTCACAGATCAAGAGGATCCACGTCACGCAGAAACAAGAAACGGCCATTTCTTTTCTCTGTCCCTGCTTGCTTGGTCCCTGGCCGTCCCTTGGTGCGGTGCTGCATCCGGAAGCAGGGCCGTAGGGCCGAAGGGCCCGGGGCGCCGCGCACCGCGGCCCAGTGAGGGACGGCCACATTATCACGACTTATTCTCCCCGGGGCCAGACCCAGGACAGACGAGCTGGGTCCTTTCAAATTCGCCTGCGCGTCCTGCGCGTCCTGCGGGCCCTGCGGGGCGGTACAGCCCAATCCTTATCGCAGTGCAGGCTGCATTGGTGGTACGATAGCGCGCATGCCGTCAGCAGGCGGAAAAAGCAACAAAACGACACACTGCAGGAACCCGATCGACGGTCAGAAACGCACGGCCAGGCGATGGGTATCGCACCATCGGCACCATCGCAACGCCGAATCTAATCTCGGCATGCCGCGCGGCCCCGCACCACGTGTACCCACGGCGTCCATGACGGCGTCCATGACGGCGCCCATGGCTGCGAGGGCCGGGCCGGGCCGCCGGGACCTCGAGGTTCGCGTGCGGAGAAGCGGCCTGGTCGCCCCCGACCCGGGGCTGCCGGGTAAGTCGTGTGACGGCCGTGGGTAAGTTGTGTGTAAATCGCGGGTAAGTCGACGACGGCGCTAGCGACAGTGCATCACGGCACGGCTCGCCGCTGAGTCACGCGGATAACGCCATGAGGACGCCGCGGTGGGTGAGTCATGGATGTTGGAGGGGTTGGGATGTTCGTCTCCTCGGCCAGGGCGCGTTCATCATGGGTACTCGGGTACTCGCGTTCAGGTCGTCCGTCGCGGTGCGTGGGTCGCGGGGTGGCTCCGCGGGGGGGCGACATCGGGGGTCCGCGGCACGGCATCGCGCAAGGCAAACAAAAAGGACGCCAAGGGACGCGACAGCGAAAATCAATCGAGTCGAAAGTCGAAGGCAGCAGCGGGTAGAGCAAGGCACGAAGGCCTCCGGGTGCGTAATCAGGCCAGGCCACCCGCAGGGACAGGGCCGGGTAAGCCTATACGTCGCGACAGGCTGGCTGGCCGCGGCATGGGGGCCCGGCCGCAATGCTGCAATGCTGCCCCGGCTGACCCGCCACTTAGGACCCTGCGCGTTCAGAAGCCCGGCTACTCTGTTAAGTCCAGCAGATTCCAGGATAACTCGTTGGAGGGAAAAAAAATTGCGTCCAATCTCCTCGACCTGAAATAACTTGGACTATACAAATGATCCTCTGTTTCAGGTTCACTTCTTCCCAGAACTGACCGCGCGCATACTGATGGAAACCTATGCTTCTCTCCTCACCCCATTTAGGCCTCCAGGTAATTCGCCCCCCCACCCCACCCCACCCCACACACCACCCCCACCCCGCGATAAAATAGTAACAACCTGCAGTCGGTAGCCGCGGACACCGCCACGGTCATGTCATGTCGTCCGGGGACAGCGAGCAATCGATTGCCTGCCTTGCCTGCGGCCACGGCGCCACCGCGCTATTCAAACGCTCGGCTTTTACCGGTGAGGGAGCGCACCGAGAGAGGAAAAAGGCGGCGACAACAACAACAAAAACAACAACAAGACGCCTTAGGGCCGCCCATTGGGCCCGACGACGCGTCTCTCGGTCTCGGACTCAAGGGCACGGCGGCGGCGCGTTGGCGGCATTTACTTTCTGGGCAACAACTGGAGCGGCGTGCGAGCTTAATCAGAGGGAAAACAACAACAACACAAAAACAACAAGAAGGAAAGGCAAGCGCGCGCCCCTCCCCCTGGCCGGGCGTGCCGGGGGTGCCGGGCGGGGTGTCAGCCCGACGCGTAGGCAACACGCACGCACTGGTGCGCGGCGGCGGGGCCGGCAGCCTACCCGCCGGGCTGGCGGGGGGAGTCGTACCTTTCGTCTGTTTTTCTGCGTTTCTGTTTTTCATTCGGGCGAGGCCGCGAAGGGGGCGCGTCTCGAAAGTACGCCGGGGAAGTCCCACTCCAGATAACCGAAGGAAAACGCGGCAGGGGGTATTTGGACTCGAAGACGCTTTACGCACAGTGCGCCCGTTTCCAAGTGTGTGTGTGTGTGTGTGTGTGTGTGTGTGTGTGTGTGTGTGTGTGCGCGTGCGTGCGGGGCAGGCGGCGGGATACCAGTGGGGAGGGGGGGGGAGGAAGTAATCAGGCTTGCATTAAAGCCCCTCGCGGACACGCCCTGGGCCACACCCCTGCGTAAGTACCGCGGCCCGGCCTAGACGCCTGGCAAATAGAGCTCGGGCACGCTGCACCCTGAGAGAGAGAGAGAGAGAGAGAGAGAGAGAGAGAGAGAGAGAGAGAGAGAGAGAGAGAGAGAGAGAGAGAGAGAGAGAGAGAGAGAGAGAGAGAGAGAGAGAGAGAGAGAGAGAGAGAGAGAGAGAGAGAGAGAGAGAGAGAGAGAGAGAGAGAGAGAGAGAGAGAGGCGTCTCGACGTCAAAAAGTGACGCAGCGCGCGGACCAGGTGACGTCGCGCCGCAGGACTTGAAATGATTGCGCGCACGGGAAACGCGTGCTATTTGCTGACGTAAAGAAGTGCGAGACTCAGCGAAAAAAAAAAAATCCTTATCCGGCCGTCATGGCTGCGAGTGTCCGAGCGGCAGCGGCGCTTCGAGGTGAAGCGGTCGCTGCGTTTACTGGTGAAGGGCGCCGCACGGACCGGGCCGCCCACGACCCGTTTGTCCTCATTAGAGGCACCGAACTGCATCTGCATGGCCGGCCCGCCCAGGCCCCACTCCAGGGCTGGAGTAGAGCCCAGCAGCGCGGCCAAGAGCCCTGCACAGGGCGGCAAGCCATGGGCCACCGGGGCTGCCAAGCCACACCGACGGGCAGACAGACGGGCACACACACTACAAGGGAACCGCAGGGACAAGGGCTCGGGCCGGCCAGCCGCGCCAGCCGCGCCAGCCGGTCGTTCGATAGAGTGTTTGAGTCCGGGGCGGCCCGGGGCCCCGGGCGCGCCTCTCTGCCAAGCCTCTACACTTCTGCCGTCCAACTCGCGGTTCGACCGCACAGTGCCACTCGTCGCACATCATCAACACGACAAGAGCTTTCAGTTCCATTTGCCCTGGCAGCCCCTGGGGCTCGGGCAGGTGTGTACGGCCAAAGTAAACGCCTGGGATTCCCAGGCGCATCATGGAAAAAAGGGCCCATTTTCGAGGCGCGCCGCCTGGGAATCCCAGGCGTTACTTTTGCCGTGTGAGGAGACCGGAGAACATGCGAATAAGACACTGAAGTGTCTGCTATAGCTTTCAGTCTCGAGTCCAGGAACCCAGCGCGTATCCTCGGAATTTCGACTTTTTTTTCACTTTGCATACTTGTTTCTGGCGGGGTGGTGACGTCACAGGACGCACTCCTCAGATAAGCGTTAAGATTACGGTCAGTGCTAAGAGTACAGTTGCACCAAGTGTCGCAGGATCGCGCTGCAGGGAATACGGTGTGACGACAAACCCGACCCGCTCGCCCGACAGTCGTCAGTACACACCAACAGGTGCGGAAACTTGCAAGTGGGCAGATATGTGTTGAAACAAAAAAAAAAAAAATCAAAGTAACTTAATCACCAAACACTTGCATCGTACCCGACGGGCAACGTCACTTGCCTGCCATACTCTACGAAGTAAATGAGGAAATTGCGCGGATAGGCGCTTATCGTTCAAATGTTTACACTGAAGGGTGACTCACGCAGGAGAGAAGGACCTCGCCGGGTGGGACAGACAAGCAGACAGACAGACAGATCGCGCGCACCAACTCTGGGCACATACCGACCAAAGCCAGCGAACTGGGTCATCATGTGAGTTTACCCGCTCCCAAGGCTCCTTCGTCCAGTCGGAGCAGGCGGCCCCCGTGCGACGGAGTGAGGGAAGTCGAGGACCAAAGTGACGAACCCAGTGACGAGGGATCAAAGGGTCAAAGTGACGCAGGATGGGGAACCTACGGCCGCGTCGAATCGTTATCACGAGCCACGCAAACAGCATGACTTCGGGGGAAGCCGGTTTATCGCAAAATGGAATGGAAGTTTCATGAATCAACGAATGAATCGACGAATGAGTGGGCGAATGAATGGGTGTTGTCCGAGGACGCCTCGCGTCTTAATCCGGCCCTGATTAACTTTTCATACGGCGTGCCAGGGCCACGGGCAGGCCCCACGGCCAGGCCCCACGGCCCACGGCCAGGCCAGGTGCATCGACAGCGGAACCTAAACCAAAGCCTTGTTGTTGTTGCTGCTGCCAGCATTTGCTGATGCCAGAGGCGTGCACGGCCTGGGAGAGAGACAGTGGAACTTGGGCGGGGCTGGGTCTTTGCTCGCAGCAAGTAGCAAACAGCAAGCCCCAAGGGGCCCTCGAAGCCCTCGGCGCCCGCGGCCCCAGCAAGGGCAGTCCCGGCGAACACGCGCGCACAAAGGGCCGCCGCGCCGCCTACCCCGCAGGAGGCGCCCCACCCCGCCGCCTACCCCGCAGGGGGCGCCCCACCCCGCCGCCTGGAGAGGAGCGACGCAAGCGGCCGCACTCGGCGTCTCAGCCTCGACGCTCGGCGCCAAGGAGAGGGGCCGCACTCGTTTGGCAAGCTCCAAAATACTCGTTCTCGAAGGGGAAAAAAAGGGTGATTGTTATGATTACACGGCTAAGCCGACCTGGACGCGCGCCAGAGGCACCGCGTCGTCCAGGTGCTTCCTCCTCGGCCGCACCACGGCGGCGGCCGGTGCGGCCCACTGTGCATGGACAGCATGGTCAGCGCGGCCGGCATGGCCAGGGCGCCGGACGCGCTGACGTGCGTGACGTACTGATGAACGTGATTTGGCATATCGACCCCTCGAGGGCCCTCTGCCTGATAGCGGCGGCGGCCCTCCCGCCGCGACACTCTCTCTCTCTCTCTCTCTCTCTCTCTCTCTCTCTCTCTCTCTCTCTCTCTCTCTCTCTCTCTCTCTCTCTCTCTCTCTCTCTCTCTCTCTCTCTCTCTCTCTCTCTCTCTCTCTCTCTCTCTCTCTCTCTCTCTCTCTCTCTCTCTCTCTCTCTCCCCCTCCCTCCCTCTCCCTCCCTACTCCCCGCGCCGCAGCGGCAACTTTCCAAGCCAAAGTGCCCTCTCCCCTCCCTCTCCCTTCTCTCCCGCCGCGCCGAGCGGCATTTCCAACCCCGAGCCGCGTCCCTGAAGGACAAGGACGAGGGGCCCTGCCGCGCCACGGCCGCGCACCCCGCCGGGGCCCACCGTGGTGACCCCGATGCCCCCACCAGCACCGTACTCGTCACCCACTTGGCACTCCGTCTAGCAGGAAGGGCCGTCGGGACGCTAACGCGGAGGCTGCGGCCTCCCTGCCGCGGGGCTTCGTTACGACGCCCCCGCGCCCTCTCGGCGGGAAGGGGAACCTCCAGGCCGTCCCCAGGGAGAGGGCCGGGCCAGGGTTCGGCACCGCTCCGCGCCCACCGGGTGAATTGGCACAAAAAAGTTAATTTCATAAAAAATGTTATCCAAGGCAGGTAGATAGCCGTGACTCAAGCAGTCAGGTGGCGGCGGGCGCTAGAGAGCCCTGCGTGATGGACTCGGATATCAGGCGCCGCGATGCACACCGATAGCGCCGAGGAGCAGGACCGCGACCCAGCGATAGCGCCGCCGGGCCGGGCCGGGCCGATAGCCAGTGGCATTGGCGACAGCCACCAACGGCCAACACGGCACGGCGCGCCCACGCCGAACCTGCCCCGACCTGACCCCACCGGGGAACCCCACTCACTCACAGCCCTGGCCCTGGCCTTAACATTGACACTTTTTCTTTTAGTCAAGGCCGAGGCCGGGGGCCCAATGAATCATCTGACACGGGGGGCCGCGGGGGCTCCACTGCCAACTCCACCAAACATTCGCAATGATGGAGAAGAAGAGGACACTCACCAGAGTAACGACAAACGACCCCTTCCAGCTGAAGTACGGCTTGTTGAAAACGGTGAACTGACATCTCAGCTTTCCCATGTCATCTGCCACTCTGAAGCTGTCTGCCACGGTGGTGAACCAGTTCACCACGTCCTCGTTGGCATAGGTGATAAGTCCTTGGCCGAAATGGTTTTTGCCATCAAGGACAAAGTTGAGAATCCCTCGTATTGAATTTTCAGTGAGGAGGGTTTCTTCATCAAGATGAACAATCCAGTCATTGTCGTTCAAGATGTTCACTCCATCTTCTAGACAATATTGTAATGCTCTTGCTTTAAAGAGAGCGCCACTTTTTGATTGATAAGTACTTGGCACAACAATCTCCCTCGTTCTTCTGTGCTGTGGCAAGCCAATGGGCTTGTCTGTTACAACTTCTATGAGGAAATTTTCCAATCCTGCTTCCAAGCACTGTTTCATATTACGGGAAACATTGTTCTTCACTAGTTCTTTGTAATCACCTCTCGTCACAACACGAATACAAATAAATGGAGCCAACAGAGGTGATCCAATAAGTTTTACCTTGCCTGGGAAAGCATTATATCGTGTAAGTCCATACAGATTGAATAATACTTGCGGCAAAGGTAAAATTGTAAAGAGTCTTAAGAGGTAGAGGAATAATGCTCCCGCAACTCCATATCGTTCCCATGGATCAAAGTTCAGAGATTCATTGTTTCCAATTTGTATTCCACCAGTAGCAATTTGGTAAACCAGAAGCACACAAAATAAAAGAATGCAGTGAAGTAAATGTTTCGTCCAGCTGGTAAGCATCTTTGAGCTCTGCAAAAGAGATAATAAAAAATTTGTAAATTACATAACAGCACTATTTAAAACATCTCATAGGTTATAAAAAGAAATGAAAGGTCATATGATCACAAAAGTTTCAAGACATTAAGTAAAACATATTGCATTGATACAAAGTAAGCAATTTGACAGTTCTACTGGGAAAATTTCTGAGAGTTTAATTTTAAAATTTTTAAAAGATAAGTTTTTATCTCAAAACTCACAAAGATTTTTTAAACTCAAAAATAAAGAAAATTTTTAATTAAAGTGTTCAATTCAGATTAGCCCTCAAGCTGCACGGTAAACCGAGAAAACAAAATCGTCAAGGGACCATAACAAATGCAAAGAAAAAATCCAAAACCTAAAAGACTAAACTGTCAACGCGAAGGTTAAGGGACTCTACGGTTTCTGCTAAGCTCCCGAGCGCACCCATTTATCGGCCAAGGAATCGGTATTTACCTGAGTCGTTCACTTGAGAAGCTACCTTCCTCGCCCACAGCGCTCGCGCTTCTGTTATGTGGGTCTACATGGATGCCGAACATAAACACTATCGGGAAATTGAAAGGAAAGCCACTACGGAGCTGGACTGGAAGATCCGCCCACCGGCAGAGGGGACACCACACCAAACAGCGAAACGAACGCGGTGCCGCGAGACAGACCCGCGAACCGACTGCCCTGCCAATAGGGCGTGGCTCTATCCGCACGGCAATCGATAAGGGGCTTCTATTCGCAGCGCGTGTGGTACAGCTCGTTCACACAGAACTGGTCCGATCAAGGAAGCCGGAGTCCTGATGGCCCTCGGCAGCTCATTTCAACTTTTTGAACAGTTGACGCAAATGGACTATGCGTTATCTCCCGCTTGAATTAGAACGAGATGGAGTTCAATTCACGGGACTCACGGCGGTTTCCCTGACTTTACCCCGATTTCCCTGAACGATGTAAACCCTGCATTGAGCAGGGTCATACTCAAGGAGTCAGGGATAGGAAAAAAAATAACTGTTACGGTAAAATAAATAAGTTTTTATTGCACACTTCAAGCCAACATCAACATCAACAGGAAACTTAATAAGACTCTGACATATATGAGGTGTAATGTGATCAATTCTAGTGACGCTCAAACAACATAATAAACATTTAAAATATTTATGAGACCATTATTATTCTAGAACACTGTTATAATGATAGTCACATGAATAAACCACAAGATCACAAGGTTTTTATGAGCAATACCCACAAGCAAAGAAATTATTGCTTTGAAAGAAAATTGTTTAAAACAAGGAAATTTCAGTGGAAGATAACAAAATCTAAAATCGCGTCACACAGTTGCATTGCTA
Source organism: Stenchaetothrips biformis (assembly GCA_030522485.1). NCBI lineage: Eukaryota > Metazoa > Arthropoda > Insecta > Thysanoptera > Thripidae > Stenchaetothrips > Stenchaetothrips biformis. The sequence continues at coordinate 1,970,727 of CM060102.1, read as the reverse complement.
TTTGGAGGACTAATTATTTCCACCCTGAAAATATATTCAGCTGGAGGCAACACCCAAAACCATACAATCCTGGTTCCTGCCAACGCTCATTAAATTACTAAAAAAATAGAATCTATCAGGCTGGAACTAATGTGATGTATTCACTGAGAAAACAAAACAAAAAACACTATCATGGTCCCCAGTCTATAACAAGGCAAAGTGAAAATGTCTGTGGAAAAATTAACTAGAAACAATCCATCTCAGCGAGGTTTGGTGCATCATGAATATATCAGTACGTAAAACATTGCATAGGAGTGAACAGGTTCCATTAATTTTGTTGCCTTCAGTCCATAGTCCATAAAAGTTGACAAGCAGGAACTCTTGAAAATCACTTTTCTTCTGAGTTACTTCTGATTGAGTCCACTGATTCTGTTTTAATATCATCATGGCACTGTAAAACAGGCAGAAAATAAAATGAAAAATTGCAAGTTGGTATTTGGATGTAAAAAACCTGTACAAATCATAAACAAAAGAAAAAAAAACAGACCTTCTTATGTTCCGTTTCCTCATGAACTTTAAGGCCTTCTTCATTCGGAAACCACTTATCACAGTTCTTACACTCAAATACATCATCTTTATGATAATTTTTCATGTGCTTCAGTAGGTTTGATGAGGAGGATGTGATATAACCACACAAAACACATTTGTGAATTCTGTGCTTTTTACTGTGATCCTTGAGTTCTTGTTTATGAGGAAATCTTGCATCACAGTCTTCACATCTGTTGCAGAAATAAAACCAAAATGAGACAGAAGTCAAACTAAGACTCTGCACTTGACTAAATTGAATGGATTCTTACATGAAAGGATTCTCTCCATGGGTGACTACATGAGCTTGAAGATCTTCGACCAAAGAAAAAGTCTGATCGCACACTTCACAAGAATTACTCCTGTCTTGAGTCTCTTTATGAGTAGATTCAATGTGCTCACCCAACAGGTCTTTGGTGGCAAAGTTCTCTTTGCATTGTGGGCATGAAAGGGACTCAGATATTGCCACTTGTCTGAAAAAAATTTGAAATAAGCTTTTCTTTTCCCCTCTTAGATCGAAAAACATTAAAAAAGCTTCTACTTACTTTGATGGATGCTTCTCTTTTACTTTAGATTCCTTTTCCTTTTCCTTAGATTCATTGTCCTTTTCTTTGGGATGATCTCTAGATCCTGAAGATCGATCCTCCGAATGGTACTTTTGTATGTGTTTTGATAAATAATCTGAATGGTTGAAGCATTTACCACATCTTTTACATTTGAATTTCTTTGGTTTAGAATGACGCCTCTTTTGGTGATGAGCAAGATCAGAGGATGTCGTGTACCACTTGTTGCAAACACCACAGGAATAACCCTTTTTAGCCATGTGAACTCGCATTCGATGTTCTGCTAAAGAAATAGCAGCATGGAATGCCTCTCCACATACATCACACTCCAAACCCATCAAATGATGATGTCGGTGTAACTTCATATCTTTGAACACTCTGAAAGAAAAAATAATGAATTAAAACTAGTACGAATTCATACAAAAATCTTGAATTCATATCACACTGGAAATGAGCACATACCTTCCTGGACACTTAGTACACCTATAAGGATGCTTCCCGGTAAACTCGGCTAAATGATCATACAAATGTGCTTCCAGATTGAATTTATCATTGAATCGTTTCCCACACTCAGTGCACAGATAGGAATTTTCTTCTTTTGTTTCAATTGGTTGAGTGGTGCCTGGCTCAATTTTAACTACAGCTTGATGTTCCGTGTCCAGCTCAATGCTTGTGTGGAGAGAGTCTGGACCGTCAGGATCAGGTTTGATATTTACGGGGAAGTCTACTGGCAGTGCAGGATCCACAACCTCTACCTTTATTTTAACAGGTGGCACCAGGCTTGGCTGTATGTTAGAATGAGACTTATTAGGGGATTTATGAGATTTATTTTCATGGGCTGGATGGTCACCACGATCTGTCTCAAACTTTTTCGTAGAGGTGTAACTTTCAATCTTTAAAGTGAGCTCAGTACTACTCTTCTGAGATGAAAATTTCTCTACCTTGGTGTCATGCTTGAGATGACTATCAGACTTTGTTTTGAAATTGGAGGCATCCGTCTCCATCTCATTATCAGATGGATAATTTCCAGCATCATGCATTGACCCGTCAAAGGCACCATTTGAGGAATCCGAGTCTGAATCTGCCTGCTCATCATGCTTGCGATGGGTCCAAGCTCTGTCACTGCTAGGCATGTACCCTTTGCCGTCGCCATGCCAGTGCTGCTCGGGGTGGAACTTGGGGGCTGGCTTCTCCTCCGGCTTGCTGCTGGGCTGCGCCTCTTCCACTGGGCTGTAGTCGCCCCATCGTGTCCTGCCAGAGCGGAAGCTTGGCTTGGGTGTGGGCAGGAGCGGAGGCCTGGCTCCAGAGTGCGGCCTGACTGGTGTTGGCAGCAGGGCCCTCCCTGGTCCGTGGCCAGGACCTTGTCCAGGACCAGGTGCGGACGGCCTGCCTGGTAGCCACGTCGCGCCATGAGGCCTGAACTGAGGCCCCTGGTGACGAGGAGGCCCCTGGTGGGGCTGGTGGGGCTGGTGGGGCGGCTGGTGGGGCGGCTGGTGGGGCGGCTGGTGGGGCGGCTGGTGGGGCGGCTGGTGGGGCGGCTGGTGGGGCGGCTGGTGGGGCGGATGGTGGGGCGGCGGGAAGCGGCTGAACGGCCTGTGGGGGTTGTTGGCTTGCTCGGGGTCGCCGCCGAAGAAGGGCGGCGGCATCCGCGTGAAGGCGAAGTCCCCGGAGCCCAGGGGCGGTGGCGGCAGCCGGGTGAAGGAGAAGTCCACATCCTCGGCGTCGTCCAAGTCCATGGCGTCGGCGGGCGGTGGTGGCGGGATCAGCGAAAACAGCGAGTCCGGCGTCATGTCCCTTGCCTCTGCTTGGGGTTCCAAAGTCGCCTCCTTGGGAGGAAGCGGTGGAGCTTGGGCAATAGGAAGGTCTGCCGAAGAAGGTGGTGTTGAATCCTCTGTTACAGGGACGGACTTGTCAGCAGAGAGGGATGAAGATGAGGTCGGTTGTGAAGGTTTAGAAGATGAGGAGGAAGGTTTTGAGGATTTGCTAGAAACATGTGGTGGGGCAGGAGAAGACTTGCTGGACACGCTGCTTGATGTAGGTGGAACGGGGGAGCGTTGGCTTAATTTTGCTGTAGAGGGTGGCACAGGACAGCTCCCGCTGGTTTTGCTAGTTGTTCCAGGTTGTACAGAGGCAGTCCTGCTTGATTTGCTGGTAGATGCAGGTGGCACAGGCGTAGTCCTGATAGGTTTGGAGGCTGCACTAGAAGGTATGGCTTTGTCAGACTTGCCAGAAGATTTTGACATCTTGTCGATTGCAACAGGTGGAGCAGATGAAAGCTTCCCATCTAATTTAGGTAGAATTGAAGACAATGAGAAGCCTAGGAAGCTTTCAAGTTGGCTCACAGATTCAGGCTTCAAAGTAGAGTTAATTTGGGGCGGAGGGACCGGAGTGGGCATGCTAGAGGCATTCCGCAGGACTGAAGAGTGGGCGATGGCCATGGTGACTAGAGGAGAAGGTACAGGTGTTGGTACAGCAGCAAATGTAGCAAATGGTGGTGGCACAGGCTTCGGCACTGAAGGTGGGGGTACAGGGGTAGGTATGGAATTGACAGCAAACTGAGGTGGTGGAACAGGTACTGGAGGGGAGACCATGGAGGGCAATGCAGGAACAGAAGAGTTGACTCCAAGGTGAGTTGGCAGAGAAGGTGGCGACAATGTGACTCCAGTAAAATTTTTGCAGGCAGATGGATTCTTGTGCAATGTTTCACTAGTGAGAAGCGGCTGCTGGCTTGAAGGTTGGTCAACAGGAGCCCTTTTGTGATCGGAAATGCATGGCTTGTTCTTAAGTTTGATTTCTAGAACTTCTGGTTCAGATCCCAGTACATCCGATTCAACTTCCATTTCTTCTAAATGGAAGTCCTGTTGGAGATTGGTAGTGTGACTAGTTTTCTCATTTGATAAATTATCTCTCATGAAAGAGCTTGTTTCATTAATAATAAATAAATCTAAATCATGTGTTTCCAAAACAGGTTTTCTATGTTCAGTCTTATTTTTGGATCGAGACCATTTATCTTCTAACTTTGTATCAGTCCAGGAAGGATCCACTTCCATTATTTCTGGACATTCAACATTTTTTTGAGGCTTCACAGGGCGTTTTACTGGCAGTTCAAATATTTCAGGCTCCATAAGAAATGTTTTCCGAACATCAATTCCAAAATCAAAGTGGCTCTCAGAGGTTGTTTCCACTGGAGCATTTTCATTTTTCTCTTCTCTCCATGGGCTGTCTGATTCTGATTCAATATCCATATCATCCCCATGATGAACAACTTCAGGGGAATCATATTGTTGAATTTGTTCTAGAGATTGCACTTCTGGGGTAACAGCTTGCTGAACCTGTTCTGGAGATTGACCTTGTCGAGAAACATTTTCGTGAACTTGAACCTGACTAGGGTGACTAACTGAGCTTTGCTTCACTTCAATCTCTCTCTCAACTTCTCTTTCTTCGAGTCTTCTTGGAGGTTCAGGGGTTGATGACACGGGAAGAGAGTTAACACATGACCTCAGCCTTGCTCGGGCAAGTCGGAGTCGCTCCAGAGGAGACACATCGGGCTCACTGTTTGTCAGGTTTTTGGCCTCTTCTCTCTTCTGCCAATGCTCTGAGGAGGGACAAGGTTGCAGTTCCGCTGTGGTGCCATTAGAATGAACTTCAACTCGATTTGAAAAGGTCAACTTTTCTCTGGCTCTTCTTAAGAGATCTACAGGATTATCAACAAGGTTGTTGGGGAAGCTTTCATGTAATGAATGGAATCCAGGGTCCTGCCCTGCAAAGAAACCATTAGATTGACCATTATAATCCTGGGTTAGAAATTCAGGATTTTGATGAGGTTCTGAAAGACCTCCGCCTCGGTTCGACAAACTGAGCTTGGCTCTTGCCCGGTGCAATAAAGCTAGCCGATCTTGATCTGTCTGGCCATGATGTTGACTGTCGTCTATTGTGTTTGAATTACCAGAGTGGACATTGGCCTCTGTAGAAAATGCCTAAAACAGACAGAAACCAACCTCTCACATTATCATGATTTAGGGAGCCAGGTAAAGTAATCAGGGTACAAGGATTCATTTAGACAATTGAATGAAGCTTGCACACATGGGTCTCAGTACAGATTATCACCATGGCGAAGCAAAGTTTTAGATTAAAAATAAACGAATCCAAGAAAAGAGAAAGTCAAGGAACAGCCCTTTCAAATAAAGATCCTAATTTACCATAGGATAAGATTCCATGTGGCCGATGAGCAGGAAAGTACTCCCAGATTAAATGAAAGACCTCCTTGGCGAAATGAAGCCGCAGCGTCTCAGGGGCTTCAAACGACGAAGGTAATAATTGAACTAGTTAAATAGTGACCTAACCCACACGGTGTGACGTTTCCATTGGGGCAAACAAAATGCGTAATCAGAACTAAAGGACAGTTTGAACCAACATAACGAATGAGTCACTAAAAATCACAGCAAATAGTGTGATGCTTTCTACAGAAAAAATCGTAAAATTTGTGATGGCACCACAAAACAAATTTAGTGGCATCGTCGCGTCGTCTAAGTCAAACATCAACAGGCCCGTTGCCCATTCATGGCTCGGTCGCACAATGAGGGAAATGCCGCCGCCACGCAGCAGACATCTTGACACGAGATTCTTGAAAATGTCACAAATGAATTGAAAAGATAGTAATTTCAACAGGTACCCGTTTAACGTTCGAAAATTCCTAGTATGACGGTTTAACAATTTTCATGTATTGACAGCTGTTGTAGGCTTATTCACACGACGAATTCAACCACCGCCACCGCCCTTGAAAGCAAGCTCCGTCGTCCAAATTCCACATGCGAGTGTTAGGTTAACGTCTTCGTGCTTGTTTCAAAATACAACAAATCATACTTTATTTAGGTAAGTTTCGATTTCCTTTAAAATGAAAATCTGTCGAAACTTTAAAAGCATTTGTATATAGTTTCAGGAATCTTTACCACACTTGCTGCACAATGACTAATGAAGCAGAAACCTTTGGGGAACTTGACAATGATGAACCATTCAAATCTTCTATTAAAAAATTCCATTCTTCTGTTGATAAAATTGGTGAAAGTCTGCAATTATGCTGTGGGAATGATGCTTATTCAAATATGTCATCTGAGGAGAAAGTGGAGTACGATCTGTTCATGTCCTATTCGCTCAATTCACTATTTTGGTGTTACCTTCGAACACAAGGAGTTGACCCCAAGCAGCATGGAGTCAAGGTAATACTCTGTAACATTTTATTGTTTGATTTCCTTAGTTGAAAAGTAACAACGTTTCTCTTGTTTTTGACAGAACGAGCTTGATCGAGTTCGCACTTACATGGCCCGTGCCAAACAGGTCCACGACAGGAAACAAATGCCAAGAGTGGACCAAGAAGCCGCAGAAAGATTTGTTACAAGTGGTTTGTGGGAGCCAGGCCAACCCAAAATTAAGCCCAAACCATCAAAACGATCTGGAAATGGAGTCAATAAACGCAAGAGATTTGAATGTGATGATGAAGAAACTTAGAGACCGAAAATTCACATAGGTATTATTTCCCATTTTAATGTAATAGCTGTTATTTTTTTATGACAATAAATTAAAATTTCAACTGACTCAAAATTAACTTATTAGCTTTTGCCAATTTTTTTCCAAAGTGGGTGCCAGAATAACTTTATAAAATGATGCAGGATCAAATTAGATCACAGTTATATTTAATTCTTAAGAACAGTAACAAAGTATTTTCTATTTACATATTGACATAATGTTGAGTTTAGTTCCTTCAGTAATAGCGTTTTCTTCTGGGCTCTACATGTTCCATCTCTTCTATGTGGATGGTTCCCATCACCTGCTCTTCTATCTGCAAGGAAACATGTACTTTGAGAATTTGTAAACATAGTTTATGTGTAAGCCACCAAAAAGTGTTGAAAAGAGAGCAGGACAAACCGTCAAATTGATAGGTTCAATTTTCAGGGATTTTGCCAAATCTGGGTATGTTGCCTCGATTGCTGCAAACTAAATAATAACACATGAGAATGCATGAGTTCATGAAAGCAATCCCACTTTTCTAAACAATTTTTATCTTACTGTATCCTTGTACAAATGATGCTGATTTCGTTGTTGTATTTTTCTTTCAAGAACTGAGCCATCACCAAGCGACTGCATGACATTTGCTTGGACCTGAAAAGATAAGGCTTAGGTAATAAAAACTGCGAAAAATTAAAAATTTTCACAGAAAAAATGAAATGCAACAGTTACAATGACGTACCATAATGTTCCAAGATAATTCAGAGTTTGCTTCTCTCTTTTGAACCCAACGCCTGGCAATATTAGCTTGTTTAACTTTCAACGCAAAGGCGGCAATAATATCTTCAACCTTTTGTTTGTAGATTAGTTTTGTAACAAGATTTGAGGCCAGCTGATTAGCTTTCTCAAAAGAATCAGCTGTACCCTGAGTGAAAAAAAAGAACAATTTTAGGTCATACATAAAAAAGAGCAAGCCATGGTATTACCTTTACTTACTAGTTTGTAAAGAGAAATGGCATACAATATAGGAATAAGTGGGTTTCGCAGAGCAAAAAACCACTCTTTTTTTGAAAGTTTCTCATAAACCTCAGCAGCCTCATTAAAGCGTCCACATTCAATCAACAAATCCATGAGAACAATATTTGAAATAGGGTCATTTAAACATCTAAAAAGTATTTCATTTTTAGCAATCTGCAGAAAGAAGATGGAATGTCAGCTGGTTGGAAGCATCTTCTTCAAACAGAAACACAAAATACCACAGAAACTTGCATTAAGGGCATCATCAGGGCTGTTCAAGTGGTGACAGGTTCGCATCATCACTGAGCCAAATTTAAAGCTACCAAACGAACCTTTGGAACACTTCTGGGTAAAGCTAGAAATTTATGAAACTGTTAGCACAAGAGAATTGTTTACGGTAAGTAAAACCCGTCAAAGACAGTGGGCTTACTTCTCAGTCATTTCAATTAAAGTTGGTAAATGATCCTTTTCTGCAAGGAGCCATGCTAATTTCAGATCATCTTCGAAGGCATTTCCAGAGTCCTGCATAGAGAAAATTCTGAGCCAGAAGGACTCTATATCCTTGACTTTGAGTTGGATTTTTTTCTTTTCTCGCTCATATTCATCCAGCCTCAACAAGGATCTGTCACAAATGGACCTGCCAGGCGCACCTGTTAAAGAGAAACGTATGTGAATTGGAGATCAGTGAAAGCGAAAATTCCAATAACATAAACGAATAACTAGAAGTATCAGAACTAAACGGTTTGCAAGTATCAAAGCAGGTGATTTAAATGCTTACTTTGCAAAGTGGGAACGGCATGTCTCTTGACAGAAGACAACAAAGGACAAGCCAATTGCTTTGAAATTGACCTCCAAAACATAGCAAATGTACTGAATGCTTCTTCCTGGCATATATCCTTTCAGCTACAAAAATAAACAAAGACAACAGGCGGCAGGCTTGAGCAGACTTGAGGCAGGTTAGCAGAGGAAGCAGAAGATAAGTCAGCGGAGTCAGATTCATATTCATATTCATAACCAATTTCTCATATTATTTGAAAAACAGTTCCAGAAGGCGGAGCGTGTTTGAAGAAGTGAAGAAGAAGAAGTCACTCAAGTTGAGTGATCAGCTCTTCTATAATTATAGTTTCTTTCTGTGCGGACGTGCGGACGTAGCCTAAGAGCGGTTCACGCATTGAACAGTACTCATAGCGGATATCTCCAGGAACCGGCCGACTCCGTACAAGATGACGTCAAGAATCGTAGCAACCGTGGAAAAACACTTAAACGACGAAAGCAAGCCCTGGGCGAAATGGTTTGCCCTCGGTGAGGAGAAGACCGGCGTGAAGAGGCTGTACCTGTTCGCAAGTAAGTGATCCCCAATTCGCGATATCCGCAGCCTGTCGCCCAGGGTTGAATGAGGCTCTGTCGGGGCTCCGTGGGGCCCGGTGTGGTTGGGCGGCCGTGCGGCATGACACGCTGTCAGTGCCGTTATTTCGCGCGGGAATTGGCGGAGTGAAACGGTTGTCCAGGTGAAAAGGCTTCCTGTTTTGTGCCCCTCCTTCCGTGAGTTTGCCCCGGAGCTTCATTGTAGAAGCCTGTCTGACGGGAACGTCTTGGAAGTGACCGCTTGTCAGTGTTCGCGGTGCGTCACAGCGAACTTCGACCTCGTAGAGTATCGTTGGAAGGTGGTTCGCGCACCGCTCGGTGCGGTTCTGTAATTGCACCCCCTCCCCCCCCCTGCCCCCTCATTGTCCCCTACTACTGCCTTTCTTTGTCACAGAGACATGACGGTGCTGTTATCATTGCTTGAAACTGATGCCTGTGTGCAGTAATTGATAAGAAGGCAATTTCCTTTGTCGGTTACTCGTTTTATTTCTGTTATTGTCCTTGTAGAAGCATGATAGCTTACCGATGTACGCCTGTCTCGTTCTGTCTCTCTGAGTACCTCACCTTTTAAACTAAATTTATTGTTCCTTTTGACTTATCTATTGTCTCATGTTAAATTTTTCTAATGTAATTTTCTTTCTGTTACAGTTGCCCTTGCCTTTTTGGCCATTTATTTGGTGTTCGGCTATGGAGCTCAACTGCTGTGCAACGCAATTGGTTTCGGTTATCCAGCATATGCATCCATCAAGGCCATAGAAAGCCCACAGAAAGGTGATGACACAAAGTGGCTCACCTACTGGACAGTGTTTGCAGCCTTCTCTCTTTTGGAATTTTTTTCAAACATCATTGTTGGTTGGATCCCTGTCTACTGGCTGGTCAAGGTAGATTTTTTTTTGTTTGGTCCTAAGTTTTTTAAATCTGTTTATGGTTTCCTGAAATAACTTTTTGTTTCTTCTCTAGTGTGTTTTCTTCATTTGGCTGTTCGCACCCATGGAAGAAAATGGCTCTGTGGTCCTCTACAAACGTGTTCTGAGGCCGCGCTTTTTAAAATATGAGGGTAAAGTGGATGACGCCCTGAGTGGTTTCGCTGATAAAGGTAAGTCGTGAATTTGTTGCCCTGTTTCTATTGTTCATATTTTTGTCACAGAAATTTATAAAATAATTCCTCAATGTTGTTGCAGCTACCAAGTTGGCAGCAAAAACTTTGTTTGAAGAGAACAACCCGAAGAGAGATTAAGTTATTTTAACAAGACTGCATGCATATTGTGAAGGTTGCTAGGTTTTAAGTGAAAGCCATGTGAAAGCTGTGTGAATGCAAAAATGGAGAGAGGCTTAGTCATAGGAAAGGTTTTTAACTTGTTCATCTCGTTCAATCTCTTTGACTTCCATGTTTTTAAGTGTCATTTTTTATGTGTCAAGTTGTTCTTGTCCCAATTTTTTTCCTCTTACGAAATTTGTGTTTAGTCACCTCTTAAACATTTTCCAGTAAACACAGTGTCTGAACAACTTTTTTTATTTTCAAATTGCCTGTCCCTATTACCAGCGAAAAGAAACAAATTGTTACTTTGAATGAAATTTATTTATCACACACATCTAGCTTAAAATTTGTCACACAAGGAATTAGTTGATTGTTAGTACATGTTCCTTTACTAATGCTGGTTCCATTCACTCTAGAGTGCAACTTTCAGGATAGTTCAGCTCAAGTTGAAGGATAGCGACCTTGTTACACACATCACCACTTCTGGTATTAAATATGACCCATTTAAATTGGAATAACCTAACGGAAGAAACCTGAAATCTCTGATAGATCATTAGATTGCTCATGCTGAATGGGGGGTTGCCTCAATACTTGCTTCAAGTTTTTGGCACAGAGTTTGTGCTGGTATACACGATTTTAAGACTTAAGTCAGATGTAAAACAAATTCAAGATTATGGTGCCATCAAATTAAGCCAGAGTTTTCTGAGGAAATATTTTTGACGTATTACTAAGCTTTAATTAAAGAGATGGTGCAGATCTATCACCAGAAATTTTACTTTGGTGCTATTATTAATAAATCACAACCCAAAGAGGAGCACCCATCTTAAATCAGGAAGACACCTGCACCAGGCAAAAATTGTGACCCAATATGTTGATTGTCATTTGTATACAGAATTTTTCTTATTAGAATCACAGTCAGTTAGTTCTTATGAGAGCTGTTTTGGTACAGTCTTCTGCTTAATTTAACTTACAAACTTAATGGAGAGAGGAAAAATTCCCCTCAGCCAATTTTGTTACATCCGTATGGCACATGAAAGAGCATTGTACTTTCTTTAGTTTTCTTTGGCATTGATGAGTAGCTTACATTCAGTTTTTTAGTTAAATTAATTTTTTTGCACATGTGACACTCCCATCATTCCCATTTTCGTATCAAGTATATTTTATCTATCTTATAAACTATAATAATATATCACACATATCACACAAAAGCTATGATATTTTGAAGAAGTAAGGAAGCAGCTTAAGTACCTCTTTTCTCACCACAAGGAACTTAAACTACGAGAAAATAAAATATCTTTTCTTTTTCAGAGCCAACCATTGGTTTCAGATGTGCCCCCTTTTCCCCAGGCGCTGCCGCGGCGCGTCACTCAGCTCCGGTGGGCGTTCTTGATGCCGAGCGTGGTGGGCCGCACGGTGGGCCGCACGGGGGACATGTCGAGGGGCACGAGCAGGCCCATGTGCTCGCTGGAGGACGCCAAGGACGCCGTCATGGAGGCGTGGGGTCGCAGGCAGGGCGCCTCCTCCGACAGGGACCTGAAGGCCGAGGCCGGCCTGCCGCCGCCCACCAGGAAGCTGGCCGACGTCCTGGGGCTGGGCGAGGCCCTGGGCGAGGCGGACTCCGACCCAGACGCGCTGTCCGTGGCGGCGGACATGCCGGACAGCCCGTCGTGCGAGGTGCGCGACGCGGGCTCCGAGTTGCCCATGCTCAGGACGCCGCTGTCCTCGCAGTAGCCGGTGTCGGCGCTCAGCTGCCGGTGCTTGGCGCAGTGCGAGTGGCCGGAGCTCGTCGACGACTGCGTCAGGAACTTGGGGCGCGGCGACGTGGACGAGCAGGAGGCCGCCTCCACTGCGGACAGGCGGAACGAGAAGCCTTTAGCGTGCTCCCACACCGCAAGGCATCGCACTGCCGGGGGGACTCTCACCGAACTCGGCCGGCGACAGCAGGCACGGCGTGCTGGACTTGACGGAGAGCAAGGGCGGCCGCGGGTAGCGCGCGGGGGGCGAGTGCACCAGCACGGTGGCGACCAGGTCCACGCAGGGGGTCGCCGAGTCCGAGTCGTCGGCGTCCGCGTACCGCATCAGGTCCGCGTCCTTGCACGTGAAGCTGCTCGGCGGGCGCGGCGACGCCCGCGGGGAGCCGCCGGGCACCTCCAGGAACACGGGCGACCCCGAGGGCGCCCTGGGCGGCGGCCGCGAGCGCGTCGCGGACACGGAGAAGGCCGCGGTGCGCTCCCGCGGCGGCGGCAGCTCCTCGTCCAGGTCGTCCGGGCTGGTCAGGTCGCCGTCCTGGTAGCGATCCACGGCGCCGCGGTCCTCGTCGAAGGACAAGTAGGACTCGTCGTAGTAAGACCTGCGCAGCAATGCAAGGTTCAAATGGTGGCGAGATGGTTTACTCACTCACCGCTGCAGTGCGCCGTGGCGTACCTGAGTTGGTGCAGCACGCTGGTGGACAGCGACGGCGAGGACTGGTCCGACGGCGTCGAGTCCCTGCGGGTCGTCTTCTTGAGGCAGGACGGCCGCCGCTGCTCGCTGGCGACCATGGCCGCCTCCGCCGTGGGGCTCTCCTCCAGGAGGCTGAACTTGGCGCGGTTCTTGAGCTCGGCCGGGTAGTAGGCCTCGGCGATGGCGTCGTACTCCTGCTCCGGCGAGGCCGCGATGCGGCGGCCGCGGTGGCGGTGCGAGGAGCGCGCCGGGGCGCCGACGTCAGCGCCGTCCTCGTCCTGGCCGGGCAAGGCTGCTCGTTACCGACCTCTCCGACCGCCAGCAGTACAGTGTGACGCGCTCGCTCACCTGGGACGTGTTGGAGCAGCTGCCGCACCCGGACGCCGACGGCGAGGACTCGCTGGAGTGGCACCGGCAGGCGTAGGCGCCGCCCGGGCCGCCCGGCGACTCCAGCTGCACGCTGTGGAAGTACTCCACCAGCTGCGGGTCCAGGTTGGCGTGCGAACGCCGGGCCGCGCGCTCGAAGGAGGCGCGCACCCAGCGCTGGCCGTCCACGCCGCCGTCCTCCTCGTCCTCCTCGGGGATGCTGATGGTGACGCTGGGCCGCGCCGACACGCTGGGCGTGTGGCCGGGCGAGGACGCCGGCGAGTCCTCCAGCATGGCGTCGCCGGCGTCGCCGGCGTCGCCGCCCAGGCTGGCCGATCGGGCGCCGCTGGGGCCGCCGAGCAGGCCGCCGAAGGACAGGCTGGGCCGCTGCGGCAGCGAGAAGGACACGGCGCGCTTGCGGCGCCGGCCCGACGCACCCTGGGGAGCACGAGGACGCCGTCAGACGCTGAGGAAGTAAAGCCCTCGGCAGCCTGTGTGCGGCACGCACCTCGCCGTGGCGGGCGTCGCGCTGCTTGCCCGGCCTGCCCTGCAGCCGGCGGGCGCGCACGGCCTGCAGCTGCCGCCTGCGCACCTCGTGCAGCAGCGCGGTGAACTCCGCCTTGAGGCTGGACAGGCTGGACAGGCGGGCCGCCTCCTGGCCGCAGTGGCCGTCCACCGCCTCCTCGCCGGCCAGCCGCTCCAGCTCGCCCTGCACGTAGCACAGCCGCGAGGTCAGCTGCAACACCGTTCAATTTCCGTCAACATGGATGTAAATTTGTCTTTTGTTCGTGAGACCTGCCCCCACCCCTCAATAATGAAAACCGTTGGCGCGAATTCATGGCGCACGAGGTACCGACGGGGTATTCCCGCACACTCATTACTCATTGACTCGGGCCTGTCGTTCGTCACCCCGCCGATGACAACACGCGCTTTCAACTCCCCGCCCCTGCGATCCGTCTGCGACATTTCCTGTTGTCTGTCGAACGGCAATATAACATTTCATTCCAGCGCGGAGGTCCCAACAACACAATGCACTGACATTGCGAACGGCGAGCGTTTTATTGGGACTCGCCATATAGAATCGCGATCATATCCCCCCCTCTCTCTCTCTCTCTGTCTCTTTGTGGCGGTGGACTCGGCCAGCTGGGGCCAACACGCCATGAGCGCTCGACACGGGCCAGCCTGGACAGCCAGGCCGGCCACCAATAAGCAGCCGAACAGACGCAAACAGTCCTCTCATACAGCCCGGCTTATTGCGTTTACTCTCCGCTCTGTGAGTGTGTACGCGTGTCTCTGTGTTTGAGTGCCAGAGTTCCGTTTCCACCGTGGTTTCATGTCGGGCGTGGATTCGTCTCTGTCTGCCACGAGCCTCCTCTAGTGCGTCCTGCGACCCTGGATGACCATCACGTTCGCCCCGCCTCCCGCCCAGGCTCCAGAAACCACCAGCCGCAGAGAGAGAGAGAGAGAGAGAGAGAGAGAGAGAGAGAGAGAGAGAGAGAGAGAGAGAGAGAGAGAGAGAGAGAGATAGCGGAGGACGCCCGTCGAGCGAGGCGTAGGCAGCCGGGCACGCACGCGCGTCGACGTGAGGCCTGCCTGCCGGAGGGGGGGGGGGATGGCACTTCCCGTTGTATTCCGCACCTTAATTTCCGTTCCTTTCAAATTGACACTACGCCAGGGCTAAGTGTGCCCCCTCCCCCCTCCCTACGTGCTCCGAGCCAACCCCTTCGCGTTGGCTACCCATTGAGCGGACGCAGAGTCTAATGCGGTGGAAAGCAAAGCGGGGTCTTTTTGGTCGCGCTACAGTTTGACAGTCAAAATTTGCAAAATAAAACACAAAACTAAATAATTATCTGTTGAATTTTTTTTTTTTAAGAAAATAATAATTAGAAGTTGACGGACGATTCGGAAAAGAAGATGCCTCTGGTTAAAATTTGAGCAAAATGTTGTCGTGGCGGGCAGGGCTCGTGAACGAAGGCGGTTCGGTTGCCGAGGTCCTGAGCGGCACCTCCGCTGAACCTCACCAAAGCCCGGCGAGGCAAACAATTTTCGCTCCCCCTCCCCCACCCACGTGATTTACCGAGGGCCTTATTGACGGCCCACGCCTCGCTCGGCGTCGTCTCTGTCTCTCTCGCAGCCCTAGGGGGGACGCGTACCGCGGTACTCACCTCCCCGACGGGGGACGCCTGCACGTCCGCCCGGCGCAGCAGCGCTAGCGGCGGCCGCGTCTCTCCAGGCGCGCGCCGGTGCCGGAGCAGCCTCCACAGCAGCTCGATCTGTCACACACACGCGCACGCACGCACCACGGATGTAGCCAATCAGGGGTGCTTCCGGACGCGCGGCATCTCGCAGCGGCATCTCGACCGCACAGTGGGCCAGGCGTCTAAACACGCGTTTTGAGCTCCAGAGTCGCTAAACAGGACTCGAACCGAACGTGTGACCCCACCAATCGATTCCTCGTTCGGAGAAGCAATCCATTAGTGGAGTGACAGGTTCGGTTTGAGTCCCATTTAGCAACCCTAGCAGGGGCTCAAAGCGCGTCTGGGCCGCCTCGCCTCCACCGGTCTTGTGGAGGCTCATCTCACCTGCACGTTGAAGTGCTGCAGCAGCAGCGAGCCGGCGGGGCCGAGGGCGGGGTCGGAGGCCACGGTGACGAACACCTGGTCGGCGTAGGTGATGACGGACACGGCGATGCCGAGGCGGCCCGGCGCGGGCTGCAGCGGGTACACCGCCTTGAGCACGGCGCCGCCCACCAGCACGGTGGACGCGGGGCCCGGCAGCGTGGCGAACTGCAGCGACGCCTTGTCCGTCAGCGCCGCCAGCAGCTTGCCGCTCCACGAGCCGCCCAGCGACGCCATGTACACCACCTCGGGGTCTGCGGGCACGGCCGGCACGCGTTGGCCGAGGGGTTAGCGACGCGAGGGCGCAATGTGAAGGTTGTTGGTTCGAATCTCACCGGTTCTGCTAGCTTTTTCTCATAGGATTTATTTATTAATTCATTCATTTATTTATTCATTTATCATGGAATCGAGGCAGGTTTTTTGTTGTTGTTACTCACCCGCCGCGGAGCGCAAGTACTGCAGGCACCTCCTGGTGGCCCAGAGGCGCGGCACGGCGCCCTCCACGCTCACGGGCAGCCCCACCACCACGGGGGCGGTCTTGTTGGACACGGCGCACCCCTCGGGGTTGTTGTTGTCCCGGACCTTGTGGTGGTTGTTGTTGGTGTTGGCGCTCACGGCGTTGGACAGGCTGTCGATGTAGGCGTACAGACTGCTCTCCGACGGCAGGTGTTGGTGGTGGTGGAGGTGGAGGAGAGGGGGGTGGTGGGTGTCGGGGACGGGGATGCCGTTCTGGCCGGCCGGGTCGTGACACCTGGACCGATGCATGCTCAGAGGCAGCGCCACCTGTGCGACAAGGACGATCTACTCAAAACTTCGACCCAGAAAAATTAAATAAAAAATATTATTATTATTATTATTATTATTATTATTATTATTATTATTATTATTATTATTATTATTATTATTATTATTATTATTATTATTATTATTATTATTAGTTTTATTTTCAGGCTGACCTGGAGGTCCGGCGGCTGGCGCACGCCGCAGCCCTGCAGCAGCACGCGCACGGCGCCGGCCACGGCGGACAGCAGCACGCAGTTGAGGCTGCAGCGTGACACCTGCTGGATGCGGCGCACCTTGCTGAGCGCGATGCCGGACGACCAGGACACGCTGACCGGCGCCGCGCCGCCGCCGGCCTTGTCGCCGCCGCCGGCCAGCAGCAGGTTGTCGTCGCGGCGCCGCAGCGACAGCCACGCCAGCAGGGAGAGGGGCCCCACCACGGCGGCGCGGAGCAGCGCCAGCAGCAGCGCCACCAACCCCCGCCGGCACCGCCGCACCTGCACGTCAACAGCAAACTCCGTGAGTACAGGTTAGGTCGCGTCAGCCGTTATCAACATTTTCAGCGACCAGGGCGCGCAAACATTATACGCTGTTGCAATTAAATTTATTTCTGTGTCTTTGTAAACGGCGAGAGGTAGAACCTTTACGCACAAGGATGGCCCCATTTTAAATTGAATTGGAGTCAAATGGGGTCAACCATAAACAGAAATGTTTGCGCGCCCTTTTTTCTGTCACGGCTGTTCGGTACGAAATCGGCTGCTGTCCTCCTCTTGTGCGAGCCACCGTGGCAGCGTGTGTACAATGTCAACAAAACCCTATGCGCAAGGGAAAAGGGGGGGGGGCTCGTCTGTCTAAAAAGAATATGTCGCGAGGTTTGTTTGTTGTTTTGACACGTGTGCTCCTGTGGACAGTTGGACGAGACTAAACATGCAGAGGGTGGCCTGCTGCAGAGTGCAGCCGGTGTGGGGAGACGAGGAAAAGGAAGGGGGTGGGGCTTGAACCTGGAAAAGGGGGGGGGGGGCAGAAGGCTCATTACCGACCCTACGTACACAACAGCTGACCTACTGGCAGCTTTTGTGCAATATTTCATGAAGGGTGGTGCCGGCGCTGCTTGAATGGGGTATGTATGGGGTAGGGGGCGATGGAGAGACACGCCGAGTGTCGGTGTGGTTTGAAGAGAAATGCGAAGAGATTGAAATCAGGGGAACGGAAAAAAAGGAGTGTGGACGGGGTGGCGAAAATAGGGGGCAGAAAAGGGGAGAAGGATTGGAGCAGTTCTAAAGCTCAAATGGCCGTGTATTGAGTGGCTGGGCTCATTTCCACTTCGTTTTCATTTTTTTCTCCGTTTTTTGTTCTTTCTCTCTCGCTCTCTCTTAATGCTCTGCAGCAGTGATACTGGCCAGCCGCGCCACACTGCAACCTCTCTTCGCTCCGTTCGCAAAAACGAAAAGAAAAAAGTATTTTGCGGTGTTTTGCCTCGCGCTACCCAAAGAAAAAATAAAATTTGGACAGAAATCGAGGAAAAAAGTTGACACAAACAGGAAATAAAAGTGTCCGCGCTAATGAGATCTAAACCGGCGACCGGCTGCTAATAGCCGCGGCTGGGGGGTGGGCGCCCCGCAGAATCGGAGTCAAAGAAAAAAAGGGAAGCACGTTATTTTTCCGGAAAAGAAATATTTAAATGAATCTCGGCTCGCGGGTTGGGGGTCGGGGGCTGGGGGTTGGGGTGGGCTAGTTGCTCCCTTTTAATGAGGCGCTCGGTGAGGGGCCTGCGAGAAGGAGAGAGATGGAAGCAGTGGCGAAGCTTGCGGCCCGGGGATCCAGGGAGCCAGGAAACCAAGTTCCGGTCCGGTGATGACTTTTACATGAGGAGCGGAGCACATCAAACTGTTGCATGCAGAGTGGCGAGTAACGTCTTTACAGCGGTCCAGTACCTGGGGCCCTCGGGGCTTCGGCCCACGGCTTCAGCCCCCGGGGGGGCATGCCACTGAATGATTCATCTATTCTATCTGTCTAGGACGGCAGCGGCAACAGACTGCGGCTCGATTCACAGCGAGTAAACCCAGCCCAGCCTCGCCTACACTCAAAATCTATTACTGTGCATTATTTGGCAGTAGTGAAAGAAGAGATTGGGCAAACATAATACGAACTGAATTTCTGTATATTACAATTAAATCATAAGAAGACGCTGACTTCCACGTGGCTCCGCACAGCGCGAATTAAAAAACAAAAGCATCAACAACAAAAAACACACCGAGGGGAATATTAGAGCAAGAGTGTCGAGCTGAAACGTGTTGAGCGGAAAATGAGTGGCCGTGCCGTTAATAACTTTGTTCGAGTTTGGAACCCCGCGGCTCGGAGGGGGGCTGGTCGCTCGCAGGCGGGCGCGCTACAGAGCGGGGATTGCGGTTAAAGTTCGAAAAGCATCGAAAGCTGGTTTGGTTCGGCGAGTCCTCGGGAATGTCAAGACGGCGTCCTTCGCCTCGGTCCTCCCACGCCGAGGCCCTCTGCTCGGAGGCAGGGGGCAAAGCACGGCCTCTCCAGCGCGTGCCTGCTACGTGTTGCGGGGAGGGGAGAGAGAGAGAGAGAGAGAGAGAGAGAGAGAGAGAGAGAGAGAGAGAGAGAGAGAGAGAGAGAGAGAGAGAGAGAGAGAGAGAGAGAGAGAGAGAGAGAGAGAGAGAGAGAGAGAGAAGGAGAACGGGAGGGAGGGAGCTAAACGACACGCAGCATCACGGGGATGCGAACGCGCGCCACCCACCGCGAGGTAGCAAGGCTATATATACGGCCCCCCGTCGACTGCCAGCACCACCCCTCAGAACACCCCTGCCATGCCCCGCCACGCCCCGCCCCGCCCCGCCACACCTGTACAGCTCTCGACACCAAAGAGGACAAAAAAGGGGGGAATCCCCCCGAGCCCTCCGGGGCTGCGAAGATTCCCTTCTAAACTGGTATCTAAAGGGCTGCTGGCCGCTGCTGGGGCCGCCCGTGTAAACTTGGCCGGGCATTCCGGCCGAGTTGGGAAAGTCTTCACGAGGCAGGGGCGGGTGGGAGTGGGAGGGGGGGGGGAGGCATTGAAAATCAGCAAGCGCGCCGGCTGATTATGTAGCCTTTTTCATTTTACAATAATGGAAGGGGTGGAAAATGAAATAATCCCCACTTAAAATCAATGGTGCAACTTTTTTCGTTTCATTTATTTTTTTGGCGGTGTGAGGTGAGGGCCCCCGACCCCAGCGGAGTGGGACCCATTTGGCGAGAATGTTACGGGCGGGGCGAGGCTACGCTACGCCCCGGGCGGGGCAAGGCGGGGCAAGGCGGGGCGGAACATCACTGGGAAAGGTTAGGAGGTGATTGAAACGCTCTTACAAGCACCTTGTGGCGCCTCCCCACCCGTGCGACGACCCCCTCCACCGGAGAGCACTCCAAGGAGAGTGGGCGAAGATCGCGAGACAGATTCCATGACGCGCGTCGCCGGGGTCACCCTGCCGAGAGGACCCGGCCCAACGGAGTGCAAACACGGCGCCGTCCCGGCACAGTCCGCACACTCCGCCTTGTTGTTCGGTACCTGCTTGGGCCTGGCCATGGCGTTGTCGGCCAGCGCGTGGCACAGCAGCCTGACGAGGGCGTCGCCGTCGGCCAGCGCGGGGTGCACGCGCACCACGAGCACCAGCTCGGTCCTGCGCGCGCCGCACGCCGGCAGCAGCCGCAGCTGCCAGGGTGGCCGGTCGGCGGGCAGCTGCTCCCCCAGCAGCTGCGAGACGTACACCTGCAGGCCGTCGCCGCCGCAGTCCGACAGGAACACGTGCCGCTCGATGGCGAAGTCCGCGTCCGGCACCCAGCACATGCCGCCGCCTGCCGACACCAACACCTTACTGGAAAATAAATTCTTAAATGGAAATGATTATGAAAGGCGCGGTGTGGTGGACAACGCACAATGAAGCTCGGAGGGCAGTAGGTGGGGTGCGGTTGGAGCCCCGCGGCTTTGTCTGCGAATAGAGCCCTGGGCGGCTGCTGCCTGCAGGCGGCTCGTTGTGCGAACAGTGGATTAATGAGCTTTCATAGACAAGGGAGGGATCAGGGCCCTGCGAGGAGGGAGATGGAGGAGGAGGTGGAGGAGGAGGAGGAGGAGGAGGAGGAGGAGGAGGAGGAGGAGGAGGAGGAGGAGGAGAAGAGCGAAAGGAAATCTTGAGAAAGGGGTTAAAAATAGCCCCCTCGGTGCCGGGCCAATGGGCGAGGGGAGGGCGATCGGGCGGCCGATTCAAAGATTTATCGATTCTACGCACGCGTTGTGTGTGTGTGTGTGTCTGTCTGTCTATCAATCTGTCTGTCTGTCTGTCTATCTGTGCGCCGTCGTGATGCGAGCTTGGACAGCAATGGACTGCACGCAGGCTGCTGGACCGGACTTATAAAACTATTGGGAGGAAGTTCCGCGTGGAATGTGATTGCACCCCGTAATCGGATCGAGCACTGGTTGTTGTTCCCACAGAGGCGGTAAACTTGTAAAAGAGGTCGCTTTATGCAGGGACTCGTGTTGGCGTCGGGGCGGTCCCCATCAGGCCGTCAGCCCCTCAGCGACAGAGGCGCGAACCGCTAAGTAGATTCGCAAATCGCGTTGCCGCGTTGCCTGCTTCGAGCGCCAGCGTCACATCAAGTTGGCTGGCGGCGGGGAGGGGGGCCGTTCAGGGCACGCCCCGCCGCGTCTTGCCGCGTTTTGCCGCGTTTGCCGCGTTTTGCCGCGTTTTGCGCCTAATATTTTTATTTCATTCTTTTATTCAATATTTTTATGTTTGACGTTAGTCGCTTTTTTCGAAACCGCATGTTTAGTAAAAATATTAATATTTTAAGGGTAGACGCTTTTTTGGTAGACACAATGAGCCGTCCCCGGCAGACTGTCAGTCTGAGACTGTCAGACTTGGCAGATAGACTGTCAGACTGGGCAGATAGACTGTCAGACTTGGCAGATAGACTGTCAGACTTGCAGATAGACAGCGAAGGGCGCGGAAGTCTGAGGAATCCCCTGACAATGGGCGTAGTGGGAGAGAAAGAGCACCGACCCGCCAGCAGGGCCCTGTCAGACAGGGATGGGTGCGGTAATGGGGCTGTAGGGGGAGGGAGGGAGGTGCGGCAGCCAAGCTGAGTCACTCTGCGAGTCAGCCGTCCAGTGTGAAAGCACGCCTCCCAAAGGCCCCCCTCCCCCCTCCCCCTTCCGGTCCTCCCCGGCCTTGGGTCCGTGGTGCCATTCGTCAAAAGGCTAGGCGCTGCGGCATACTATCAGGGACCAACGACAATTCAAGTAATGGATGACCCGCCCAATTTCACGCAGCCTCCCAACAAAGATTGTTGTCTGAAGCAGGGCCAAGGGGCAGGCACCTCCGCAAAAGGCTCGGTGGTGAGGTTAGGAGGTGAAGTGAGGTTAGGTTAAGAGGTTAGGTGAGGTTAGGAGGTGAGGTTAGGCTGGCCTACCTGCGACGAAGGGCATGTGCGTCGGCCTGGTGGTGAGGCGGGGGCACTGCGGCAGGACTCGCGTCGCCACGATGTCCTGGAGGCGGCCGACGTCCAGGCCGGCGTCAGGTCCGCCCTCGAGGACCAGCACGGCGTGCAGCACGCAGCGGCCCCAGGCCGCGCTCAGCCAGCACGCCTCCGTGCCCGACACGCGCTCGCACGCTGCAACAAGACAGAATCTCTCTCTCTCTCTCTCTCTCTCTCTCTCTCTC
Source organism: Stenchaetothrips biformis (assembly GCA_030522485.1). Lineage (NCBI taxonomy): Eukaryota > Metazoa > Arthropoda > Insecta > Thysanoptera > Thripidae > Stenchaetothrips > Stenchaetothrips biformis. The sequence goes on along the minus strand of CM060102.1, from coordinate 1,948,541 downwards.
TCTCTCTCTCTCTCTCTCTCTCTCTCTCTCTCTCTCTCTCTCTCTCTCTCTCTCTCTCTCTCTCTCTCTCTCTCTCTCTCTCTCTCTCTCTCTCTCTCTCTCTCTCTCTCTCTCTGCTACGATTCCAGATCGGCCTTGGCGTCGGCCGTGTCCTAACCCCTTCGCTGACTCAAGCAGCCGCTGCCAACTACACAGCGTTGCAAAGGTTATCCATCCCAGTTGCTAACAGGCAAACTTCCCCCAGCGCGCGGGGCCCGACGTGCGGAATATATCGTGTAGCTGCCCCCAAAAGTTGCCCCAGGGCTTATTGCGCTGTCTGCCCCCACTTGCCAGCGGCCCCCGCCGGCGTTGGACGCGAACCCGTGGCGACCAGTGCGCATGGCGTTGCGTTGGAAACGTCGCCCGCAACGACGCTGTCGCCGAGAGGCCGCCGTCAGCGTGTAGGCGCCCTCCCACTGTTCCCGTCGCGAAGGGTACCAAAGTGGAGGCCTTTGTCGTCCTGTTTTCAAACCCATTTTCGTTCAGAACAATAGCTATAGCGGCGAAAAAAATAAAATAAAAAAAAGAAAGACGGCATGATAAAAGTTAGAAAACAGGAGAAACCGCGACTTTATAGCCCCGACCACACGGGCCTGTCATTTCCGCTCGGCTTCCCCAATCTTAACCCCAAGGGGAATTCCGGTGGCATAAAAAATGCAGTCTGATTCCGAGCAGGAGGTACCTCTCTCTCTCTCTCTCTCTCTCTCTCTCTCTCTCTCTCTCTCTCTCTCTCTCTCTCTCTCTCTCTCTCTCTCTCTCTCTCTCTCTCTCTCTCTCTCTCTCTCTCTCTCTCTCTCTCTCTCTGCGTGCGATGCTCACCTGGCTGGCGGTGCCACAGCAGGTGCAGGCGCAGCAACAGGCGGCGCGACAGCAGGTAGCAGGGCAGGAGGAGCATGGCGGCGGCGAGCAGCGGCAGGGCCAGCAGCCCGCCCAGCAGCCCGCCGGCCGCGCCCCACAGCCAGCCCCACACGGGGCTCTCCACGGGGGCGCGCAGGCGGCGGATCGGGGCGCTGTCCATGCAGCCCTGCCCGCCCCCGGGCCGCCCCCGGGCCCGCCCCCCGGCCCGTCCCCCGGCCCGCCCCCCAGACACGGCCATCTGGAAACAAGCGACGAGTCAGTCACGATATAACGATTTGCGCGGCCTGAGCGCAGACCCGATCAGACCGGATCAAAACAAGCTCCATCATTTTCGATCGATCGATTAATTGCCCCTAGCGCCTGCAGAGTGGCCCTGCTAATGTGCCTCGCGCTGCCATTCCCATCGTTCCACAGTGCGATTGCAGTGTTCGGGAGAACCATTATTGGAGGGATAGTAGTTGTTAGATACAGGGGCAGGGATAAGACGGGGGAGGGGGGGGAAATAAAAGCCAAATAAAATAGGGCAGGGAATCTGGGTGTAATGAAACAAGGCTGCGAACAAAAGAGAAAGGAGGTGGGTCACAGCTTTGCGAGGAGTGGCAGGCTTTGGGAGGGCCATGGAGGGAAATAAAATTACTTTTTGTCTTGTCCCCGATACGGCGACTTGCTGCTACTAAGGCTGAGAGGCCACCTTGTATCGACCTGCAAGGTCGTTTATTATTGTTGGCCAGAATGCTGTCACACACACACACACACACACACACACACACACACACACACATCGTGGGCGTTACAGTCCAAAGTAACGCCGGTCTTTTATATAAAATCATAATTAAAACTTTTCGTTTTTGCCCCACCTTATCTGCGTGCCTCGTCCTCTTCGTACAGGCTGGCGCTGCTCCGGGGCCGCCGCGGCTGGAGTCCCTGGAGTCCCTGGAGTCCCTGGAGTCCCTCCAGGCGGCCGTCCAGGCCGGGCCCACTGCGTGGCCGTGGCCGTGGCCGAGGCCGCGGACTGGCCGCAGTGCTCAGCGCCATCTTAGCGCTGCAACAAGAACACGTGCATCAAAGGGGCGCCTCACTCAGTCGCAGTGAAGCAACAACAATAACAACGACGACGACGACAACAACAACAAGATGGTCGCTGGCACGTTGAGCGTCATGGTGTCTAGGTAGGTGGTTCAGCGGTTAGGAGCTTCAGCTGAGAGGTCCCGGGTTCGGGACCGCGAAAGCCACAATTTTTTCGGCAACCTATTCCTCGAGGAGGCAGAGAAGGTTTAAGATGACCGCTGGCACTGCGAGCGGCACGGTGTCTCGGTGGCGCAGTGTAGGCAACACAACGCAGGGCCGCTCGGCGGGACGGCCAACCCGTCACACGGCAGGCGCTCCAGCCAGCAAAGGCAAGGCGGGCAAAGGAAACGCAGCCAGCCGGGCAGAGGGAATAAAGTAAAGCCAAACGGGAAAAGAAACGGGGAGAAAGGAGGGGGGAGCGGGCATACGCGAATAACAAATATAACGCTTGGCCTCGTCGCCTTCGCGGAAAAGGAGTAAAAGAAACAACTCCTCGTTTCTGTCTTCTTAGTGCGACGAGGTAAACCGCGCGTGTGTGTGTGTGTGTGTGTGTGAGTGTGCGTGAGAGAGAGAGAGAGAGAGAGAGAGAGAGGCCGCCGTCAAACACCCTCTCCTCTCACAGCCTGCCAATTTCACCCAACTCTGTCTCTGTCTTACACACATATAATCTCCATCTCTCTCTCTCTCTCTCTCTCTCTCTCTCTCTCTCTCTCTCTCTCTCTCTCTCTCTCTCTCTCTCTCTCTCTCTCTCTTTCTCTCTCTAACTCACTCACACACGCACAACCTCATCCCTTTGCCGTCTAATCTCTTTCTCTTCAGAGAGGGCAGGCAAGCCCAGCCACGCATGGGAAGGGGCAACGCCATCAAGTATTCGACGGCGCAAGGGATTTTCGTTCCGTTTTGAGCTCTCCTTTCACAAAAAAAATAATTGCGTGTATTTGGCAGCGGTCGGGTGCCAGCCGTGAGAACAGCCAGGGACGAGGACGCGGAAAGGAAGAGGAAATGAAGCGGGGACAGTGAGAACCTCGGAAGTCGCGACATGAAGCAGAGCGCGTCGCGCCCAATTAAGTTGTTTTTTTCTTCTTTTTTTTTCTCTCCTTTCTTCACCTTTTGAAGGTTGGCAGCAGCAGCAGCCTCCATCCCCATTAGTTCTCCTTGTTAAGGTGGCACCCCTCGCACCCTGCACAGTGTGCTGCACGGCGACTGCACCGGCTGTTCAACTGGAGCTTGCCGCCCCGTCTCGGCCGCCGGACCCGCGGCCGGACCCGCGGCCGGAACCGCGGCCGGAACCGGAACTCAATTCCCTAACGGCGGGCCCTTATCGGCTGAGGTGGAGGCGGAGGGGGAGGGCACATTCTAGCGGGGCCAACAGCCCCGGGCGGGCCGACACGGAGCCAGAACCCGCCGCCCCGGCGCAGCACAGTGGGTCAGAAGACCGTTGAGGCGGAAAAAATTCTAGTCGCGTTTTGAGCTCCAGAGTCGCTGAATGGGACTCGGGTCGAACGTGTGACCCCACCGATGGATTGCTCTCCAAACGAGAAATCCATTGGTGGGGGTCAAACGTTCAGTTCGAGTCCCATTTAGCGACTGTGGAGCTCAAAACGCGTCTAGAATTTTGACCGCCTCAACGGTCTTCTGGCCCATTGTGCGCCGCCCCGGCGGCGCTGCCAGGAAAATGAGCAAGCGGTCCTTGAAATGAAATAGTTGGGGCGGTCACGTCGGCGTCCCCTTCCGGCTGACTATGTAACGACTAGCGCTGAGGGCGCGGACCGACTTCCGGTTTCCGGTCCACGTCGTCACCACAGCCTCCAGCTCGAATGGAGCTCGGAACCTGTTCCCCTGGCCCACTGTCCCCCCCTGTCCCGCGCGTGCCACTGGACGTCTTGGACCGCGCATCGAGTGCGCCTGCGTCGCTTTAGTCCGGGCCGCGCGCTGCCGTCTGTCTGTTTGTTTGCTCACCGCACGGGATGAGCCTGGCTGGCCTCGCAGACCGCTCGGTCTCACTCCGGGGGGGGAGGGGGGGGCAGAAAAGCCGCGCGCACTGCAGCATGCACGCCGCACGCCGACGGCGCGACACACGACGACTCTTGGCAGCGCTAGTCCAGGGGGTGTGAGTCATTAGTGGTCCCTCCCCCCCCCCACCACGATCCTGCCCGGGGGGTCCACGGGGACCGGGCGTGCAGTGTCCAACAACCCCGTAACACGAGGCTCTCTCTCTCTCTCTCTCTCTCTCTCTCTCTCTCTCTCTCTCTCTCTCTCTCTCTCTCTCTCTCTCTCTCTCTCTCACTCTCTCTCTCTCTCTCTCTCTCTCTCTCGCTCTCTCTCTCTCTCTCTCTCTCTCTCTCTCTCTCTTTCTCTCTCTCTCTCTCTCTCTCTCTCTCTCTCTCTCTCTCTCTCTCTCTCTCTCTCTCTCTCTCTCTCTCTCTCTCTCTCTCTCTCTCTCTCTCTCTCTCTCTCTCTCTCTCTTTCGCTCTCGCTCTCTCGGCCCGACGTCGCCGCCTAACAGCTTTACGGCGTCGAGGGCCCAGCAATAAACAGTCATCAATACGAGAGCAAATTGAAAATGGGGCCGAAAGCCGAAAGTGGATGATTTATTAGGCCTCGGCCGGGCACAATGGATTGGGCCGGCTCCGGAGATGGCTGTTTCATTCCATCCGGCTAACGGACTGTTAATTCACAAACATTCGTGCCAACACATCGCAGATGCAGATTTTCCCCCACAATACGAGAAAGAAAAAAAAATCCCCGAAAAAAGAAGTCCGATTTTAAAAACGAGTTAGGTTAGCGGAACGCCAGTGTTCGTCAATTATTGGCTGAAAATAAACGTTTCACAGCACTTTTGAGACAGAGGATGCGAAACCTCGCGCACACGTACACATCTACCGACCAGTGCATGTGTGGGTGTGAGTGCGCGGCCTGACCACACACACACACACACACACACACACACACACACACACACACACACACAGGCCAGCCTACTGCGGTTTCCCCTGTGACACCTGCTGGTCCTGCTGGTCCTGCTGGCACCACCAGATACGGGCTGTCCTGACACGCCCACGCCCCTCCGCGCCCCGTGGCCCCAAGGCCCACCCACCACTAAGCCTACATTCCGACAAGGTCCCAGCAGCTCGGGTTCAAACACCGGATCACTGGGCTTTTTACTCCGCCGCCTCTTGGCTCAGCGAGTCCAACGCCCTTCAAATCTCAGCGTCTTTCTATCTGTCCGTAGGCCCGCCTCGAAGCCGCAACACTAGAGCGCTGATAATCAAATCTCATTCCCGAGGCTTAAGTCCTTTGCCACTCCACTCGGCCGGCCGCACTCCGCTCTGCAGTGGCGTGGGGGCCAAACCGCCGCCCTGGACCTCTCCCTCAGCCCCCTCCCCTTCTTATTCTCTCTGCCCCTGGGCGATTTGCAGTCCTGGTCGGTCCAGTTCGCTCTGCGACGCTTGCAGCCCCTATTCTTCATGCTTTAGCCCTGTCGCCCCGTCTCTCTTGCGAAACACAAAAGAATGGGCCGAGCTCCATTAGTCGCCGTGACCGGCAAAAATGAATATTTCGTGTGGTGAAATAACGCTCGGCAACGGGCGGGGTTGAACCCGGGACCTTGGGTCCCGCAGAACGGCGCGCTTGTGGCCGCGGCTATGGGTTGCGAGGCATACTTCCGCGGCGTGCTATAATTTTGGTCGCCTCAACGGTCTTCTGACCCACTGTGGGGCGTTGGCGACGTAGCCCTGCGGTGCTGGTCGGGTCAGAGGTCCGCCCCGCCCCGCCCCGCCCCGGTACCCCGAGCACGCAGCGTCCCAGGATATTGAAAGACACCGCCAGAAACGCGCTGTGACTCCGGCGCGCCCCGTTACCCATTGCCGCTCCCAGACAAGTGACAAGTGGCCGTTGTTTCCAGAGCGGCGGCGCGGTGATGGAAAGGAAAGCCAGTTGTTGACTTTCCCGCAGCACGGCTGGCGTCGCCACCGGCGCCACCGCACTGCGGCCAAACATCGCCCCGCTTTCCCGCTTTCCCGATAGCCGTGCGAAGCGGGCCGCACCCCGCACAGTGGGCCAGAAGTCCGTTGACGCGGCCAAAATTCTTGACGTGTTTTGAGCTCCGGAGTCGCTAAATGGGACTCGAATCGAACGTGTGACCCCACCAATGGATTGCTCTCCAAACGAGGAATCCATTGGTGGGGTCACACGATCCATTCGAGTCCCATTTAGCGACGCTCTGGAGCTCTGGCACCTGGGATAAACTTACGCCTGGAGTATTGACAGCGCAGTGGCGCTACCTCCAGTGGACGCCAGGCACCCTCTGTTCGCCAAGTTGGCCAAAGTTGCAACACGACGACAGGGTCGACAGGGCCCGAATTTGACGCGACGGAAAATCAAAGTACTCCAGCTCATTACTGGGGTGGTCCAAAGTTCTGGCGAGGCAGGGCTGGCCTGCCTTGAGACGTTTTGTGCGACACTGTGAGAATTGGAGCCGTTGTTGGCAAAAAATAAACCTCCGCGAAAAATAAACGTCGTAACATTCGCACGACAAATTTTACAGATCATACGTACAATCACTGCACAGACGCATTTCCTGCGGAGACAGCTCTAATGAAAGCTGCCACACGGTCCGCGGATGGTAAACAAGGGTCTTTCTCACAGTGTGCTCAACACCTGTCTGGCACGCCGCTCGGGGCGCGGCCTGCCGGCAGACAGCCCGACTCTTTGCATACGGCGATGGCGGCCCCGTGCACGCACAACTATTTTTACAACAGACTCGGGCCAAACTCAGGACGATCGGACGAGGAGAGGGGGGGGGGGGGAGGGAGCCGCGGCCCGCGGTGGCGCACGCACTCACACACATATACATATATACATACACACACACTCGCGCAAACACACGCTACCAACTTTGGAGTGTTCAAACCGCCCCCTTCTCATTGTCGTACGAATGGTTGTTTGCCTGTACTGTGGGGTAACGGTGTACGGTTCGAGCGTCTCCTCGCTTTTCCAAAACGCGACGAACACGCAGCTCGACACTTCGCGTGTCCGTCGCGTGTCCGTCGCGTGTCTGTCGCGTGTCCGTCGCGTGTCAGTCGTGTGTCCGTCGCGTGTCTGTCGCGTGTCCGTCGCGTGTCAGTCGTGTGTCCGTCGCGTGTCCGTCGCGTGTCCGTCGCGTGTCCGTCGCGTGTCCGTCGCGTGTCCGTCGCGTGTCCGTCGCGTGTCCGTCGCGTGTCCGTCGCGTCCGCGCCAGCGCAAAGTGTGCGCTCCAAAATAGCCGCTCGTAACGACGGCGGCTTATTTCCCCTGATTTCCCGGCCGTTCAATCTTTAACGCGCGTGGAGATGAATATTTTCGCATGTCGCAGATCAATAGGACCGAGACGGGGCGGGCAACCGTGACCCCGAGGCACGCGGCCATTATTAATTTATTTATTTTCAAAAGTTCAACTAATTTGTAATTAAATTCTGATTTTAGTGTCAATGTTTCAACAGCGCCCACTGCAGGTGGTGGTGTGCAGTGGTGTGTGGGTCAAACGGTGGGGGTTGGCGTCCTGGAAGCGCAGGAGCCTCTCACCCCGCTTACTTAGCCTGGCCTGGCGCCGGTTTGTTGGCGCAGCTCTCTCTCTCTCTCTCTCTCTCTCTCTCTCTCTCTCTCTCTCTCTCTCTCTCTCTCTCTCTCTCTCTCTCTCTCTCTCTCTCTCTCTCTCTCTCCCGCGTTTTTTCTCTTTCCTCTGTACTCGCTCTGCAGTCTGCACCCCCCCCCCCCACACACACACACACGTACGTGTGGAGCTAGCGCGGCAGCGGGCCACTGACCTGGGTCCATCTTCGAGGCTTCGCAGGTGATTCACTCCGCCCACTCTGCCACTCCGTTGAGCGTCACCCCCCTGTCGGCACTGCCGGCACTGCTGGAGCGGACATTCTCTGCTTCATTTGAAAGTCCAATTCTTTGACGACGGGCGCAGCCAGCGTAGGGCACGGCGCCGCGGAGAGAGAGAGAGAGAGAGAGAGAGAGAGAGAGAGAGAGAGAGAGAGAGAGAGAGAGAGAGAGAGAGAGAGAGAGAGAGAGAGAGAGAGAGAGAGAGAGAGAGAGACGGAGCGACGGAAGGCTGCCAGGGCGAGCTGCGGCACAATGCCACGGTAAACATATCACCAGCGCGGGAAATTCAAAATTGATGCGGTTAGCGGTGGCGCCACAACACGGCGCCTAACCGAGTTTAAGCAAACCGAGTTAAGGCAAACCGGCGACGAATTGGCAGCGCTGCGCGTGGCTGCAGCGGCGAGGCACGGAAGTATGGACTCACTTTTAGTTCCCTCTTTCCGGTGATGGTTTTCTGTGAGCTCGAAAACGTGGGCAGTAAAGAGTGGGTTGGCTTTTGGTACAACTGAATGGCGTGTCCCGAATCGCAATCCGCAGCGCGGACAGTGCAAGCTGGCCGCGTCGACTAGTGACGTCGACGTCGACGCCGCGATAACAGGGAATCGGGGCTCCGCATTGCGATCGACGGCTTGCTGTGCAAAGCCATGAAAATTAGTTGCGCCTGCAGAGGGACCTGCTATCGCCCGCCGCCAGCCTCGCCCCCCCCCCCTCTTCCCTCCCCACCTACTCTGTCACGAATACACTACAATCATGACGCTCAGAAGAGCCTTAAGGTTCTTACCAGGGCATAAAATTAGCGCCCTTGTGATAACGGTGACGCGGGGGGGGGGGGGGATGTCAAAAATAACTGCTTTGGCACGGTTAAATTCTGTCTCCAAGTTGTGAAGATCGCTCCATGGCAGTAAGAAGCTTACTGCCAAGTGTCCGTGAAATTTGTCACATTGCTGAGCCCCTTCTGGCCGCGCCCCTACGCGCGACCCCCCTCTGCCATCCGGGGGGGTGAAACGTATCTGGGACGTCAGGTTGCTGATGGCATTTTCGTTGGCGCAGCGCCATAGAGCCGAGGCCCTGGACACGCTGTAGTCGCTCCACCGTAAATAAACACTCTGTTGAAAAAGTCCTTAAAAATTCCCGGAGAACTTGTTCGGAAAAATATTGCCTCCGAGTCTTCGGAAAATCACAAAAAAATCCTTTCTATTGGAGAAGGCCCTGCTTTGCTAAGGCTGCGGGTCCCGTTTGCAAGTGTTCCGCCAAAGGGAGCCGCCCCACGCGAGCCCTTCGCTCGCCGCCGAGTCCTGCAAGGGCCGAAAAGAATTTTCGCGATGAGTCGGAAACGCCCGACGGAAATACAGAGGGGATCGGCGGAGAAATAATTTTCTCGGCAACTCCCGGCCCGGGAGTCGGGAGGGGCTGCGGGGGAGGGGGAAGGAGGGCGTGGCAGGTGGTCAGGGGAGAAGGGGCAGGGGGATAGAGATTTGCCTGAAATGGACGTGTTGATTTATGAAAGCCCTCGCCTCTGCTAAGACCCATACATTAATCACAAAACCAGCAAGCATTCCATTACAAGCCTCATCTCTTTCGTTGTAAAATTGGACATTCAACCTCAGAGAGAGAGAGAGAGAGAGAGAGAGAGAGAGAGAGAGAGAGAGAGAGAGAGAGAGAGAGAGAGAGAGAGAGAGAGAGAGAGAGAGAGAGAGAGAGAGAGAGAGAGAGAGAGAGAGAGAGAGAGAGAGAGAGAGAGAGAGAGAGAGAGAGAGAGAGAAGGAAGGTAAAAAAAGGCGGTGAGACAACAAAACTCATAAAAAAGCACGAATAAACAAAGGGAAACATTCTGGTAGTCAGCGCAAAAAAATGGGATTTTATCCTGGGTGTTGGATTTATATCATTATTGTTTTTTTGCGTTGCACGCGGCGTCCTTCTAATGAGCATAAGCCGCTGGAGGGATTAATTATTTCAGAGGTGCTTTGGCAGAGGCACATTTAGGGCTGCGGTGCCGGACAGTCCGCCGCGCCGCTTCGACCCGCTCACTCTAAACAATAAACAACCGTGTCCACCAAAAATTAAATACCCGGAAACTTTTTTTTTTTACCTTTTTTGAGTGAAATTTAAATTTTTACATATCTTGACGTTGTTTTAGGGTGCCTGGAAAGCGGACTGTTTCTGCACGCCTAGGGCACACCCCTCCTTTCGGTACCTTCGGTGCGCGTTACTCTGCCTTACAGGTGTAGCCTCGTGCAGGGATTAGGCGGAGATCCGGCCGTGATCTGGTTCGGGTGCAATCTGTACCAGGTCAACCCCCCCCCCCTTCCTCCCCGGACCCAAATAACAGGCTTCCCCCAGACTGCCCCCCAAACTACCCCCTCCCCATGTATAATTCACCCCCGGGCAGCTGGCCGTTCGCAGCCAAGCATTGGGTCAGGTCGCATTAGCTGGGAACGAGAAAGCCTAAGCTTTTACGTGGACATTGATGGCGAGCCAAACCCTGCAAGTCTCTTCGAGCGGGCGTTGCAATGCGTTGCACTGCGTTGCACTCACGGCATGGGAGTGCATCCCACTGTGCGCGGACGCAGGAGAGGGAGGGAGGGAGGGAGTGTGGGTCACTAGTCTGTTTAAGCACTACCGAATAGAGGGCCTTGCCAACCACTGCAGCCAAGTACCAACCCACCTCGGAGGCAGGGGGCGGGGCGGGGCTGGGGCGGGAGAAACTCAATAGGACGCGCGGACACAAAGGAGGCGGCAGGTCTCCCACCCCGCCCCGCCCCGCCACGCCCCACGCCACGCCCCATCCACGCAAATCCCGAGATCCTCCGGCAGCAGCAATACTGCTGCTACTGCTAGAGCCACCGCAGCTAGGCTAGTGTCCCCGGGGCTGCGTGGGTGCAAGCGTTCCGTTCCGGAGGGGTGTTCGAGTTTCGAGCAGCCCCACCTCGACCGATGTAACTACAAACAAACAAACAAACACACATACATGCACACACACGCGCGCGGTTAGTCCGGCGGGCCGGAACTGGCAGCTGAGCCCTGTCTTATCGGGGCAGACAACGTCGGTGCTCTCTCTCTCTCTCTCTCTCTCTCTCTCACACACACACACACACACACACACACACACGAGGACGCAGGGAGCGGGGTCTCCGCCTCGGCTGGCCTCATACGAAAGAAGCGGAGAGAACGTTATTTCCAGAAGGCAGAGGAAAGAAAAGAAAAGGCCCGCACGGCGACAAAGTTAGCAGAGAGGGGAGGGGGGAGACGGGCCGCCTGCCGGGTAGGCAACGCGAGGCGGGCGTGCCTGTCGGCGTGCCTGTCGGCGTGCCTACGTGGGCCGCGGGGGAGGGGCAGCTCGCCAGGAGGGAGCCCCGTCCCGGCGCTGGACCGGCCAGAGCCGGGCAGAGCCAGGCAGAGCCCCCGAGGCGTAGGCAAGCCGAGGCCGGCCGAGCGTGGTGGTTGCCTACCCTCCCGATGACAGGCGCTCCGCCGGCCTCGGCGCCTCGGCCACGACAGAGCCGGCACAGTGTGCCTACCGCAGCCTGCCCGAGCCTGCCTACCGGGCAACTCCTGCAGAGCAGAGCCCAGTGGGCAGGCCGGGGTGGGCAGCCCTGTTGCCAATTTATATTTACGACAGGTGGAGTTGAGTTATTCGCTCGCTGGCGTCCGTAATGGCCGCCTTCGCCGCGCCGTTGCGCCGAGTGAAAAAATAAAACAACAACAACAAAACGCGAAGAAACCAAAAGGGAAACGCAGATGGAGTGGAGCGTTCCGTGCGCTTTCACAATTTCTGTTTCTGAAAAAAAAAAAATCCTTTCCTATTTTATTTTATTTTTGTTTGCAGTGTAGCAGTCGTTTGATTAGTGTAACCACGCCTTGTCTCTCCATTATCTCGCAATCATGAGGTCGTAAAGTGACATGCGTGGTATAAACAGAAAAAAAGCGGGGGGGGGGAGGCAATACTGCCATCAAAGTTGGGCGTACTGCCGTAAACCGTGGTGGCCCGGATGGCGGCCCGGATGGCGGCACGGCCAGGGCGTCCACCGCCTGCCGCCTCGCCCCGCCAACACCACCTGAGCCTGAGCGGCCCCTTTCCCCGAAATCCCCAAGTGACCCGCCCCTCCCAGACTCGAAACTTTTTTGATAAAGTCGGTACCGCGGTGCGGGTGAAGGGCAGGACGAGAGAGAGAGAGAGAGAGAGAGAGAGAGAGAGAGAGAGAGAGAGAGAGAGAGAGAGAGAGAGAGAGAGAGAGAGAGAGAGAGAGAGAGAGAGAAATCAAGGCACATTTGTCGTGCGTGACTGAACCCGGAGGTGGGTTCAAACCCCCCCCCAAGCAAACTCTCAAGGAAGGTGGAGTCGTGTGCTTTGAAAGCGTGAACCAATTTCCGTTCGGTCACCTTTTTTTTTTCTTGTCCCTTGCCGGTGTCGCTTGGACTCCGTGAGCGCCACCTCGGGCCCATGGGCGCGCAGTGGGACAAAGACGGGACGATGAAGCTAAACAATGGCGAGAGATGGGGGTCAGGGTGTCAGGAGGCGAGGGAGGTGACGCGAGGGCCCCGCGCCCCTCGAGGGGCCTGCAGCGAGGGTGCGAGAGAGACAGCGACGAGGACCCTCTGGACTCCCCCGGCAGGTACAATGGAGGAGGGCCCTCGCACACTGCGGGGCACAGGATAGGCCGAGGGTCCTTGCCCGCAATAGGCCAGCTCCTGGTATGTCTTTTGCAGGTCACTCGCTTCGACGCCAACAGGCAGACTCTCGCAAGGTACTTGCAGGTCCCGCCGTCTCTCTCTAACCCCGCCACCCCGCACCATGTCACCGGCAAAAGCCTTGACACTTAGACACTTGACACTTAGAGGCCGAGGAGTCGCTTCTGTCTGGTGAGCGTCATGAGGGCGAGAGAGACAGAACGACGAACGCGACTCTGGGCTGCGGGCGAGACAGAGACAGCAGACGGAACAGAGGCAGAAGGACGATGAATTGGCGTGAGTGCAGCATGCTCGACCACGTGCCACATCGCGCCGCTAGCCACGCAAGGTCCGGAAAAAATAAGAAGTAAAACAAAATGGAAAGGGGAGGAACGGCTTTTTTTTTTCGTTTCGCCTGACAGTTCGTGGCAAAAAGAAATAAGTAAATAAATAAAAAACTGGGCCGGTGTCCAGGCTTTTCCAACAAAACAAGGAACCGTTTACTTTCTTGTACTCCAATCAGTCGACTGTGGCTGTCGGGCGGGACGGAGCCCTGCAAGTCGGCCCGCCGAGCCCTTTGCCGCGCCCGCCCCCCGCGGGGCTCCGTGGGGCTCCGCGGCTCGCCCAGGCCGCCTCTGTTTCCTCCTTATTAACTCGGCGGCCTGGTGGGCGGTGTGCGGGGTGGTCCAGCGGCGCCGCGTTCTTGGCGTTCTCATCTCGGCGTGTCCCACGTACCTGCGCTATTTATCTTGCCCCGCCCGGCCAGGCCGGCCTGCCCGACCCCAGGACCGCGTCGTGGAGGCTGGCGTCGTAGTCGAGCACCCCGAGGCCCCCGGGACCGCCCCCCACGTGGTGATGCGAGCCGAGCCGAGCCGGCGCTGGGACTGTCGGCGACGAACACGCGGGCGGCGGGGTGGCGGGGCGCGGGGCGTGGCGGCCGAGGACCTGCCGTAGCCACTTGCCGACGGGGACTGCCGCCCCGCCCGGACTGCTGGGAGAGCACAGCCACACCGGCCGGGGGCGGGCCGGGGCGTGGGGCGTACGGGTCGCGAGGTGGGGGCGGCGGTGGGGCGGTGTGCTCCATCTCGCACACTCCATCTCTACTTTTTTAGCTTCCGCGGTCTCTGCGTCTCTCTCGCTCTCCCCGCGCACGCTCGCTTCCCTCTCTCCCTCGCGTGAGCTCTCCCTCTCTCTCTCTCTGGCTGCGCTCGGCTCGCTCGATCGGCTTGCGTTCGGGCGCCTTCGGCTGCAGCTCGGCGATCGGGTCGGGGCTGTGGGGGCTCTGGGTCCCCGTACGTACGGCCGCACGCTACGCTAGGGGGGCAGGGGGCTTCCTGGGAGGCGAAGGGGGTCGTGGGGGCGTCGAGGGGGATCGTCCACTCACCGGCTCCAGCCGCCCCCTCCCCAGACATCATAGCGCGTAATGTTTACCCCTGCCCTGCCCGCGCCCACCAACCCTCTCGTACTTCTGGGGTCAGGCTGCTGCGGTAACTGCCCCCAGATTCCCAAGACAATCTACCGGTTGCAAACTCCAGCGGGTAATAGCGCAACAACAGCTTTCGGCACGCAAGTAGGCGATGACCCGCACAAAGCTTTCAAAATACTTTGGGCACATATTTGGGTAAGTGCATGATTTGGTTTCGCTCAAGGTAACTGAAGATTTTTTTTAAAAATTTTTTGAAGATAGACTTTATTACTTTGGTAAACAAAAGCACAGAGATAAACAATTTCCCTTGCATCAAAACAGAAGAAAACAAATTAATTTTTTTAAAAACAATCAAAAATTAATTGAGGTGGTAAAATTAACATAAGCACAGTTCAGAAGCCTACAAGGCATAGTGTCAATTATCATACAAAAACTTACACAATCCAATAAAATACCTATATACAGACTAGGATGTTCATTTCAGTCATAAAAACCCTTGAAAATACATAATAACAAAAAGAACAACACCCATACATCACATAAAACATAAGCCGAGAAACAGATTTTTTAAAAATAGAAGAAAGATTAATGTGGGTCAGCATGGGAACAATCTAATTTCACACTACATAAAAATAGTGCCCAAAGGAATGCTAATAACTGCACTCACTAAGTTAATATACAACAACGAATTTCAAAATAAAATAAATGTATACCTATACACAACAAGCTTGTACACATTAGCATGATTAAAAGACATGGCTTGAAAATTCTTACAAATGAATTATTATCACAATGTAAAGTACCACATAAACTTAATTTAAGCTGTCACATTCTATGCAATACGTTAATTTTAATTTTATTATGCTACTACCCTACACTCATGTGGGGAATTTCTCCAAAATCCTCTCATTCTTCTCATGAAGAATGGCAACTGCCAATGATAGGTTATGAGATCCAACACACCCTTTGTGGATCAATATTGGCAGTTAATCTCCAAATTAACAACCTGCAACCTACATGCAATTTTTGGTAACTATTTCAACATGCACATGTAAAGAAAAATTAGTTATAAAAGTACTGCAACTATAAATGCAGCACGGTTCCAATAAATGTTACCACTCAAGTAACGACATAATCTGCACAGTGTCGTGCCGCGAGTACTGATTAATACACAGCAAAAAGGTAACAAAGAAAGCAGTGACAAATTAGTCAAATAATTTCCAAGTACAATGCCAACATAAAGATGAAAGCTACTCAGCAAATGAGACTTAATTTAATTGTACATTCTCTTGACAGTACTGGGCCACATAGCCAAAGGACGTTGATACATCAGACTTCCAGATACCAGCTGTGTTCTTTTGACAATATCAGTCATTACATTTTTAAACAAATTTGGTGCAGTAAATGAACCTTGCTTTTGCTTTTCCTAACATAGTGTGTTCATCTAGAGACTCAATACAAAGAAAAAGTGGTGAAGTTGTACAAGATTCACTCATTTAAAAAAAATAAATAAATTAAAAAAAAAAAAAAAAGAATTAAAATAAGGCAACAAAACCTTTGGTTAATAACAACTTACTATCAATTTTGGGAATTGTAGAATTATAGGTGGGTAAATCAATTGATTTTTATGAAAGTCAAGAAGAGATGATACCAATCTGGTTCCAATTAGTAAATTCAGAAATGAATGCCTACCATCAGAGTCAACCTAATTATCACAAGGACTGCTTAATGTTTAAAAAAATAAAGGAATCACATACATGGTATCAATTTCACTTTGAAGATAAATAACACATGATTCAAAAGATGACTTGCAATCTAGGTCAGCGTAATTGTGTGCCATGCCAAGCTTTCGATTACAATCTTTTGGTTAAAATTTTAGCATGGCAGTCTTAAGCTATGATACGAAAATTAGGCAATTTGCTTAAATGAGTAATAGAGTGCACTGCTTTCATGCACAAAAACTTTGTACTTCTATATATAATACCATGGGCAGTTGAAAATTTGCTCAACATTGCAAACTTAATGGCATTTATATCGGTCTACAAATTACATTGTAGAAACTTAACTGGACTTCTCACTTAATTACAAGTTAATTGTATCAATCAGAATGAGGTAAGAGCATCTACTACGGTTTGCAGAACCTTTGTATTCTTAGAAGAATAGCCCAAAACACAGTAATAGATACTTGAATTTAAACTCTGTGTGAGCCTCTTCGATATCTTTTCTTCCGCCAAGATACTTATGTGGTCCCACAAGGTCCTACAGAAGATTCACACTCGCATGGTCACAGTCTATCCAAAGACAATAAGAGAATCAGATGAACATAAAAGACTCATAAGTGATTACATTCCTCCTGGCTTTGGCAAATTTGTGTTGTATGCTCGAATAACATCCGATTGGGCCACGGCACCTCCCTCCTCTTGCGAAAATGCGAACCCATCTGAAACACAGACAACACCAGCTATGAAAAGGGACAAATACTCAGAAAAATGCACTGGCTATGTTTGTTTCTATTTACTGATTGGAATCAAATTCAGAAAGGAGAGAACATCAAAATTGTCAGATCTGTACAGGCTTCAGACGTCAATAAATTATTATTGCAAGAATACATTGCAATTGCAAGAAACAAAACTCTTACACAAAATTGTACGAAAAGATAATGATAAAAATTAATTGTTATGGAAAGAACGCCCTCTTTGTTGGCTGCATACTTACGGCTCAGTTCGACCTCCATGTTTACCCTTGTTGCAGAGCGGCGGCTGAAAACGTTCTTGAGCAGTCGTGCCCGTTCTGTCAGTCTGCAGAATGCAGTCAAAGCGAGTTACTAAATGACTGTAGCACTGTCATGGCTGCGAAAGTGAACAGTGGAGCTGAGATGGAGCATTTGTTAGTGGTGTGTTGCTGTTATTACTGAAGCAAACATGCGGTGTATCTTGATAATGCATGAAATGTCATGGTACTGCGTGCTTTGAAAGGGATTGTAGTTCAGAGTTCTATATCCAAGTTTGCAACATGTCTATGCATTATAAAGAAGCCATGTTACGGTTGAAGGTTCAGAAAGTGACAAAGCCATGCAATTCAAGCAAAATGTTCCTTTTCTAAACACGAAAGCCCACCATCAGCCCACACTTAAACACCACCGTACTCACAGTCACGTTGCACCAGAATAATTACCGTAGAGGAGATGCACTAGGTGGCGGTACTGTCACCGAGCAGTCTGACGAGCCACATTTGATGCAGGGTAGCCATTGTGGCCCACGCCCATTACATCTTGTCTCTGCCCCAGCCTGCTCTTACAGCAGCAGCGCCGAACGCAAGCAAAAGCGTTTCGTAGCAGGGTAGTGATAGCTCCCAGGAGAGACGCCACAACTGAATGACAGAGTTCATTTTGCTGAGGGCTGAGTACTCTTTTTTCTCATTTGATTCCCCATAAGTAATTATTTTACAGGCAACTTTCAAGCCAGTGGTGTGTTGGAAGTGGTTTACGAGGGTAGCTGATCACATGCGCATGCAGAGATTGCAAAATATGTAGTAAATAAAAAATCGTATTGGAGTTCCCCACCCCATTCCCAGCTTAAATTAAAATGAGCATGTGGTGACACATTTGCAAGTTTCAAAAACGAAATTAAGGCAAATAAAAATTGACAGCTGAGCAACACAGCTATTTGCCTTTGGTTACTCATTGGTTGACAGAGAAAGTTTCTCTATAGATATAAATTACACCAATGATGATGGAAAGTCAAAAGACCATCTCCGATTATTACTTAGATGATACAAAACACTCCACCAGTTAGAAACTACTAATTTTTACAAATCAATTCAATAGACTCATCAAAACTTTTTAAGCTGAAGATATAAAGCAGGTACTTACAGCAAATGAGCTGGCATCATTAGGAGATGAGATAGCCCTTTTGCATAACCTGCATTGTTATATCAAAGCGAAAGTAAGTAGATCTATTAAGTACTTACACCTCACCAGGCTTCCCAACGCTGCAGCGGGGCTGCGCATACACACAGAAATTTTACTAAAAGGAAATTGAATGTACGAAATGCTTTGCTTGGGCAATTCTAGAAGTACAATGCAGACTGCTACGGACTCAAGGGATACAAGATACAATAAAGAATACTGTATAAAAAGTTGAAGACAGAAACATGTCCATTTTTATTCTTTGTATAGAAAAATAAATTATTTGTAGAGTGAAAATATAATTTTATGTGTTAACATAAGGGATGCCTGACTAGACAAAAAGAAAAAAAAACAACATGGGAACATACAACAAAAGGAAATCACATCACACTTGTCGCGACAGCAACAAAAAGGGATGAGCATTACGTACAGCGTTCTAGCTAAGAAGCTGAGACTCAATAACCAAAATACATACTAATTAAGCATACTAATATAAAGGCACAATCATTATTAGTTCTTACCAGTGGCACTACAACACAAGTCAGCTTATAGAATGTCACAGCAAAAGCACACTCAGCTAAAGCAGAAGTGGGTTGTATATCACAAGGGCGTATTTAAAGCTTTTCACCCAAGTTCCATTGATTGATATAAGGAGGAAGGCGCATGTATATGGAACAATACTTGCCACTTGAAGTGACACTGAAAAAATTGAAAGATGAAGGATTAAAATAATGTACCCTTCAAAAAATAATTGAAAAATGTAGGATTAATCTAATATTCCCTTCAAAGAGTCCAAAAACGATTAAGAAACAAAAAAAAGAGTCCCCAAAACAAAAACAAAAAAATACGTTGCAAAAGAAAACTTTTTCCACAAAGACAAGCACATGATAGCGAACAACATGCAAATATGACTTGTGATATGCAACTTGAACGTCTGTTTAACTCCTACGAACTAATTAGATATACAGCACATGTGAGGCATTTTGAACACACATGTCAGGTACCCAATAACTGTAAAGTTAGAGCATACCTCACAAAAGCATGTGTTCAAAAGGTGGTTCGGAAAAATCTAATTTTTTTTAAATGTGAAAGGTGCAAACGTGCAGTAAGGATGTGCAATTTCAGTCTGTGAAAGAAAAAATTTCTGGCCTTCATTGAAAACAAAAATTGTTATGGCAAAAAATGGGGGTTCGGTGAACAGGAGAGGAAGTAGAAGTGATTAGATAAAACACAAAGAACAAACACCACTCACTTTTTTCTCACACCAAGGAAGCCAACATAAAGCCAGGGAATTTGGTCTTTCAAAGAAAGAAATAGCTCAGTACCGGTATTAAGTGAAATAAAATCAAATCTCACCACAGCACACACCATAAAACAGTGAGCAATGATTGTTTTGAAAATGCTCCACTCTCTGCACCATTGCAACAATGGCAACCTATGACTAACACAGAAAAAAATCACTGCTAAAATAAACACATTTAATTATTATTCATCAAACTTCCACAAGCAGGTTCCGCTACTTGACATATTGAAGTTATCGGTACATACACCAAACTTTTTCTGTTTTGGAGCTTAAGATTTGAGTTCAAAAAATGTTCTTGGCTTATATTCCGATAACTTCAGTAACATGAAGGAATAAACTACTGGTGAGCCCTCATCCTCTAAACAAAAGCATTAATATTTGCACCACCATTTTACCAAAAATATTAGTTTAAAAAGAAAAGAAAAAGAATTCTGTACAATTCTTGGATATATGCTAATGGCTGGTATTTAAAAAAAAAAGTTAAAATAAAACGATCACTGCATATTTTAATGCAAATTATCATGACTATATACACACATTGCCCTGGACACAGAAAACGTCAGGGAAATGGGTTGGATCGTTTCATGTTCAGTCAAGCCTTTCTGTACATATTTTGCAAGAAAGTAAAAAATAAATCTTGGGACGGGGGTTGTTAATAACCTTACAGGTTTTAATGAGTCTGGTGAGAGAATACGACCCTCACCTTGACAACATAGACATTTACAGCTAAATCACAGTCTTGAGATCACAATTTAAGTTTAAAAATGGAAATGGCACAATCAGCAATAACTAAACATTCTTAAAATTATCCTAACAAGTAAATTGTTATATCTAGTTTAGACCTTAACCGGCCACGTAAATGATGCCCTCCCTGCATTATATATGTTCCTCAAAACCCGTAACACCCTAATATGCCAGTCAAATTTGAAATGATGATTGAATTCTAGTAGAGAGCTCCAAACAGCTACACTGCTGCCTGAATGACTGCGATGATAGTCATGCCTAAAAAAAAGAAATGTGAAATGGTGACAAAGTTATCTTACGAAATGAGAGGAGAAATATACTGGGTCACATTGACAAACGGTGATAAAAAATAAAATAAAGCTCCAAATTAATTACATATGTGTTTTTTTAAATAGTGCATTCCACGAAAAAGCGAGTGAATGCATGTGTATGAATATAATAGTCCCAAATATAATGTACATCAAAGCTGCTACGGATGTGAAATTAAGTGATAATGGTAGCGGTAACGTCCAAAGTGCCAGTAAACCTAAGATTACCAAGGTAATGTTAGGCGTACTTGGCCCGTTTTGGGATTCACCAAAACCATGTAAAGCCTTTCAAGACGCAAACTTTAAGATGATATGTTGCCTCTGCAACACTATTCCAAAGAAGAAGGTTCCAATCTCAATGCATTGAACAACATTATATATACTTAGGACATGACAGTCAAACAACTGTGAGAAAGTGCATGATGTGAACAATTTATCAAAAAGAAAGATTTTTTGAGTGAGCTCTTATTTTGGAACTCAACAAAATTATAATTTATTAAACCCCTTTCGTCATCATTAGCTCCAATGAATGAATTATAAGGCGTTGGGTTAGAATCCACCAAATTGTTACTGTTACTTCACACCAAACTGAAACTGTCCAAGAGTCTTTCAACCTCTACTAAACATTAACCTTGGCAAACTACATGACTGTATTTACCTTGTCACCTGATCTAAATTAAAAGCCTTCCTATCAAATGACACCCCATCATATGTTAGAATTCACATGTTTGATTAAATAGGGAATGTACTCACGTCTTGCTCTCTGCCATGACAATCCCAGGATCAGCTTTCCTGATCTCGCTCTCTCGAACAGCATCCGTCAACGATTTATGAGTAGAAGTTGAAATTCTAAAGACATAGGAGACAATCCCAAGTTTAAAACAATATTTCAAAAATGAATTCAATTCTTCAATGATATTGTAGTTGAAATTACTTACACTTTGTAAGTAACATCAATTATTAAAGTGGAAAATGGAATAAGGACAAGACCCAACCAGAAAACTGGCGATGTGAACATCATCAGGTCCATGCCAGACATGACAGCTCCCAAGGGAATTGTTGGCCAAAAGGCACTGTGTAAAAAGTAAACAAGAAATGAATAGTCTTAAACACCTAAACATTAAGAATGAGCCATAACTTGACAATTACCTGTAAATTACAACAAACAAGAACCAAGTTGCAATGGAACCCCAGATTGCAGCATGTGTTAACCATGTCCACGAATTTGTTACTAATCCAGCTTTCAGACACACAGTAACCACAGTATACTAGAAGCAAACAAAAGCACCAAATTAAAACTTGTCAATAATTAGTGGAAAACAAAAGCAATTTGGGTAAGCTTACCGTGTACACGAAGTTACCAAGTACTAAGTAACTTTGATCAAACCCAGAGTTCCACAGCACATCATGCTGACACATCAGCATCGGCAACCAGTACAAAATGATGGAGTGAATGATGGCCACAACAATCCAGCCCCAGAAGACCTTCACATTTAAATGTTCACCATTTTGAGAGGGAGAATATAATTTTGGGTATTGAAGCATCATTTCAGCAGAGCAAACTTTGTCAAAAATACCCATTGTGATTGGAGGAGATGCAGTAAATAACTGGAGAAACAGACAATTCAATTCAAATCAGTTTGACAGAAAAATCGCAGAGAATCTAATCCAAGAATTTGTTAGCAAGAGCATTTACGCACCACATTGTATAAACCAATAGTCCAGCGTTCAAACATAACTTGACCTGACCAGCCAGAGTAAATAGCAAACCACAGCTCAATAATATAGAGACAAATATTCTTGTAAAAGCTGTACAAGATTAATTTGCACATTCTGTTGTAGTTCCAAGCTCCATGGACCAAGAGCAATTTCAGTAAAAAACGGAACTGTTGAAAGAAAAATTTCAGTTAGCTCTATGGTTACCTAAACTTAGCATTTGGAGTTTTGAACATTTGGCAACCGTAAAAGGAAGTTTACCTGTGCAATAGAGTAATCAGAGGCACAAGCTGCTTGGAGTCCTTCATATCCAGAGATACCCACACCAACGTGGGCTTTTTGAATCATGGCAACATCATTTGCACCATCCCCAATGGCTAAAGTTACAGCACCAGTGTGCACAGTAACTAACTCTACCATCTAAATTTAAAGAGAGGGTTCATGAAGTTTCAAACAACAATGTAATAACCGAGATGAATAAATGTTTACAGAAATATTTTTTTACCTCAGCTTTCTGCATGGGAGAAACTCTACAACAAACAACAACTTTGCAAGAAATACACAAGTCTAAGAAGTCTCTTTGGAGATCATGAGTGAGGGCGTATTTTAGCGTGTGCCCATCAACTACAAGTGCAGCATGATTTGGTTTCTTCAAGTGCTCCCCAAAGTCAGCAATGTGACGTCCAATCGTATCTCTTGTATCCTGGTGGAAAAAAATTAGTTATAAAATGTCACAAAATAAGATCACAACAGTAAGAGAAATAGCTGCATTCTATCAAAAGAGAAATGTTAATACTCACATCTAGACTACCTTCATTGACAATTAATATAGGCATTCCTTGAGTGATAAGCTGACATGAATATCCAATGTTTATGGCTGTTTCTTGTTTGTCCCCTGTCAGCACCCACACGTTTATGTCAGCTTTGATCAGAGCAGAAATAGTTTCTGGAACCTGCAAGAGAGAGTGCACATTAAAAACGTTAAGATGCCAATAAAAAGAGAGGAATGAAATAAAATTGTCCAAAACTTGCCTGATCTTGCAGCTTGTCTTCGATTGCGGTTGCACCCAGAAGAGTGAGATTAGTCTCGATCAGCTCTGCTGCTTCATCCATTTTCTGATCTCTGTTCTGAAGAGACACTTTTGCTTTGTAATAAGTTTCCTTCCATTCTTCATAAGCCTCATCAGATATGTCAGCCACAGCACAGCAAAGAGTACGGAGACCTTCTGTAGCAAATGTTTCTAGGTGTTTCAAAGTTTGCTCTTTGGCTTTCTGGGTACTTTGACTTAACCGTTCATAGATCACAGTATCTGCACCCTACAGTTAGGAGAAATATTAGAACACAATCCATTTTAAAAATATTTAAGTCATCTTTTTACAACACAGATCGATAGATAGGTCTCACCTTGCAGTACAACTTAATCTTGTTGTCAGGTGTGCGGGCAATGACTGACATTCTCTTTCTTGTACTTGTAAATTCTATGACATGCAATATTTCATACTTCTCACGTTGGCCTAGAGCCAGAATCTCAACTGAGCTGGGAGTGCGTGTATCAAAAGTAAAACCAAACAGGGCAGCTCCTTGGACTAATGCACGCTCATCTGCAATCAGAAACAAACAGATACTCAATGTACCAAAAAAGATGAGTGTCATGGTAAAAATCAGAAAAACACTTCTGGTCCACAACTTACCTGGAGATGAAGCATGGTACTGAATTGTTCCATCAGGCATTTGCTCAGGAATAACAGTGTGACAAACAGACATCAACACCATAAATTCACGCAACAGGGCAGCATTTTCATGTCCTTGTTCTATGTGCTAGAAAATAGAAAATCACAGTCCAGTCTCGATACATCAAAGCAAACAGATGAGCAAAATACACAAGGCAAGGAAAAAGTAGTTACCTGCATTAGAAGTGTGTCTCTGAGCTTTTCTGCTGGTTTGTATAATATGCCTCCAACACTCATTTGCTTGAAAACCATTTCATTTCTTGTGAGCGTACCAGTTTTGTCTGAAAAAATATATTTGACCTGGAAAAGGAACAGTCATTAGTAAACGTCAAAATGATCAGGTACACAAAATTTTAGAAAGGGCAAGTCATACCATTCCAAGCTCTTCATTGAGGTTGGATGTTCGGGCCATGGCAGGAGTGTTTGTTTGAGCATGATACATATCGATATCCATGTTTATGAATGTTGCTTGAATGAAACGAACCATCTCTAATGTGACTTGAAGTGAAATTGGAATGAGATTGTTGTAGAGAATCATAAATGTCAACAGATTGTAGCCAAAATTTTTGGTCACGTATGCTGTGGAAATACAATTTGTGTAAGGTAAGATAAATAACATCAGCAAACCTGCAACCACAGCACTGCAGTTTCTACCTACCTCCCAGATACCAGTCATTCTCACCATGTGTGTATGACCACCACTCACTGCACGATGCAGAAAGTAAACACAACACAATAAGAATCATAAATAAGATTAAAATTTGCTTGTTGATTAATTTGTCTACTGATGATCTTTTCAGAGGAGCCGAGGTAGAATTCTTCATTAGCTTTGTTTCATGACCAGTGTATACGACAAGTCCAAACACCCAGCGAGTGTTTCTCAAGAGTGAACCTCTTAGTAACACTTGGTCAGGGCCAAGGGAAAGTTTCCTGCAAAGAAATGCATACTTGCAGTCAGACTCGAGACAGCAAATAGGAATGCTCTTCTACTGGACACAACTTACTGTTTACCAGATGCCTTCAAAACACCACTAAACTCATAAAGGTGACGGTTGGGAAGGTCACACTCCAAAGTTGCCCGAAATTGAGAGAGATCATCTGTCTTTAAAAGATTTGCGGTTTCAGCTAAACCTTGCCGAACTTTTAGATTTGTTTCACCATCAAGGTTTGATGTTTCAATGTAGCACATTGCTTGGGGCTCACTAGAAGCTAACACAATGAGATCTGCAGGAAAAAAATTATTGTTGTGGACTTTCACTATGTCTCCAACTAGAACTGCATGCCACTTGACCCACTGCCAATGGCCATCTCTTAAGACTTCTACTTCTTTTTGATTAGTTTCACTATCTGCCCGATGACGTTTCTGAAAAACCAAAAGAAGACAATCTTGCAAAACATAATAACTTGAACGCAATGACATATCTTTCCTTTAAATTAAATTAACTTACAATGTCTTCAATAGTTTCTTTAATGGCAGAAACGGTAAGAATGAAAAGTAAGGGGACTAGGGTCGTCCATCGGCCCGTGGGAGAAACATCAGGTATTTGCTGAAGACAAAAATAAAAAAATGTAATTTGTAAAGATTTGTAATACTAGTTGCAATCTAACTCAAAGAAAATAAATAAATGAAAATGCCTTACCTGCAGCATTGCAATAAACAAGAAGAAGCAATTGGAATACCGTCTGAACTGCTCAAACAAAAAAGCTGGGAAAAAGGAAACTAAGGAGTACTTGGCAGTCGAAATGTAATTCGTGCAGAACTTGTTGACTTGGGGCTGTGGTCGGTTGACAAAAACGACCCGGTACCCCAAGCCCCCACCAGCCCCATCGGCCACATCCACCGAACTGTCGACTTGGGAGGAGGAAGCTGCATCATCTCCATTCGCTGGAACACAAACCACCACAACAGTTTCTTTAGACGCTTCTGCTTGGTCTGCCCATGACACACAGTTTGCATAGGTCAAATTGACTGAGAATTAAAAATTACGGATGACAAAGACATCTTAAAGTAAAGTATGGGTCGGTCATCCTCCAGCACAAAGACAGTTGAAAAGTCGAATTAAAGTGCCAGCTACATCTCTCTGTCTAACAGCAAGTGTACTTACATCTCCAGCGGTGCCGGTACCGGCTGAGTAACGGCTGCAGCATCGAGTGCCCTGACATGGTCGCCTCTCTGTCCCTCTCTCTCTCTCTCTCTCTCTAGATCCACCAGACAGTGACTCTCTGAGTGACTCCCCGCTACTCCATGGCGCGACGGCGCCCCAGGCCTCGTCTGCTCAGCTCCGCGACGGCTAGCTTCACCACGGACGGGCAGCGGCCGGGCCCGGCCAGGGAAGTCCCGCTGCCGGTGGTGGCGGTGTTGGCGGTCTCGGCGGCTCGGCCAATCAGGGGCCGCTTCTCGCTGCGCGCGGCGGAGCCGGGACCACCGGCCTCGTCAAAGCGCGCCACCACGCAACGGACGCACCCTACGGCAGGCAGGGAGGTCGTCACTACCCCGCGCGGCAGGGAGAGCCACGCAGGCTAGAAGCAGGGCAAGCCGATGCCGGTGCCCCGCGCCGCCCCGCGCCGCGCCGCGCCGCCCCGCGCCGCCCTGCCGAGTGCAGTGGGACAGACGCCTTGGCGACACTCCGCGTGGAGGGAAGCCCGCACAGCCAGGCCTTGACCGGTGGCCGACCCCAGTCGCAGACATCATTACAGGCCGAAAAAAGAAATAAAGACAGGAGGCGGCAAAACCGGGCGCGGGGGGAGCGTCAGGAGGGGGGGGGCAACGTCGTCGTCTCAGCAGTACAGGGCGACGCTCTTCTAGGTCAGCACGGCCTGGCCGGCCACACCGGCACAGGGCTGCCGCTCCCGAGCGACTATTTAATGACTCAGGCAAAAAATAAGCGGTCGTTGCCCTCCCGGACTCTTTCACAAACTCACCCTCAGGACAACTCACTACAGCCCGTTCAGTAACGCCCCAGATCTAGGGGTTTATTTTTTTTCCGCTGTTTGCCCACTTGGACAGACCGAAAGCGGTGGCCCCGCGGTCTAGACTGCGCGGGCAGCGCGCGACGGCGTCCCCGCACCGCCCTGTATGTGATTGTGATAATGAGGCGGGCACGCGGCTGCATGGCGGCTGCCATGAGCTGGCACGGCCGGGCACGGCCGCCTGACGCGCCATGTGTGAACAAGCCCGGCGAGACGAGCTACTCCTCAGCGAGGACTCACTGCGACCAAACCTGGTCACGGATCCGGGAGGGGGAAAGGGGGCGGGCAGAAAGTCACCCCCGCCCCTGAGGACAGGCAACCGTTGCCTACTTGCCGGACCCAGCACAGTGCCCCACCGGCCATCGGCAACACCGCGCGAACCATGGCGTCACACACGGTGCGGTGAATAAATAGGGATTCAGCCGAAAAAAAACAAACCAAAAGTCACCTGCAGGTGGCGGGCGTTGAACCCAGGCCGGCGGCCAACCTAACCCAACGCGACACGCGGGGAGGGACAGTGTGCCGCTGGAGCGAAACGGAGGGCTAGTCCGTGGCACTGGACTATGAGGCACGGGGCGACGCGGCTACGCTCTGCAGGCAGCTCGCAGGTGCGCGGGGCGCCACAATGTCACGGCGCCACCCGCGGGCCTGCAGGCCCCTCCAGGCCCCTCCAGGCCCCTCCAGGCCCCTCCAGGCCCGGACAACGCTTTCCCTCGACGGCGCGGTGCTACGCGGTTCTGCGTCGACCTGGCGGTGCTGACGACGGTCGACAGGCGGCCCTCACTGCCCACCAGGGCCGCCAGGGCCGTCACGGCGATGACGGGGTGGACGGCGATCGATGCCTGGCGCCTGGCCGGGGCGTGAGGAACAGGGAACGCGCCTCAGGAACGCACGGAATCGAACCTCCGCCCAGCGCGCTGGCGTCACGCAGGCGGCCCCTTTTCCTCCGTCAACAAACGCGCAGCGGCGCAGGCGGCGGCCCCTGGCGGCAGCGCCGCGAACCACACACCGATGCCGCGGCGGCGGGGCGGGGCAGCGTCGCGGCGCTATACTCTTCCCAGCGTAACCTTTCCGAATCACTCCGCCAACGCCAGAGAAGAGAAAGTAGTCCCGCAGGTAATGCGCTGTTTTAATGTAAATATTAAATTCTAGAAAACTAGGACAATTATTTATCGTATAATTTTGCATATCGGAAAAATTGCAATTAAGTTCAGACTAAATCATGAAGTATGCCGGGTTTGGTATTTCGGCGGGCAGACGACGTGCCGGTCGCACCCCTCCATAACAACTGTTTCTCGGACCCCCTTTTTACGCTAAGATTGGAGAACTAAAAAAATATTGACCGTTGCAGCTTTCATTTGTCTGAGTCCCGGACTTTCGTTTCCACGTCGTTCAACTTCACTTTTCCTTAATCACTTTAGTTTATTACATATTTCGGTTGTAGTGTGCGGGGACAGCTTGTCCTCTGGATTGTGTTCCCACCTTTTTACATTAAGATTGAGAAACTCAGAAAGGTTTCACCATTTCAGCTTACATTGATGTAAGCCCCAGACTTTCGTATCCACGTCGTTGAACTTCATTTTTCGAAAATTAGTTTAGTTTATTAGATATTTCTGTTTTGGTGTGAGGGGACAGCTACTCCTCTGGACTGGGCTCGCACCTTTTTACATTAAGATTGAGAAACTCAAAGAGATTTCACCATTACAGCGTACATTAACCTACGCCCCAGTCTTTCGTATCCACGTCGTTGAACTTCTTTTCGGGAATCAATCGTTTGTTTCATATAAATTTCGAAAAGAATGTGCTGATTTGGGGAGAGGGACTACTTTTGGAAAGGTTACGCTGGTATGAGTATAGAGAGCTACAGCACCGCCACTGCAGTATGAGAAACCCGTCGCCGGAGTGAATGGCCGGACACGTGAAAACGAGAAAAGTGCGCGAAGTGTCACTGAAACAGACCGACCAGGCGCAGTCTCCAACTTCAAACAAAATTTGCACATTGTTTCAACGAAAAAAAAAAAGGGATCAGTTTTGAAAAAAATCTTTATTCGTGTCTGTTAGAGCGAAGTCGCGTACACACGCTCTGTCTGTCAGGGGAAGAAGAGAGATAAAATTATCTCTGCCAAGT
The DNA here is from genome assembly GCA_030522485.1 of Stenchaetothrips biformis. Lineage (NCBI taxonomy): Eukaryota > Metazoa > Arthropoda > Insecta > Thysanoptera > Thripidae > Stenchaetothrips > Stenchaetothrips biformis. The sequence continues at coordinate 1,919,807 of CM060102.1, read as the reverse complement.
TATCGTCCGCTCTATGGTTTTCGGTGTTCCCCGGGCTATGGTGGTTCGGCAAACAAGGAATTGGGAAAAAAAAAGAAAAAAGAAAAGGAAAAAAAAGGTGGCCCTGAAGTCAGAGTCCAGTGAGGTGTCGGGGCAATAATCTCGCAGGGTAACAATTATTTGCGCTACTCCATTGATTGAATCCCGGGAAATGAGGGAAGATGCTTCCGGCTTCGCGGCGCAACCAACATCGCAGCCAGGAGTGGGCCAGCGCAGAGCACTAGAAGAGCCAAACTCTACTTAACACATCAACCAACAATATACCTGATGAGTCGTCTCTCTCTGCGACTCCGTCGAACGTCCCATAAGACTGCATGCTACACTCTCGACGAGCGGGGGCGGGGCGGGGCGGGGCGACCACAGGCCGGGGGCTCCAGACCTGACCCCGTCCGAACTAAGAGCAAACTCTTGTTGCGTTTTTGGATTTTGTCACTACTCCCGAAAGTTAATCATGAGGAAACGGGGAAAAAGATAAAACCGGAACACACACAGCGCATGCGCCCAGCCTGGCCGGGCAGGCGGGTGGTCAGGTGTAGGGTGTACAGATACAGCCTTATCGTGCCCATCCCTATCAGGACATTTTTTTATTTATTTTTTTCAATTTTCATTTATCTTTTTCGCTTCCATTTCGCTCTTCCCCTTCCAAGCACGCCAACCAGGAGAAGTCGACACTGACTTTCGGAAAAGAAAAAGTCGTCGGTATTTGAACCCAGGTCTGCTGGGAAGAGCCGCACGCAATAGCCGCGGGGCATAGAGTCCCCGAGGACGCGGAGTAGCTCTTCGAGGACACTTCCCCGCAAACGGCCTCCCCACACACGAACGCGGCTGCCACAGATGACCCAGATGGCCTGATGGGCGCAGCGTGGCGCGGCGGCGGCGGGCCTGGCCCACCAGATGGGGACTCGATGGACTGCATGGCGCCCCTCCCCCCTCCCCCATTCAACAAGCAGCCGCGACACCCGCGAACTCTCTCCGCGGAAAAACAGCGAAACGCTCTCCGGCCAGCGGCCGTCACCAACAAAAGCCGCACAACGCAACAAATGGAAAAATAAAACGTGGAAAGTAAAACAGAAACAGAAAAAAAAAATGAGCGAGCGAGAGAGTAGCATGAGCAAGAAACACAAACGAACACAGTCAGTCCCCGCGGCGCATGACGGCGCACCTCGCGGGTACACTCAGAGCGGCAAGGCGGTCACGCACGGCCGTGCCACAGTGCACGCGCAGCAGCAGCACGCAGCCCGGCCACCATATGGATGGCGCCTTGGGGCGTGTGGCGCCGTGCCCCGCGGCGCCAAGGGCAGCGCCCTTCGCGCCCTGCCTCCCGGGGGCCGCGGGGGCGGCGGGGGCGGCGGGGGCCGCGACGAGCACGCCGAGGACGCCGAGGACGCGGCGCAGGGCAAGCGCCGCGGCAGGCTGAGGGCGTGGGGCTGCAGGGCTAGACTCCGCGGGTCGCGCGGCGCTGCCTCCGGGAGCTGGCAAGGCACTGACGCGGCAGGACCGCAGTGCGCTGCGGCGCTGTGGCGGACCGGGCGGGGCACCCTGGGGCACCCTGGGGCACCCTGGGGCACCCGCAGGGGTGGCTCCACTCGCACGCCGCCCACGGCACGCCAGAGCGAGACAGAGCGAGTCTCCGGAGCCAGCCTGCGAGGGGGTGGCTCGGGCCGCGCTTGCGTCATGGCGCCCCTCCACGCAGGCTCCGCGGGGCTCGCGGGGAACCACAGCGGTCCAGGGGGTGGCGGCGGACTTGTTGCTCTGGCAGCGCCGCCATCCCCATGCACACTGTGCGTCCCGACAGGATGTGCGATACAACGCGATACGCCGGACTGATAGAGGGATGCGTGTCTGTCTCGTGGGGCCACCCCGGATTGGGGGGGGGGGACAGTCTCCCTAGGGGATGAAGGCAACCTGCCGGTGAGGGGCCCACGCAGTCCGCACGTTACAGATCGCCGCCTTTAATCAACATCAGCAGGTCCTTCATCAAATATCAAAAGCAAAATGAATAGTTTTCGGCAGCGCCGTCCTCCTCAAGGTCGTTGTTTACGCGCCGCCGCTGTTCTCCCATTATTCAGAGTCGAGGGCGCTTAAAGGCGCGGAATTGCGGAAGAGTCGGGGAAGAGAGGGAGAGAGAGAGAGAGAGAGAGAGAGAGAGAGAGAGAGAGAGAGAGAGAGAGAGAGAGAGAGAGAGAGAGAGAGAGAGAGAGAGAGAGAGAGAGAGAGAGAGAGAAGGGGGGAGCAGAGGGTGGGGGGAAGAAGGGACATATCGGGCTGTCCATTAGCGACTAGCAAAGGCCACACCCAGTCTACTACGACCCTTTTAGGCAGGGCTGCCAACCTAGTCCAACCTAGCTCGACCCCCGCCTCCCGGTGTGGCACGGCAGGGCACAGTGGGCCAGCAGACCGTTGAGGCGGCCAAAGCAACGACACGTTTTCAGCTCCAGTGTCGCTAAATGGGACTATGGGGTCAAACGTTCGATTCGGCCCGGGCCCCATTTAGCGACTCTGGAGCTCAAAACGCGTCTAGAATTTTGACCGCCGCAACGGTCTTCTGGCCCACTGTGCAGGGCAGCCCGGGCGGCCCGGGCGGGCATACGGCTCGTTGGCCCACGGCGGCCGGGCTGGGGAACGTAAGGGTGCAAAAGGGCGAGAAAGGGCGGCAAGGGTCAAGGGAAGCGCGCTCTCCGAGAGAGAGAGAGAGAGAGAGAGAGAGAGAGAGAGAGAGAGAGAGAGAGAGAGAGAGAGAGAGAGAGAGAGAGAGAGAGAGAGAGAGAGAGAGGGACAGAGAGAGAGAGAGAGAGAGACCGCCCACTCGGCCGGCACACAATGGGCCAACACAATGGGGCGGCGGCACTGGCGGCGACAAATTAATCAGCGAGCCGCCGGTAGGGAGCGCCACCGTCGCCCGTCACCCGCACGCGCGGCCTGCCCAAATACGGATCGAGTTTTTGATTCTAATACCCACAATGTATCGTATCTTATCTTTCCGTCCGTCACAGCGCGGTGTCTTTGAGACGCGCGTGGATCGAGAGAGAGAGAGAGAGAGAGAGAGAGAGAGAGAGAGAGAGAGAGAGAGAGAGAGAGAGAGAGAGAGAGAGAGAGAGAGAGAGAGAGAGAGAGAGAGAGAGAGAGAGACCACGTAGGGGCACTTGGCAGATGATTCGCCAAGTGGAGTGGTGTTGATCTGAACCTGAGGTAAAGGCAATGCACTTACTGGGTGCCAGCGAGTTCCTGGCCGTGCCGCTGGCCGTGCCGGCTAGCTCGATGTCCTCCCTGTTGCTGGCCGTCTGCTTGCTGCCTCTGCGGCCTCCATTCCTGCCGACGGCCCCGGTGCTGGGCATGGCACCTGCAGGACAGACGGAGACTTGAACACACAAAGCCAGCAGGCAGGTTGGCTTGGGATGGCACCGTGTGGAAACTTCATCGTCACCGACCCCATCAGGGTGGGTACACTACACTACACTGCCCCACTGGAGCACACTCTACATGTTGCCAGAATAGGGTAATAGGACACCCACGCGCCAAACAACAGAGGCCTTTGAAATTTTCATCCGACACTCATGGAAGGCAGGCCAGGTGAATCGATCCGGCATCTACTTGCCGATGCCTTCGCCCCAATTGGTGGAGGAAGTCTCTTATAATAGTTCCGCAAGCTGTTCTCAAGTTATTCCTTTTATAAAAATATACAAATAATAAAACTTTTGCATTCGCTGATTTATCAATATCTTTGCATTTTTGGCGGATTTGGTTAGACAGAGAGTCATTCATTCACGCTGAACTTTTCCTTTCGTTCGCATTCGTCTCGTCTGGGAGTCTTCTCCTCGGCACAGTCAGACACACATGTCATTATGATCGCCATAACCCGGCGGGTGGGCCGGGTCGGCCAGGCTTCGCGCGTCGCTACAAACAACCTCCTCATTATCCATTGATCACATCGACCGCGGCACCCTGGCCAGCCTGCGGGCCTCGCAAGGACCTGCCCGCCGACACCAGCGTGCAAATGGTGGCCTGACGACCAGGGAAGAACGGGCACTGCAAGGAAAAAAAGTTCCTTACATGTTCTCCGTTGTCCCACAGGCCACGTTTTGATATCCCAGACAATTTTTTTACATCGATAAAACATGGGGTCAATTGTTAAGTTGCATGCGGCTAGTCTGCTGCAAACCATGGGTCGCGGAGCTCCAGTCTGCACGCAACGGCCATACCGCACTGTTACACTCAATGTGGTGATTGAAAAAAGGGAAGGGGGAGGGGTACAAGGTCACAGATGTGCCGTTCCGTGACGTCCAGGCCACCACTCAGCCACACCCAGCGTTGTCATCTAATTAAGCAAAAATTCCCACGACGTCGATAGGGTTGCCAACCCCAGTCTGCTCGGGATGCCCTGTAGAAAGGTTGGTTGGCAACCCTCACTTCCTGCGTACTTGAAAGGAGCGCAAGAATTTGTGGAATGTACAACGTTGTCGCGAACACAAACACGCAGCGAGGTAGCTGTTCGGCGAAATGTCCGGCCGCGGTCGGCGTAGACCGTGTCCTAAGAGAGGGCGTGCCTAAGGGTCGCAGGGCCCAGGCTGAAAGGGCCCTCAAAGCGCTCAAAGGGCCCCGCGCGGCCGCCGTTCACACAGACCGACCCTCTCAAGGAGGCCGCCCAGCTGTGATGCGACGATGAGGCAGCCCACAGTGGGGCGGAAGACCGGCGCGGCCGGACAAAATTCTACTCGCGTTATAAGCTGCAGAGTCGCTAAATGGGACTCGAACCGAACGTGTCACCCCCACCAATGGATCCCTCGTTCGGAGAGCAATCCATTAGTGGGGTCTCAGGTTCGGTCTGAGTCCCATTCAGCAACTCTGGCTGGAGCTCCAAACGCGTCTCGAATTTTGGCCCCCTCCACCGGTCTTCCGTCCCACTGTGAGCGCCTGGAGGGTAGGCCGCCGCGGCCCTTCGGCGCACGGGTGGCCGCGGCCGGCCTACCTCCCAGGCGGCCCGCCTGCCATCCCACCCAGGTCGTCCGCCGCGCTACAGCGAGCCAGCCGAGCCAGCAGTTTCCTCTCGCCCGTCTTCCTCTAATGAAAAATTAATCGGCGGAGCGTCACAACAGCTTCACTTTGAAAATTCGACTCCTGCTTTCCATCACCTCGACGCGCAGGACACCAGACCAGGACGGCCCGGCGCCGACAATGATTTTTATTTTTATTTTTCTTTTTGTTTTGCAGCGTCTGGCGCGCCGCGCCGGTCACAGCGTTACGCTGGGACGCGCTCATCAGGGACAACGAAATAATTTGGCCATCGAGATTGACGAAGCACAAAGAAGAGCCAGGCGTCTCTCCCGGAGCATCCGGGAGAGACAGTAGCAAGACGAGGGGCGCATCGAGGACGTCAAAAGGAGGACTGTTGGCGCGCCGGCCCGAGGCAGCAGCCCTCTGGCGTTCGATTCTAGTCTCGTTATGGAGGACCTTCCTGAGCAGTGTCCGGCCCACTGGAGTGACTAGAGGACAGTCCGCGCGTGCCTGCCTCCGCCCGCACGCCCAACACTTCCGGCGCCGACTGTACAGCCGCGGCACAGTGGGCCGGCAGGCGAGGTGACTCACGGCGGGCAAAGGCCCAGCGGCTGTGGCCCCACGCACGCACCTGCACCGGTGTTACCTTTACAGCGCTAAGTGTGTGTCTTGGAGACAGACTGCGGCGTCTCGACTTTGCAAAGGGAATCCCTCACACGGCAGATATGAAGACTTTGCACAAGGCGCGCCTTGAGTGCCGCCCCGCCCCGCCCCGCCCCGCCCCGCCCCGCCCCGCCACCTTCCTCAAGGAGACTAACCAGCACGGTCAGACCAAGGCCGGCGGCCAACACAAAGCTGCTTTCGCGTCGTATTGTGTTTCCCCGACAAGACCGGCGCGAAACAGGAACAAACTCCACCAGCCGGCCTAACCTAACCTAATCGATCGGTCCAGTCGTTGATGACAGACAAATCGTGTTAACGATCCATCAATAATGGAAGGCTGCGTTCAGTGTGCAGTGGTTACACACTAAATCCTTATGTACTTTTTTGTTCATAGTTATGCACGATTTTGCACGTGCGTTTGTTATGCATAATATTATACGTTGTTATGCATAATTTATTCATAACTATGTATAAATTATTCGTTGTTATGCATAATATTATGCAGAAGCTTACGCATGTGCAAAATCGTTCATAGCTATGTACAAAAAAGTGCATAAGGATTTAGTGTGTACGGGACTCGAGGCGCCGCGCGACACTCATTGCTGAAGCCGTGCGCGCGCACGTGGGCTGGCTGAGTACGGCGTGTGTGTGTGTGCATGTGTTGAGGCGTGCACGTCACGTCTTCCGACAGGTGAGCGGATAAGCATGATGTGCATGTGAGTTTGTGCCTCCTAAAAGTATCCCTTGGTGTGGGTGACGTTCTGCAGAGAGAGAGAGAGAGAGAGAGAGAGAGAGAGAGAGAGAGAGAGAGAGAGAGAGAGAGAGAGAGAGAGAGAGAGAGAGAGAGAGAGAGAGAGAGACTACGCGGCGTTGCCAGGTCCTAGCACGACACACGACAACGGCTCTACCATAAAAAAAACGCGATAGGCGCAAAAAATAGGTATACTAGTGGAGGCGTGTGACAACAGGAGCGTAGCCGTTCTCGCCAAGGGCACATCGAGCATGTCCAGAGATCCACGGCCGTTTCGTGCGTTGATCTGCGTGCGTGAGTGCGTGGGCGCATCGCTCCCGCTCTCCCACCCCCTCACTTTCTCTGGCTTTATCCCAGCCGGTTCGGTTTACATGGCGCCTTCCGGGAAGTGGAGCCGAGTGCCATATACACTGCCGACGCGCCTCGTGGGGCGAAACGGAAAATGCCGCCCAAGTCAAGTTTCAGTTTTGCACACGTGAAATTTTCGACAACGCTCACATGGCTATGTTGAAAGCTGAATCCAGAGTTTCGACCATTGACGCGCGAAGTATCCACGAGGGAATCATAGTGTTAAGCGCAGAGTACATGACATATTTAGTACTGGTAAATCGTTGATTGGTGGGTGGGAGGGCGGGGCATGGCGGGGCGTCGCCAGGCGTGACACACAGTGTGACACACGTCCTTGTTTGTGGCCACACAGTGTGCGACGCGACGACGGCAGAGTGTCCCCATTGCACCATAGCCGCAATGGGAAGCAATTACAACGACAAAGGAGAGGTTAGGTTAGGTTAGAGAGAACCGACTTCGCGCCATCACAGCCCAGGTTTCCCAAACAAAGTCGGGGGCACAGATGCCGCAGTCCACGCACTTCAGTGCGAGCAGCCTGAATACGGATGGACTTGAATTTGTAATACGGATGTTTTTGTCTACATACAAAGGTGTTGGTTCCGTAAGTTACATGGAAGTTGCGGACAAAAACACGACAGTTCAAAAATAAATTCCCTCCGTATCATGGCTTGACAAGACTATAGACTATAGAGAGGCTCTGACGCGAGTTGCTTTTACGCTCAGGTAGGGATTAGAGCGCCGGACTCGCCCTCAGCTCCTCTGGAAAAATAGCGAGACTTTCCTGACGAGCAGATTAGCAGCGTGGATGACTGCGTCATAAATTCAGAATAACCTAAGGCAACCCCCCCCCCCCAAAAAAAAAACAACAAAAAAAAAAAAAAACGAGAAATCCTGGCCTAGAAAATAGACCTTACCCGCTGACCACCGGTCGCTGATGTCCTGCACCAGTTTATCCATGGCGGTGCGGAGTGACAACACACACACACATACACACACACACACACACACGCGCGCGCACTCAGGGTGGCGCCGCTCCGCAGGTCCAAGGCGCGACTGCCATGACGACGGGCCTAGCAGACGACGCAAGCAGACGACGCCCTGCCCGCCCAGCCCAGCCGGCCCAGCCCGGCGCTCCCAAGCCCAAGACTACGGAGTGGCGCGCCGAGCGGCGGCCGCGCAACCCGGCGCAGCCAGGCAGCCAGGCCCGGCCGACACCCCCTCCCCCCCCCCCTCTCTGCGCCCGGCTGGAAGCGCGCGACGCCCGGCCGTGCCCGGCCGCTCCGCCGGGACGGGACGACACCCCGTGTTAGCGAGGTGGGTAGGTGGTGCACCCCGTGGGACAGTCTACCCGGCAAATTGGTCCACGCTGGTTCACACCGCAATACGCATTGTTGTGTGGGCGTAGCGGCCTCGCCAGGGCACAGACCACACACTTTAAAAAAAAAAAATTACAGTTACTTTGGCAGTGTGAGTCTCATTTTGCCTTTTGGACACAACACAATCCAGGCAAACGTCCTCAATGAGACAACTTGCGGTGAACCTGGTCGACGCAGCGAGGTCAGGGTCGCGCTAATTTTCACCATCACGTGTGAGTGTGTGTGTGTGCGTGCTCGAGATGGGGGACGGTGGACGCGCGTCCGGGCGACAGTCGAGTCGCTTGCTTCGGAAGCCGATGGCGGCATTCCGTTGAGCAAGGCCCAGACAGTCAGTCAAAGGAAGCGGTACAATTGTCAGCACTTTGTGTTTTCGAAGACGGCTGCCTGTTCCTTAACTCTTTCAGGCTTAGGTCCCTGCACTTTTAGCGCCTCTAGGTTAGGTTAGGTGAGCCGGCAAGACACGGGCAACACATGTATTTGGCTGTGTAGACCGCGCGAACCACACCCTTTCCTCGGCGAACCTCGCAAGCCGCCCTGAAAGGCTGACACACATCACTTAAGCCAAAGCGGCCGGCAGGGCAACACGTCGTAAACGTGTGAAAAACGCCCGCCTCCACAAACCGCTCTGCTAAATCATTTCCCGCCAACAAGCGGAAGCTCCACCGGCAGTCAGGCAGACACCACCCCCAGCGCCGGAAACGCGACTACCTTTGACAGCCGGCTGGAAATTCCAGAAGAACTATTCCGACTCCCTCAAACTCGCTCGAATTCATCCTGTCCCATTATTGCACCGGGGGAGCAGACGACTGTTACAGTCCATCGTCCCAGAAAGTAGGACAGGGGAGGGGATGGTGGAGGGGGTGGGGCCATTTGGCGGCCACGGCGTCGCCGGGCCACACCCAGGTTGTCTACTAAGGTCTCTAGCGACGCGCAGGCGGCGTCGTGCGGGCGGCCACGTCAAAATTCAACACTCTGTTTGAAAAAAGGCCCTTATCTGGGAAAAGGGCGTCTACAGAAAAATCGGACACAAGACCGTGTTTCCCTAAAAGCGCTCATGTTACGATAAACCGTTTTCTGTACGCCTTGTTGTCCGCCAGCTTTGAACCGAACCATTTCTTGTTGATTTTATTTCATTTTTCTACAGCGCCTCCGCCGTGTCTTCCGAAGTGGCGATTCCACGGGTGCGCCAAAAAGAAACAATGCCTTGAAACTAATGGTACCTCAAACTTGTGGTGCCATAACGGTGCCAACGGCAGGGCGCCACCTCGCGGCCTCGGGCCGGAAATCGGAAGCCATTTCCTGCCATTAATCTGGCCGAGGAAGAGTCGCTCTGTCTCTGTCGCACCCATGGAGCGTCCCGCCGCGTGGGGTGCGAGAGAGACAGAGCAGCCCAAGCAGGAGGGAGCGAGGGAAGGAGACGAACCGACCTTATTCAAGGAAACCCAACTGGCATATCAAAAATGTCGCGACCCAGAACGGAGAGCGGACAAGCGCAGCCCCTTGGCTGTGCAGACGCTCGGTGCACGGTGGGCGAGAGGGCGCGTGGCCGTGCGTGGCTCCTCAGTGACACGGATCAACGCGGGAAAGACTCGTCTGGCATGCAGCGGTCGATGCTGAGTGTGGGCGACGCGGCCACGCGGCCACGCGGCCACGCGCCACAACTTGTCGCACGGATTCCGACCGAATGCCGTATATCAGTCTACAAAAGCCGACAATCAAAAAGCGCTCTTCTCTAACAATTTTTTTTTCAAAGACTTAGAGCAAGTTCATAGAATAGTTTATTTTTTTATTTTTAAGATTATCAGATGATTCAAATAATTATAATAATCAGATAATTATCAGTGTAAACTGAACGTTACCTTTTCTAAGAATTAAGCAAAATTAACGATAAGTTTCAAATCTTAACTGAAATAACTAAGTAGAGACTGGAAGCGGTCGCGACATGATAAAAGGCGTGGTGGGAGGAGGGGGGGGGGGCTGCCCTTTCCTGGTCGCGTCAAATGCCACGGGGGATGGCAGGCGCGCCCGCGGGCACCGGCTGAGAGTCTGTCTCTCTCGCACCCACACGGCACGCCCCATGAGTGCGAGAGAGAGACCTGCCACTCGCTGCGCTGGCCAGGGGCGTCCCCTTTCAATCCCCCCATTTAGTCACCAAATGTCTTCACCGGATCGCAGACCCGGCCCGCGCGCCTTCGCAACGGCAAGTTTTTTTAGCAGATGATACCTTCACACCTCACATTTCATTTCAACATACTTAAAACTACTATACACATGAAGGTGTCAGCTTGCTTTTACTATAGATATTAGTAGGAGCGGGCAGTAAGGGGCGGACCATGTCTGCCTGCCTGCCTGTCGCTCATCCGCGCAGCGGCCGGGCGTAAACAATGGCACCCCCTCCTCGCGCCTGCGCGGAAAATTGACAATCCCTCCCCGCCTGCCACGCAGGGCGTCGTAACTTAACATTTAATGAGATTTTGGGTGCCTATATCTCGTAAACGGCAAGAGATAAAAAAGTTACACATAGAATAACTTAAATTTAAAATTGAATTCTAAATTTAAGTTATCCTATGCATAACTTTTTTATCTCTAGCCGTTTACGAGATAAAATTTCTAAAATCGCGAAAAAATGTTAAGTTACGACGCCCTGCTGCCACGTCACAAAGGGTGACTCGGGCGGGCCTCGGCTCTGCTCAGCTCGTGCCGACTTCGGCGCCAGCTCGGCCTCGTTCGGACGATAGCGATGCAGCGCGGCACTGCTATAATAAACACACGACAATACCAAACGAATATCATCGAAAGAAAACCAAACGAGTATCATCTGCTTTCATTAACGTTCGTTGAATGAGATTTTTTTATTTTTTTTACAAAACGTGAAAATTGTGCTTTGGGAAAGGCCGCACCGGTAACGGGGCAGGGCTGACTTGAGGGGACAGGTACTGTCCGCAGACCAGGGCCCTGCAGGGCCCCGCAGGGCCGGTGGGACGTCGTGGCGTGGAAGGGGAGTGTCGATACAGTTCCAGCGGCCCCGCCCCGCCCCTCGGCCCACGGGCACGTATGGTGGAAATGGACGAAAAGGGCCCCCGCTAAGCCACTCAGCCGATGAAGCTGAGACAACAAAAAAATACCTCCATCTTTTTCCCCCTTTTTGCTTTTTTTTTTTTTTTTTTTGTGTCCCTGGGTGCGGCCAGGGCAGGGCAGGGCCCAGAGGTCACCTCTAAGGCTCAGGTGGCCACTCCCTGAGCAAGTCAGTACATCACTGGGAAAGCTTTGAGCTGCGGCAACCTCCTCCCGTTCAATCTATTGGATACGATGTGGGTGTCTCGCCCAAAGTAATTTAGCATTCAAGCCCTTCCAGGCAGTGTGCATTTTTCACAACGGAGAGAAGAAATTGGTTACTAAATTTTTTAAAGTGTAGAATTGGAGGGGTTCAAACTGTTTTTAATTGCAAGAAAATATTTTCAACGGAGTTCCTTGAAGTGATACAAGCAAAAATTTGTTGATTGATCTCAGAACGAACAAAGGAAATACTCAACACTTTGCTAACTTTGGAAAATTTCTTAATTGTACTAATGAAAAGTTTAGGTAGTGTTTTCTATTCAGTTTTCCACATAAAAAAAAAGTTTAGACCTTACGAATGACTGCCCACCTTTGTTATTGTTTTCAGTGCACCAACATAACCTAAAAATGTGGACAATAATGTTTTATTACAAATGTCTCCATGGTCACGGGGAAATGACATCAATTTATCTCGCCTGGCCTCGATGAGGATCCACTTGGCCCAAATCACAAGCTGTCTTACAATTCACTGGGTCACGCAAGTATGTGTGCAAGGGAAACAGGGCAAATGGCGGTGGAGAGAGAGAGCGAGAGACGGAGACAGAAGACGGAAATGTGGGGCAGACGGACGGACCGTACCAGCCTTCGATTGTCTTTACTAGATACCTCGAATCAGACGATAATGACGTAATGACCTTGAAACGCCTGTCTCGGTGTCACGCAGGACGCAACGCAGACGTAGGGAGGGCCAGGCGACTAGGCCGCGGACGGTGCAAAAGCACCACCAAAACAAACTTTCACTAACCTCTGTTTAGACTGCGTCCGTGTCCATAGTTTTACTTGAGGACGCCAACAGTGAAAAACGACTTTTCGTGCACGAGCACAGAAAATAAAGGAAATGGCACCCGTCCTGGGAGAACTGCATGCCCCAGAGCTCGGCGAAAACGGGGAAAACTTAGAGTTGTTCCCTACAAGACACTGTGGGTCAGCTGCTAGCATTCTATCTACACATCTACACCAGCGCCATCGCGACAGGGGAGTTGCGTAGCCGTTGCCACCCTCACTACCCCCCCCCCCCCCCTTTCCAGCACATTTTTGCAAACTTGCAGTTCTGCCCCAGACGACACGAAGCGGCTCCTTGGTAGAGACTACTTGCAAGTTCTACTCGCGCGAAAATCCAGACAAAAGGACGGTAACGTGTGCCTTTCGTTACTTTGAGCGATGTTGAGGCAGTAGTGATACTTTGAAATTGCCGCCCCGAACAAGTCTAACCTCGTCCAAGCTAGTCCAAGAAAAACAGTTAGAAAAATAATGTTAATATTGGATAACGCTTTTCAGTTTGAAATACACGAGGTAATTCCTTTTCCAGCAATCATCATGCAAACCACATCGTGGATCGTGGAACAATATAACTTCCTTTCTGAAGTAGATTAAAATGAGTATGTTGGCTAGGCGAGTGACGGTGGGTCACATGTCTATTGTTTGTTTACATATTTTTTTGATGTTTTGGTGTGATGAAAAGCATGTAAAATGGCAGACACACTTGGAGGTTCCTCCAACAAGAGTTTCCAGCTTAAGCGACTGATAGCCCAGCAACGCACGCTTTTGCAAGAGAAGACAGCTCTTGAACAAATGCTGAAAAATGTTCAAGCTCTGAGGAACAAGCTGAAAGTAGGATAACCTCAACTATCATTTACTATCTTTCTATCCTTTATTTGTTTATGGATTGACAGCATTTATCACAATGTAATTTAACCTTTCTTTATCTCTCTTTCTGCAGGTGGAACAAATTCAGCTCAGTAGTTCTTTGCAAGCAGAGCTTGGGCAGAGTGAAACTTACGTGGAGGTGCCTGTCGAGTCGGTGACTATTAAACCTTCAGACATCGTTGAGGAAGAAAAACATATTACTGCAAACAAACCTTTACTGGACTTGAAGACTGATCATTTTCAGCGTAAGTTTCTACTCATTATTTATTGCCAATCCGCTTTAATACTCCTCGCATTTTTCAAATACTTATGTTTTTATTTTCAGGAATGTTTTTGGGTGGAACTGATAATTGTGAAGAGGAGGAAGATGAAGATGATTCTGATGATGCAATGGGATGTGTGCAAGAGCTCATGGACGAACATGAACTGGGTTTTGATGATTTCTAACTCATACTTGGTGTTGAGTTCCTACCAGACTGTGATATACATTATAAGGTATTCTAAAGTTAGGCAAGGAGATCTGAGATCGTTGTAAAGTTTTATGACGCCTGTCATTTCTTTTGTGTGAATGTATGGAAAAGCTGGTGCTCACTAGCCAAGAAATTTTGTAGTATGACATCATCACAGCCAAGTTGCTCTCATGTTTTATTCATTCGATGTTGAAGATTCTTGATCACCTTGATTATAAACCTATCAGGTTTTTTATGAACAGTACTGAATCTACACTATGTATGAAGTGCTGTATGTCATTAATTAATACATGTTGTTGGAAATGTTACATTAAGTAACATGGCAGTATATAAATGTTTAAATGAGATGACAGTCCATAACTCTATGATTGGCAGATCTCTTTGAAGTGTGATTTGAGTCATAAGTTATTTGAAGTGCAATGGCTATGTTAGGAATACATATTTTATAAATTTTCTGTACCTTGATCTATGAGCAGAACAATCTTAAAACTCAAAAAATGGCAGTTCAATTTTGAACCTTTTTAACAGCAAACTTGTAAGTCTCTAATTTTTGTTACTTGTTTGAAGTATGAAATAACAGAGTCAAGTTTGTGAAGTACCTGCAAGAACAAAGACTAAACTAAGTACTTAGTAACACATTTTTACTCCTTTTGGAGTTATTTTTACAACCGTATTAAAACCCTACCCACAATCACAATTAAAATTGCTCACAGTAAATTTGTATTGTCCTTATCGCATGCACTACCCCCATTCAAACCATATTTTTCTCATCACAAATGTAGTTTTGGCAGAAACTTCTAAATCAACAAGGTGGTCAGATTACATTATTCTAGATTTTTTTTAACAAGAAACTTGAGATCCAGTGGCTCATCTCGGCTTCTCAGAAGTCTTGTTGGAGATGGCAGCTGTCGCCGACAGAACGCGTTTCACCCTCTTCGGCAGCCCCAGCTTCCTCTTCTTTTTCTTCTTCCCTTTGGCCAGCTCGGCGTCGCCGTCGACCGCTGTGTCGTTGGCGGCAGGGCCTGGACCCGGCTCTGGCGGGCCGCCGTCCTGGCGCCCGGCCGCGGCAGCCGCGGCATTGCAGAGAGCGGCGCCCCTGCGGAAGCGAGCCCTCCGCGACAGGGCCTCCACGTCGGCGGGGCCGAGGCCTGCACCTGCAGAGCCCGGGGTGGCCGAGGCCGCGGGCAGCGTGCAGGCCTGCTTGGCCTTGGCCCGGCGCCCCTGCTGTGCCCCGAGCACGCTGACGGCCTCCTCCACCACGCGCGCCGCGCCGTCGTGCCGCTTTTGGCGCCGCAACCTGGGGGCAGAGATCACGCTCTGTGTCCGAGACCGAGAGTGGCGGAAGCTAGCGGAAGCCGGAAGCGGGGAATGGCCACAGGGCCGCGGTGGACGAATTCACGCGCCCAATACCCAGGCTGGCCAACCAATGCACGCACCGCTCATTTTCATGCCTTCTGGTGACTGCTGTGGTGTTTGGTGGAAATAACCTGCAATGTGCGGCCTAAATTTATTTTTTCTTTTCAGTGACGGGATTTTGGAGCGAACCGCGACTCTGTTGTGTTGTTATTTTTTTGTGTATGTGTGGTGGCATCGGACTATGAGAAACTCAGAAGTCAGCACGAAAACAAAAATACGGCTTTCGCCTTGCCTATTCGCGGCTTTCTTGGCATTCTCTGTGTGTCTGTCACAACGGTTGACAACGGTCAAGAGGAGTCGTACCTTCCCGTTCAACCTTCGGTGTTCCGTCTCGAAAATCAATCGCAGTAAGTATTTCCGTTCTTCCCAGAAGTTATTGATCGTGACTTTCCTCGCATCGGCGCGTAGAAACGTTAGCATGGCCATTGCCTGTGACCGGCCTTGGAGAGGTTAAAGTTGAAGTCCTCGTTTACTCGTTGCCGGCGTCTTTAACGTTAACGGCGAAAGCCCAACACGTGCGCCCACACCACTCTACGCCTGTCAATGGCAGGAGCTGGGGCACGAACGCTTGACGAGGCTCCGTTCGTCAGCGTCGGTCGACATGCCCCATTCAACAGTGCTGAGCTTGATTTGATTGTTTGTTGCATTGAATTGTTGCAGCTCAAAATGGCTCCCAAGAGGAAATCCAAGGCTAAAGTTTCCGACTCCGACTCTGACTCGGGACCAGATGATGTAAGTAAAACTTTACTTCGTGCCAAGTGCGCTCTGTCTGAATGCTTTATCTAACGGTAACATGTTCCTTTTTCGCTTTGTAGAAAGGCCCAGTTGAGAAGAAGCCTAAGGGGGAGGCTGGTGACAAGTCTTTTCTCATAGAGAAGAATAGGTTTGTCACTGTCGGGGAGTTCAGAGGTTCAGTTATGATTGGCATTCGAGAATTTTATGAGAAGGATGGAGAACTGCTCCCAGGGAAGAAAGGTATGCTATTTCCATGTAGTGCTTATGTTCCAGGTTTATTTACTGCAGTGTGGGTAGTCTTTTCATTTATGTTTTTTTTGTTTCTCAGGTATTTCTCTCACTGCAACCCAGTACCAGAAGCTGAAAGAACTCATTCCCAAAGTTGATGAAGCAATCAGCAAGCGATAATTCCTATCTCTATTTTATTTTATTTTTCTAATTATATCAGATGTCACGTTTTAAATTTCTTTCTCAGACTTCATTACATCTGTATTTAACCTTTGCTCTGGTTTTGTCTGTAATTTCCAAACAGATACTACTTGAGGCATTTTTTTAATAAACCTGAGTTCCTTTATTTGTTCTTGTATTCATTCCCAATACGAAACCTGATGGATCTTTTGATTGAATTTTCTACTGAAAACGAATCGCTGGACAGCCTGCTGCACAGCTAGTTTTGCGTGTAAGAAGCATCAATACTGAGCAACTCATGACGCACCACCACAGTGTAGGCGTGACCCATGCGCACCCCTTGGGGAGAGGGCCCCTAGTTCTGGGATCGCATCGAACGGCAGGAGACGTTGCTAAAGCGATATCGACAAAACGAAGTGGGCTTTGCTGTGCACCGCCTCCCACTCACCGGAGCTGTCCGCGCCGCCAGTGCGTCCTGCCGCCGTCGGACGTGTCCGCCTCCGGCTCGTCTTCCATGGACGCCCCCGCCGCCCCCGCCCCGCCGGGCTGGCCGCGCAGGCCGGACAGGGATCCCCGGGCCGCGGGGCCCTGCGCCGTGCCGGCGGCCAGCGCGCGCCCGTTGGGCCGCTGCAGCCAGGCGCCGCTCGCCCTCCTCGACGGCGTGCTGGTGGCGGCCTGGCCGGCCGGCGGCGCGGCCTTGGAGCGGCGCCGCCTCGACGTCCGGCCCTCGTCCGCGTCCCGGGGCCGCTGCAGCGCCGACAGCGCCGACAGCTTCTGCGAGCAGGACCGCAGCACCTCCTGCTGGTCGAGCTGCGGTGGCGGCCCCGGCGGCGGCCCCGGCGGCGGCCCCCAGGCCAGCGGCACGTTGGCGGTGTAGTTGTTGCAGGCCTCGCGGCACTCGGCGTCGCACTGCTGGCACGGCGTGCCCAGCCACACGCGGCCCAGCGACAGCGACTGCAGCGGGGATGCCGCCGCACCCTGGTCGTCGGGCGGGCCGCCGTCCTGGGGCACTGGCGTCGGGGTGGGCGTCGCCCCCGGTCGCCGCGCCGAGCCGTGCCTGCGCCTGGACAAGCAGCACTTTTAGCGACCCTGAACGTGTCCGGGCCTCGGCGGTGGGGTTGGGCGCTGGGGGAGGCCGAGACCCACCTGGCGTTGGGCAGACTGCGGCCGTACTGGGAGGCGGGGCGCCCTGCCGGCCCGCCTCGCAGCGCGCTGCTCACATCGGCGAGGACGGACAGGCTGCGGCGCCGGTGCACCACGCTGGCCGACGTGGAGGTGTCCGTGTCCTGCACCGCCGCCGTGCTGGCCGAGGCGTCGCCGTCGTGCACCTCGCGCGCGGACCCGTGCCGGCCGCGACCCTGGGGGACGAGGGGAATAGAGATGGCTGTCGCACTCCAGGGGCGCGAGGGAGACTGAGCTACTCACCCTGCGGCGGTGCGCGGGGGTCACGATCAGCTCGGGGGGCATGTCCACCCTCTCGCTCGCCCGCTGCGCGCCGTCATCTGTAGGCAAGACAGCGTCGAGGCGGTCACCAGAGGCAGCTTCCGCCATACCCCGCGCGGTGAGGCTTGTCTTGAGAGGCACTCGGGCGCGGGGTAACGGCTAGACCAGTAACCCCCGTCTAAGGTAAGGTGGCGTGAGTACCCGGGCTGGTGCTGGCGCGCTGCTGCCTGCTCGGGGACGCCTCGGCGCTGGACTGCAGCTCGGGCGTCGTGTTGGCGGTGGTGGCCTCCCCGGCCTCGCTGCCCGGCAGGTCCAGCAGCGTGGTGTGCACGTGCAGCGTCTTCCTGGGCATCGGCGGCGTCCGGTCGGCTCGCTTCGGCGACCCGGTGCCGCCCTCCGCGGCGGGCTGCTGCTGCTGCTGCAAGGCACGCGTTGATGAACCGGAAAGAGAACCGCCGGCGGGGGGATTCGAACCCAGTACCTTCCGGCGCGGCGCGGTGGGCGAGGGCGGCGGCACGGAGCAGGGCTGGCAGAGGCCGTGGCCGATGCAGAGGCCGGAGCAGGCGGCGGGCAGTCCAAGGCCTCGCATGGCGTTGGGGACCTCCGTCGTGCCCTCGGTCATGTTGGCCTCGTCCTCCGAGCTGCTGCTCGTGTCACCCTCGTCGCTGCCAACATCACCACGTCGTTACATTCTTCGTACAATTTTTTTTTTTTTTTTTTTTAATTATTTATTATTAAGTCCCGAGCGGCTCTGCTAACCTGGAGTAATCGGACAGGATGATGTTGGTAGGCTCGTCCGCGCTGGACCCCTCCTTCACCAGGCGGCTGATGATCTTGTTCCGAAGTCTCTCCTGAGGGGCGGGGGCGGGGCTGCGGACACAACGAGAATCCAGTTGAGGTTTGGTGTGCGGCACCGCTTCCACCCCACTCTCCGGCGTGGGGTTGGCCCGACGCAAAGACTCACCGGACACAGAGGCACGCGGTCCAAAGCAGGGGCAGCGGGCACAGAGTACAGGCGGTTCAAGTGAGGTACAGTCAGACACAAGAGGCAGGCGGCGTTGGGCGGGACTGGCTACTCCAACTTGGCAGGCGCTCGGGAAGCCGGCCAACGGTTCCCGCGCCAGCCAGCCACTCACCTTGCTGGGGTCCTGGTCGCAGAAGTCGAGCAGCGTCTCGCAGAAGGCCCTGCCCATGTTCTCGAAGTCCTGCGCCGAGAAGTGGGTGGCGGCCCTGGAGCCGAGCGTGGAGCCGCCGAACGAGGCCTCCATCGTGTAGCTGTTGGCCACGCCCATCATCCACACCACAACCCGGCCCGTGCCCTCCTTGGAGCGCTGGATGCGGAACTTGCAGTTCTCGAACGAAAACTGCAGAGCAGGCAAACCATCACCCACATCGCAAACAACAAACCGGCGTTGCCACAGCAGGCGAACATAACCTAAGCTAACCTTGTCGGCGGCGTTCTTGTGCAGCATCAGGGGGAACACCTGCTCCTGCAGCTGCTTGTCGGGTCCGCGCTTGTTCTCGCAGCCGTAGATGAAGACGTTGTGCTTGCGGGAGTGCGCGTGCAGGTCGCAGTACATGACGACGCCGCACTCCTCCATCAGCCTGCACACAGCGGGGCCCTTATAGCAAACCCTGCCAAGGCGTTCTGCTTTCGCGAGGAGTTTCGCACTTTCATATGCATTTCAACGCTTGCGAAAAAATTGTGAAGAAAAAAAAAATAAACTTGCGGGGACTTGAACCCTGGTTCTTTAAGTCAGAGCGCGGCGTCGCTACGCCCTCGACCACCGTACCTGCGGATCATGAGCTTGGTGTGCCAGACCGGTGGGTAGGTCTCGCGGATCACGGTGCGGTACTGGCGGTTGAGGTCGCGGCCCGTCAGGGAGCAGCGGTTGTTGCCCACGATGACGCCGTCCGGGTTCAGCATGGGCACCAGCTTGAAGATGAACTTGTCTCGCAGCTCCTGGGGCACGCGTCACGCATATCACTTTTTTTTTTTTTTTTGGGGGGGGGGGGTAAACGATTGCTTTAAGCCGCAGCCCTTTTCTGACCTTAGCCTGGTTGCTGTTGCCGGTGAGGAAGTCCATGAAGCCCTTCATCATCCACGAGGACGGCGTCTCTCCGGGGTGCACCCTGGCCGTCAGCACCACGGCCTTCTTCTTCTGGAAGGCAGAGCACTTGGTTCACAAGGGGGCGCCTGCTCACGTGGCAACACTGCTGCATGCCCTGCCTTGCCTCCAGGCTGGTGCCTACCTTGGGCTCCTCGGCCGGGGGCGGCGCGGGGGTGGCCGCGGCGCACGCGGCGCAGCGTGACGGGCTGCCCTGGGGGTTGTTGTTGTTGTTGGCGCACGTGCCGCCGCCGCAGTTGTTATTGACGTTGTTGTTGTTGATGTTGGCGCCGGCCGGCGGCGGCGGCGTGGTGATGGTCAGGTAGTACACGTTGTTGCCCGCCAGCGAGCGGCACAGCAGCCGCAGCTTGCTGAACGTGGACTTGACGGGGTGGCTCTGCAGCTTGAGCAGGTAGTCCTGCAGGTCCGAGTAGGTGTAGGGGTAGCAGTGGGCCAGGTAGCAGGTGTCGTTGTCGTGGGGGAAGTCCAGGTTGAAGCTGAGCGTGTAGCTGGGCGCCTGCTCCTCGCTGGGCGCGGCGTCCTCGTTGCGGAAGTACGCGATGTTGTCCCCGCAGCGCCGCCACCCCGCCTGGTTGAGCTGCGCGTCGCGCTCCGAGTACAGCAGCGGCCGCATGCCGCACGAGTACAGGCTCTCAGCCTGCTCCAACCACAAATTTATTCAAATTCTGAATTTTTATTTTATTTTTTTTGAAATTAATTTGAAAAAAAAAAGTTTGTTAATTTTCTTAAAATGCCTTTTTGTAATTAATTTGAAAAAAAAAATAAGTTTTTTAATTTGCTTAATTTTTTTATTTTTTTTTGAAATTTTAGTTTTTAATTTAATCTAATTTTCCATAAAAATGAGAGGGATAGGGCTGCACCTTGGACAGGTTCACAATGGAGAAGCGGTAGACGGCGCGGCGGCGCATGTTCTCCACGCGGAAGTAGAACCACTGCATGTGGCGGTTGGTGTACAGGTCGGTGCGCAGGTACAGCTCGTAGTACGTCTCCGTGATGCGCACCACCTTGGCCAGGTTGCCGGACTCGAAGCGGGACTCGAAGCGCAGGTCGTCCGGCCGCAGGTCCGGCGGCCAGGCCGGCGTCAGGATGCGGCTGCCGCCCACGCTGGACCGGCTGAACTGTGGGCCGTGCACGTGTTACGTAACGCCGAGGACGTTCGGGGCGCGCGGCGCGCGGTCCACGCAACTCACGTAGTTGACGGCGCTGACGGGGTAGTACTGGAACACGACCTGGCCCACCTCCTCGCCCACGGGCTGCGGCTGCACCTCCCTGCCGGTGGACACGTAGTACGCCTCGGGCGTGGCGGGGGGCACCTCCACGTGCTGCACGCGCTCCTCCAGCACCTGCAGCAGCACAGCAGCACCTCAGCCGGATGTCAGCGCACGCGCTTTGACTTTATTTTTGAAGGGAGTGTACCTGGCACTCGGCCGGCCAGCGCGGCCCCGGCGGCCCGTCGGTGCTAGAGTCCCGCAGGTTGGCCAGCGGGTCCCTCGGCTCGCGTAGCTTGGCCACGGGCCGCAGCGTGCGGCTGTCCGTGTTGATCTCCACCTGGTTGCTCTTGAGGGCATTTTGGAGGAAGCTGCTGAGGTAGCTGCCTGCGAACAAAGTAATCAACGTAAACTAAGCGGCAATTCGGTTTTTTTTTTTTTTTTTTTTTTTTGTGGCAGTGTTGTTGGTGTTTCCACGCCAGCCGGTCGTAACTCACGCCAGCGCTGCACGGTGGGGGGCCCTGAAAGTATATAGCGCGATTCGGGGCAAGCACCGAGAACGCACAACAAAGGAGGCTCGCCTATTCAGGGGAAACCCAATACGGTACCGTGCAATCGATAGCCTGACGGGTGCACTGCAAGGTGGAACGCCACTAAACCTGTCCGGCTGCACCCAGGGCTGCACCCAGGGCTGCACCCAGGGCTGCACCCAGGGCCCCCAGGGTCCGTGAGAGCGGCTCGGGCCGCCTGCGGACGGCAGCCTGGACACGCCCGCCGCGCACTCGTATCCGCCGGGTGGCCTACCCTCGCCACCGCAGGCTGAGCCTCAAAAAGATAATTTTTTTATTGCTGCCGCAGATGCGATAATTTGAAGGAATCGCATTAATCTTTTTATCGCAGCTGATTAAATGATACTTATCACATTAGAAATATCAATGTACTGATGCTTCCAGCTCCCACTGTGCGCGCCTCCCCCTCCAAGACGGCCCCCTCGGCGCCCCCTGCTCGACCCTGCGACCTGATCGCCCTCCCCGACCTCGTTGCAGTTGTTTATAATTCTGGAAGGTGCATGGGCACTGCATGTTCGGCGACGTCGCTTCGGTCAAATTGATCCGTTACAGCCGCCCCCTCCGCCCCGCTCCGCCGTGGTGACGTGCCGGGCCGGGGGCGCTCACCCCGTCGTAAGGAGGGTCGCCGTCGGTAGCAACGAATTACACGCCCGAACGCTCAATGAAAAAAGGCGGAAAAAAATCCTCCGGGGCCCTCCGTGGAAAGCCATCGTGGCGCTGTCCACGAGCACGATTGTCTTCTCCGCGGAGAAATTAACACTGCGAGTCGCTCTGATTGAAGACGCCATCCGCGCCGAGTCTTACAGTCACGATAAGCACCCCTGTAATGAGCGAGCGGTCGGGAGGCACGCCAGCGGTACAGGCACGCCAGAAACAACAACCCGGAGCAGCACAGTGTCCACACCACGGCCGCGCCAGGAAGGTCCTTACTGTTGAGCGGCGCCAGGTGGGGGTCGTCACCCTTCTCCAGGGTGAGGGGCGGCATGGGCGGCAGCAGGACGCTCCTAGCCGGCGGCGGCGCGGCCTCGGCCGGCCCGACGCACAGCCCGCTGGCCCAGCCCGCCAGGGAGCCGAAGAAGG
The DNA here is from genome assembly GCA_030522485.1 of Stenchaetothrips biformis. Taxonomy (NCBI): domain Eukaryota; kingdom Metazoa; phylum Arthropoda; class Insecta; order Thysanoptera; family Thripidae; genus Stenchaetothrips; species Stenchaetothrips biformis. The sequence goes on along the minus strand of CM060102.1, from coordinate 1,897,197 downwards.
GCACCCCGCTGGCCGAGGCCGTGGAGGCCGAGTCTGTGACCGGCCGGAGCATGCCGGCGCATGGCCGGGACGGCGGCGCGGCGAGCTGCACGGCCTCTACCGCCGCGGACGCGGACCACGCGGGCGGGGCAGCCGCCGCACCATCGGCACGGCCTCCGCCATCGCGCGCGACTGTGGCCGGAGCACCGCGTCGGCTACTCAATGGAGCGCCAGGAGGTCACGCGAGGTCCTGCCTGCGACGTCCCGGGAAACAATTAGGCTCCTCCCTCGCGGGGGGTGGCGCGGCTGGGGGCGGCACAGGGGGCGGCACAGTGGGCGGTGCGGGGCGCGCCAGGACGGTACGCCCCCGTGGTGCACCGCGATGCGACCGTCGCCGCGCCGCGCCGGAAAGGAGTGCGACGAGGCGTGGCCGCGGGGCCCGCCGCACCGCCGCCCCGCCCACCGCCGCCCCGCCCACCGCCGCCCCGCCCTCCCCGTCAGGCCTGGGGGCGGCGGGCCGTCACCGGAGGCACCGGAGTCACCCGGACACCAGCAGGCATCGGGGAGACCGAGGAGCCGCCTCACTGACGGCTGATCGGAGGGAGAGGCCACTTCCGGACGCGTTTCTCAAACAAAACAAAAACAAAACAAAAAAAAAAAAACGGATTCTGGTCAAAAGAGAGATACCACATCAACCGGCGAAGCGGGTTAGTTGTTCGCGCGGCAGGGTTGAACCGCAAGAACTGTTTCTTTCTCGGAGGCATTTAGGCGTCCTCGCCGATCACGCGCGGCCCCGCCGGTGTGACGCGAGGCCCGGCAGGGGGACTGACGGATGCGCCCCGCGGCCCTGGGCGGGGCGGGCGGGGCCGTCTGTCTCTCTCGCACCCACGCCACGCCCCACGAGAGCGAGAGAGACAGAGAGACACCGGCCGCAAGGCCCCGGGAAGGAAAGACAGAGGCAGGCATTCTAATGGAAAAGGGCGTGGGGGGCCTCGGCTGTCTGTCTCTCTCGCAGCCGGCCCTCGCAGCCGGTCTGTGCGTGCAGGCAGCGGCCCTGTCACTCACGGGGAACTCACCTGACCCCCTGCAGAGTGCGCTCCTGGAAACGTTGATAAAACGGAAGGATTCCACACGCCGCCGCGTGTATACACACCACCGCACGTGTGGTCGATACCGTTGCGTCTTGTTTTCGACCTGTCTCTCTCACTCTCTCCCTTCCGCCTCGTGAGCAATCGAGTGCGTGATGAAAGAAAAACGCGGTTTTGTTTTGCCGCAGTGCACCCAAGCCGTCGTGCAGGGTATTGGTCTTGGCGCACGACGCGAACCTTGTCCAACTTCGCCCATCAATGCTATGCGCCTCGCATGACGGGGAATGCGACCGCGGCCTGGCGAGGATCGTGGGAGGACCTAGCCAGGACCTGGCCCGACCGCCAACCTGCTCGCCCACGCCCAAAACACGAAAAATGCACCACTTCCCGTCCTTTTCGGGGGAGAGGGGGAGGAACACTTTGCTCGATGAAGACCCGCGAGTCCTAGCGCGCCGTCTGCGCGGGTGCCTGCTGGCGTGGCACCCTGCTGGCTGGCCTCGCACCCCGCTGACGAGACAGAGACGGTCGCGCGCAAGGATACCCATCCATTTGGGTTTATTTTGGGCAGGGCCCGCCCGGCTGCGCCCGGCGCACGGAGGCGAGCGACTCCACAGGCATTGATTTATAGACAGACAGCTCGTTTTGAACCCGACTGTACCGTGACCCACTTTCCAGGCCACGTGTCCATGTTGTTGCTGGTGTTGTCGCTATGTACCGACGTGTTGTCCGTTCGCGAGGGGCGGGGCCTGCATGCCGCAAGGCGGCTGTTTTCAGCGGTTTTACACGTCATGCCAGGAGAAGGAGCCGCAGAATGTTCAGCGTGCCGCGGCCGAGAACGCTGAGGCGTCTGCTTTCTCCAACTCTGAGGACCGGGTTCAAGTCCCCGCATTCGTTAACTTTTTTTAATTTTTTTTTTTTTTTTTTTTTTTTTTTTTAGGTTTTTGGCAGACCGTCGATGCGAAGCTTGGCGCGTCCGGGACAAAGCCAGCTCCGTGTTTGAATCGCTTTCACTGGGGGAAGTGGGGCGCTCGGTGTTGGAGGGAGGGAGAAAAGTGCAGCACGCAATGTGCGTGAGAATGGAACCGCAACGCCGCAAGCCAGAAGGAGGCGCTGGCGCCCATTCCACCATTCCAGCAGCTTCTTTAACGCCGCTGTCGGATCTGTGCACGTTCTGAAAGTTTATGCGTGTAAATTCGCAAGGCCCCGAGCCCCGTCTTCCCATCCCACGTTCAACATGGTTCAGAGACACACGGGGACGTGAACATCGGCAGGGAGTACACTGAGTAGTGGCTCGCCAAAGGCTGGCTGCCTCGTCCCTCCAATCACCCCTCTCTTCCTTCAATATTGAGGCGACGCCCTTCCCTTTGGGGTTGTTAGGAAGAGGGGGTTGCTTCGGGAGGGACTGGGGTAGCGACGGCCGTGGAGTCTCTGCGTGCGTCGGCAGGCAGGCCGGGCAGGCCCCAGGTGGCGATACTCCCCGCGATAAAGAAGGGGAGGGTGTATCGCAGAGAGAGAGAGAAGCCAGCAGAAGAACGACCCTGCGGTAAGCGGGCCTCGTGAATATTGACCACGTGCTCGATGGGTCTCCTTCGCACATTGAGCCAACTGTTTGATCAGACCGGACGGGCAGACGGACGGACAGACGGACAGGCAGGCAGGCGGAAATACATGTAGCCAGGATTCGTCCTTGGTATCACTGCACGGTGGACGCCACGAGGGCATCAAGCGTGCCTGCTTTCCGAACGCCCGCGGTTCATGGCCGCTGAAAACAAGCTCAAACTTTCACTGGATTGCAACCTGTGAACCCTCTGGGGACGTTCCTCTCCAGAGTTGCGAAAATTCTCACGATGATGCACCGGCGTCGAAAGGCGTGGCAAACCTCGGCAATACCTGGTCTTCCCTCTCGGGATTTTTTTTTTTTTTTTTTTTTTGAGTGAGCCCAGTAGGCAGGCTGAGGCTGGCCACCCTTTGGGCACTGCTGACGCGGCGTGGGAATATTCGCCTTCTTTTTGAAAAAAATAAAATAAAAATGGCAACACTGCTCCTTACCCCGGACGCCGCACACGGGGAAGAAGGCGGCCTGCAGGTCCCTGACGGTGGCGTCCGCCATGCGTCGGCCATCCCCGGCCGCCAGGCACTGACAACACAACACCCACCGACGCGCCCTCCGGCCGTCTGGAGGGGCGTGGGGCCGCAGGGAGGGGCCCTGGAGGGGCCCTGGAGGGGGCAGGTAACACTCCACGACGGGCCCTCCTGAGACCGCGGCGCAGACCCCGCCGGGCGTGCAGGCAGGCCGAGGCAGGGCATAACCCGAATGTGTGCCTGACGCGATTTCGTGGAAGAACCCCAGCCTATGGTCGGGTTCGATGCGAAAGCAGCGGGGAGGGAGGGGGGGGGGCGGACTGTGTGAATGGAGGCATTCACCGCAAGCAATGCACACCGACCCCGAGCGTCGTTTCCGTAGGTGTCTCGCGCCAATACGGGGACGCCCCATGAGTGCGAAAAAGGCAGAGCGACCGTCACGTGTTTCCCGGACGGCGCCGCGTAGACAAGCAGGGGGGAGGGCGAAAGGCTAACGAGGTGGTGGCTCCTCCCCTGCCGCGGCATGCCGGCAGCGCCAAGGGAGCAGCCCCTCAGGGTGCGTGGCCCGGCGTGGCCCGGCGTGGCCCGGCGTGGCCCGGCGTGGCCCGGCGTGGCCCGGCGTGGCCCGGCGTGGCCCGGCGTGGCCCGGCGTGGCCCGGCGTGGCCCGGCGTGGCCCGGCGTGGCCCGGCGTGGCCCGGCGTGGCCCGGCGTGGCCCGGCGTGGCCCGGCGTGGCCCGGCGTGGCCCGGCGTGGCCCGGCGTGGCCCGGCGTGGCCCGGCGTGGCCCGGCGTGGCCCGGCGTGGCCCGGCGTGGCCCGGCGTGGCCCGGCGTGGCCCGGCGTGGCCCGGCGTGGCCCGGCGTGGCCCGGCGTGGCCCGGCGTGGCCCGGCGTGGCCCGGCGTGGCCCGGCGTGGCCCGGCGTGGCCCGGCGTGGCCCGGCGTGGCCCGGCGTGGCCCGGCGTGGCCCGGCGTGGCCCGGCGTGGCCCGGCGTGGCCCGGCGTGGCCCGGCGTGGCCCGGCGTGGCCCGGCGTGGCCCGGCGTGGCCCGGCGTGGCCCGGCGTGGCCCGGCGTGGCCCGGCGTGGCCCGGCGTGGCCCGGCGTGGCCCGGCGTGGCCCGGCGTGGCCCGGCGTGGCCCGGCGTGGCCCGGCGTGGCCCGGCGTGGCCCGGCGTGGCCCGGCGTGGCCCGGCGTGGCCCGGCGTGGCCCGGCGTGGCCCGGCGTGGCCCGGCGTGGCCCGGCGTGGCCCGGCGTGGCCCGGCGTGGCCCGGCGTGGCCCGGCGTGGCCCCCGGCGTGGCCCGGCGTGGCCCGGCGTGGCCCGGCGTGGCCCGGCGTGGCCCGGCGTGGCCCGGCGTGGCCCGGCGTGGCCCGGCGTGGCCCGGCGTGGCCCGGCGTGGCCCGGCGTGGCCCGGCGTGGCCCGGCGTGGCCCGAGCCGAGGGGGACTTTAAAACAGCCTGCTGCGGCCGCGTTCGGAAAGTTGGAAAGTTTCCACCACGACGTGGAACGACGACGGGGCACCCCGAGGGCCCCGAGAGGCCCCCTGCGGGGCCGCGACAGCTCGCCCGCGCCGCTGGTAAAGGCAGCCCTATGTTTCAAGTTGCACTTCCCTTTCGACACCTATCTTTGGAATTTTTGCCTACTTCTGTGGCAGCAGCACTGCGCCGGTTGCCCCGGCAGGGAAGGACCAACGTCCCTCTGTCTTCCTCGCACTCGCCGCGAGAGAGACAATGCGGCGTGCGTGCCTGCAAACCCCTCGATATCGAGATATCGACTCCAACGAGTCGCGCTCCCTGGAGGGCAAGGGCCTCCTCCATCTGGTGCTGGTGCCCTCTCCCGCTTCATGCCCGAATTATGCTCCAACAAGGGGCTTCATTGAAACTTTACTGCGGCGGTTAGCGACACGCGAGCAGCGCAAGGCGGCAGAGGTGCACAGTGGGCCGGATGAAGGCGCTTTCGGCTTTCGGCCTCGGAGCGCGAAAGCGGGCGAAAGCGGGCGAAAGTGCACGTGCTCAAGGCTGCGGCCGGCACCAGGCACTGTAAACTACAAGCTGTGGTGTTCTCAAAAAAACCTCCTTGCACAGCTTTTTTTTTCCACAAAATGTATTCATGCAAGAGGCCTTTAGAGTAGTCGATTCGTGCTTCAAATTGTCTCAAGTGAGGAAATACAAAGGACAAAAGGAATTTTTGTGTGCACTTATGCATTGGAACCTGGAGAACCCAATTCCGTTGAGTCCCACTCGATTCCGGCTGGGCAAAAGCTGTTATTAAACGAAAGGGCTTAAATGCAATACTGGCTCTAGAGCGCCCAAAATTTAGGCGAGAGGGTTCGGGTTGGTATCAAACTGTTCGGGAGAGACTGGGGAGCAGCGTGGTATGCGCGGTTTGAAGTTGCGCCGACTGGGGCGGCCGCAAATTCGAAATTTGTCCAAAAACCATTTGAACAGTATTTTCCATCTCGCCATATTCTGCAAATGAGGCGAAATCTCGGAAATTGTCCCCAAACAAACGTTGTGCGCCCAATCCTTTGCTAGACGCCGGTGTTCTTACATTTTCTACATCTTGAACCGGTGCTGAGAAAATCGAATGCAAGTGAAGCGGTGCGGAGACGCGGGCGGACGGGATTCGCGCTGGCAGGCGGCAGCACTACGCGCCGCCACGCTCCTCCCCCACCCTCCTCCGGGGGCCGCATCTGGAGGGTCGTCCTTCCCGCTCGCACCGCCTTTGTGTGCGCACGGGAGGGACAGAGCGGGACAATGCCGACGCTTTCGGAGCGGCTGGTGTACAGGTCCACGCGCGCGTCTTCAATCGTTGCACTTATAAACCAAGTTTTCTCAGAGAAGAAAAACTGAAAAAAACCGGGACTTTCCGGGACCTTGTACTGGGAGGTGTGCTCTATCTTCTCGAGTTAAGTCCATCCCGCTAGACCCTGTGCGTCACTTTGAATTCCAGAAACAAGGGCCCAGGTACACCATTTGCGTTAAAAGCGATAATAGAGAAACAAAAATTCCGAGAATGTTTGTAATCCCGTCATGAAGACTAGGGAAGCACAGTTCACTCGCAGGGTCTCGTCCGATTTGTTTCATTCTAAGAGAAGACGCCTAAATCTCTCTTTTATGGCGATTCAGTTGATTTCGCATTTTTCCTGTTCTAAGATACACCATTTTCGTCATACGGATGAGGAAATTGCAAGGTTAGCGTTTTACAAATATTAAGCGCAGATGTCTCACGAACCCATACGTGTCTTTGGATCCCACCTACCTGTACTAGTGGCTGAGGAAACCGAGTCTTCATGACCGATGGCGCAGCGCTCCCGGCGTGCGGCGGTCGCTACCGGCGCGCGACGCAGCGCTCCGCCCGATACAAATGCCCGGTTTCCTCAACCACTAGTACAGGTAGGTGGGATCCAAAGACACGTATGGGTTCGTGAGACATCTGCGCTTAATATTTGTAAAACGCTAACCTTGCAATTTCCTCATCCGTATGACGAAAATGGTGTATCTTAGAACAGGAAAAATGCGAAATCAACTGAATCGCCATAAAAGAGAGATTTAGGCGTCTTCTCTTAGAATGAAACAAATCGGACGAGACCCTGCGAGTGAACTGTGCTTCCCTAGTCTTCATGACGGGATTACAAACATTCTCGGAATTTTTGTTTCTCTATTATCGCTTTTAACGCAAATGGTGTACCTGGGCCCTTGTTTCTGGAATTCAAAGTGACGCACAGGGTCTAGCGGGATGGACTTAACTCGAGAAGATAGAGCACACCTCCCAGTACAAGGTCCCGGAAAGTCCCGGTTTTTTTCAGTTTTTCTTCTCTGAGAAAACTTGGTTTATAAGTGCAACGATTGAAGACGCGCGCGTGGACCTGTACACCAGCCGCTCCGAAAGCGTCGGCATTGTCCCGCTCTGTCCCTCCCGTGCGCACACAAAGGCGGTGCGAGCGGGAAGGACGACCCTCCAGATGCGGCCCCCGGAGGAGGGTGGGGGAGGAGCGTGGCGGCGCGTAGTGCTGCCGCCTGCCAGCGCGAATCCCGTCCGCCCGCGTCTCCGCACCGCTTCACTTGCATTCGATTTTCTCAGCACCGGTTCAAGATGTAGAAAATGTAAGAACACCGGCGTCTAGCAAAGGATTGGGCGCACAACGTTTGTTTGGGGACAATTTCCGAGATTTCGCCTCATTTGCAGAATATGGCGAGATGGAAAATACTGTTCAAATGGTTTTTGGACAAATTTCGAATTTGCGGCCGCCCCAGTCGGCGCAACTTCAAACCGCGCATACCACGCTGCTCCCCAGTCTCTCCCGAACAGTTTGACACCAACCCGAACCCTCTCGCCTAAATTTTGGGCGCTCTAGAGCCAGTATTGCATTTAAGCCCTTTCGTTTAATTACAGCTTTTGCCCAGCCGGGATCGAGTGGGACTCAACGGAATTGGGTTCTCCAGGGTCCAATGCATAAGTGCACACAGAAATTCCTTTTGTCCTTTGTTTTTCCTCACTAGATGCACAAATCGACTACTCTACTTCGTTTCTTCGCTGCCGTTGGCCTTCCACACACAAAAAAAAAGAAACAAAAAAAAAAAACGCAGAACTTACCGACAGACGATCGCCGGGAGTCTCTCTCGGCCTGCAATGGCGAGGTACTCGGTGGTGCCCCCGCCGCCCCCGCCGCCCCCGCCGCCCCCGACGCCTTGGACGGCTGCAGGAAGCTGTCGATCACCTGGCGCGACGCCGCCAGGCACGCCTCCCGATCGCCGTCGGGCATGGGCTGCCTGTCTCTCTCGCCTACCGTGCCATGAGTGCGAGAGAGAGGGGTCCTGGGTGCCCTGAGGGGTGCCCTCTCTGGGGTGTCCCGGCTGCTGGCAGCGGCTAGGCTCCTCGGGGCTCCGCCGCTCCGCCGGTCTCCGCGGACAGGGTCTAGGAGGCCCTCAGAACCAGCAGCAGGTATGGGGGGCCTGAAGAGCCCGGCCCGAACTGACAGTGGATTCCGAATATGAAGAAGCAGGGCGGGCCGAGGGAGGGAGGGGGGGGGCCTTCCCCCGTGACGCGAGAAGGAGGAGCAGCGACCAGGGCGAGGGGGGCGGGGGGCATTGGCCAATAACCGCGCCGCACGCTATACGTAGGGCACCGCAAAACGCTCTTTAAATTTCGCGACAGCCGAAGGGACGCTGCAAGATGCGCCGCCTTCGGCCTTCTGAGGCAGGTCTTATCGGCAGCATTGAAAAGAATACCATGAAGAAAAAAAAATCAAAATTTTCAGCGCCAACCCAATTTTTGTAAAATAATAAAAAAATCTTTCTTAAGCATTTTTGCCTTTGCTTTTCCTTTTAAAAGCCTTTCCTTTCTTTTTTTCGGAGCTACGGGTATACCCGCAGGTCGTTTCCTTGTTCAATTTTCCCGCCTTCCGGGTTCATTTTCATTTCGGTCAGATGTCAGACGCCCTCAACACGATCAGGAAACGTCACCGGGTCGTATTTTCCTATGTTCCTGTCCGTCTTTGTGGCAGCCACAGAGGAACTGGAGCGGATCCACTTCCTGTTTCCGGCCGGGCCGGGGGTGGTCGGCTTCCCCGGACTTCACCACAGCCAAACTCCCTTCCTTCGAACTTGCCGCCATTCGTGAATTTTTCATACTTCGTTTCGACGGATGGGCGGACAGGGAGCAGACGACAGACTGGGATGTTTGTTGTTTTAGGTCCCTAGTTTGTTTGGATCGGAGAAGTCCGTCAAAAGCAAAAGTTTGTCGCCATGAAACAATTAATGGTGCTTTTGCTTTTGTTGTTCGCTTATTGCGTCCACGTGTCTGATGGGGTTTCGAGACCAAAGTACGGGAAGTGCGAAGAGACTATATTCCCCACGACATGTCCAGAAAATGTGGTATGTTTTAGGCCTATCTTGGGTGGTCTGTTGGCAAACAAAATATTGTGGAATTACTATGCTGTGTAAGATGATCCGTTGGTTGGTCAGTCAGATAAAAAATTTCTGTTATCAACATGTTGGCCGATTCGGTTATTTATGCATGGCGCGTCTCATGAGCTCTTATTTCAATCACTGAAATCGCTGAGAACATCTTATCTTTGCCACAATACTTTTCTCCATTTTTCACATCATTTTCACTTTCCTTTCTCAACTATTCTTTTTCCTTTGCAGCTCCCTGGAGGATCCTGTACTATTGAGCGATGGGGTGAAGACAAACAAGCTGATGGCTCTTTCCGTAATATAGGTAAGAATGAACGACTGTGTCAAAGTTTTCTCCAGTTAATATAAATGGCATGTTTTTCATATTTTCTTGCAGACTGTGAAAATCTTAAGCTAAATGAAACGTCAGATGGAAAGGCCTTTTTCAAGAATTCACAAAATTTGGTTGAAGTAAAACTTGGGGTATTCCAATACCTTCACAACCATAGATCTTACCCAAATCCAACTATATTATTTTCAAAAATAAATTGCACAGGTAACAGCTTGTCTGTTTCTCTTCTCTTCAGCTGATTATTTTACTTTGTCTCACCTCAAATATTTCTTACCTTGCAGACGTTATGGTGAAGCTCAGTGTTTTGAATAGCAACACTACATCCTGTATCAAGTTTAACTTTTCGAGTTCAGATCACAAATTGATGGAAAAAGCACATTTTCTCTATGACTGTCGTTGGCTCCGCCACCAATTTAATTTTATTGAAGCCGACATGACAATTGAATATCAGGCCAGTAATAAAATAAGTGCAGAATACAGGAAATATTATTTCAAACTACCACAAAATGGTACAGCTGGTCAGTTTGCTTATCTAATAATTATCGTTACTTTTTGTTCCTTGTTCACCTTGTATTTCAAAGGAGCTTCATTTTGTCATACAGATCGAGAAGAAACTGGGTTTCATGACTTTCAGCTTCTTGTTTACCGGGAACAAGAAACTGATTCACCTTGTTTCACTTTTTATTGGTCAAGACCTCCAGAAAAATTCAATGTGTCAAAGTATAAGGTCACTTTACACACCAAAAATGACAATTTTACAAAGCCAGATTCATTCTTTGTTGATGACCCAAAGACAAGCTTCTGCTCACTACCAGAAGTTGGTGCCAGTTATTTCATATCTGTGGAGCCTTGCATTTGCTCAGAGGGTAATTGCACTTGTGGTGCTGCTTCTGTCTCAAGCCCATTCTTTACCAGTAAGTTTGTGTAAAATGGTACTCTTCATAAAAAATAATAATGCAGTTATTATAACGATTCCTGTCTAAATCCAATTTTCAGATACCTCAAATATTCACCTTACAATTGTTCTCCTAGTAGCTCTTTTCATATTAATCATCATTCTTATTCTCCTTTGGTGCTGGTATTTAATCAAGCTGTATGTCAGTAAGTAAAACATCATTGAAGTTCCTGTATGTAACAATACCGATACCTCTTACATACTTCCTATATTTATATGCTTCTTGGTGCTTGTAGGTACAAAAACAACTAAGTTCCAAAACTGTATCCTTGTGTTTGAACCATCATGTAGAAGCCATGTAACTGTAGTGACGAAACTTGTGGAATTTCTTCGTAGTTTGCGTGTGCCAGTGCTATATGGTGAAACAGATATTGGAGATCAGGTAAATTAGCCTTTCTTTTAAATCATATTTGCCTTTGACTCAAACAGTTGTAAGAAAATGCTACTAAACTTTTTATAATTTGCAGAACTCTACAGATTGGTATTGTCAGAACTTGAGCAGTGCTGACCTTGTGTTAATTGTCTCAAATCCCAAACCAAAGAACGAAATTGATTTCATGACAGCCTCTACGTCCTTTCCTGTGTACACAAGGGGATGTGTAAAAAGTTTTTTGAGAGATATAATTCATACTCAAAAGAAGTAATGTTGTTTCCGAACCATATGTTATGCTTTTACCTGAGCTGTGTTTGTCTCAAATTTCTTGATCATGTATTTCTATGTTTCAGATTTATCAGAATACTCTTGCCATACTGTGATGTACATGAGTTCTATGATTTCACTCGAACAAAGGAGTTTTACCATCTAGAAAAAGAACCTGACAGACTCCTCAAAGAAATTCTGGGACCTTACGTGTGGATTCCACGCATTCTTTCCCGGTTGCTGTTTGCTCCTTACTTACAAACAGAAGAGTGGAAAAATTTAAGACTGGCGATTCAAGAAGCGAAGAAATTTATCAATGCATCAGAGGCAACTGCACCATTGAAGGTGTGTATACTTCACAGGATAGGGATGGTGAGATCACAAAAAAAAAAAAAATTTCTGATGAAAAAGTTCACAATTTTATTTTATTTTCTTTATAGGCTGAATATGAAGTGGAATATGATCAGTCCTGCAATACATTTTCATCATCAATTTCTGATGACGAAGGGGCTCCTGACGTGGAGCTCAGAATCCAGAAGTTACAAAAGTACATAGATGAGGAATCCTCTGGTAGTGAAAGTGAATTTCGTAAGTACACTCATTTTAAAAACAAATGAGAAAACACAGTTTAAGCTCTATGGTCTGCAACATCTAACTCCGGGTATGTCACTTCTTTCTTTGCTTTTTTTTTTTTTGTCATCAGAGCTTCGCAAGGCCTTTGAGGAAGAGTCTCATACATCACTTGATGGTATGTTGGATGCACAGCTGTTCTGCGATCCTGAGATCAGCACATCCTTCACAAATCCCTAATCTTGGAGGCACTACCTTTCTGTTCACAGAAGTGTCTGTAATCTTATGGTGTGTCAACTTAAGTGTTATAATATTTTGACAATGACTTTGCAACAAAAGCTTAAATTTTACAAGATTAAATTGTATTAAGAAAATCTAAAACTTTGTGTGACATTGTTGTCGGTTGTGAATTTTTGTATGTACCTGTTCAACTTTGTGATAATAATTATAAGTTTAAACATGCAAGTGACTGTATCGCAGTGCACCTTCCCTTCCCAGACGCCCAACTTCAGTTTTTACTCCAACTTGCCAGCCATGGCAAATAAAAACACGAGTTCTGGCCGAGGCTACACTAGAGCCGGCGAGCGCCATGCGCATAGGCAGCCCATAGCAGAATGAGGTCACCGTTGGCGAATTATTGCTTGGCGAGACTCGATGGAGCGCAGCCTCAGGACAGGATGGTAATCACCCTGCCGCGGGGCTGCTCCTTGGCCGGCCCGCTCTCGATGCGGACTGCGCCCTGCAGCATCGCCAGCACGTCGGCGGGGAGCACGTCCTGGCCGTGGTGCACCACCATCAGGACGTCGCCGGCGCGCACCTCGGCGCCGACGTGCAGCGCCTCGTCCAGGACGACGCCGACGCTGAGGTCGAGCACGTCGTCGGCGCGGCTGCGGCCCGCCCCCAGCCGCTGGCACGCCCTCGCCACGGGGAGGCCCTCGATGTCCGCGACGAAGCCGGCCTTGGCGGCGACCACGGGCGTGGTGTGGGGCGCGCGCGGCAGCACGGACCACGGCTCCTCGCAGACGCGGCGCGCGTGCGCCTCGCTCACGCCCTGCCGGACCAGCATGCGGCGGAAGGCGTCCAGCGCCGAGCCGTCTCGCAGCGACGCGCGCACCCGCTCACGGCACTGGTCCGGCGTCGGCGCCGCGCCACGCATCTCCAGCAGCACGCCGCCCAGCGCGCACACCAGGTCCTCCAGGTCCTGGGGGCCCTGGCCGCGCAGGCAGCGGATGGACTCGGCCACCTCCAGGGCATTGCCCACGGCGCGCCCGATCGGGACGTCCATGCGGGTGAGCACGGCGCGCGCCGGCACGCCCAGCAGCTTGGCCACGGCGATCTGCAACTCGCAACGCACGGTCAAGCCCGTCAAGCCCGAGGACGACGACGACGACCAGCCCGGACACTTACAATGGACTTGGCCAGGTCGGAGGCGCTCTCCACCGTCTTGAAGAGCGCGGCGCGGCCCACCTTGATGTCCATGACCAGGGCGCGCGTGCCCTCCGCCACCTTCTTGGACACGATGGACGCTGCAGGACACAAAGCAGCGTTACTCTCCCTGCAGCCCACTCCCAGGCCGCCCCGAGGCGCTGACGGCCTTACACGTGATGAGCGGGATGCTGTCCACTGTGCCGGTGACGTCGCGTCGCTTGTACAGCTCGCCGTCGGCGGGGGCCAGCCTGGCCGTGGGGCCCACGATGAAGCAGCCAGGGTCCTCCAGGGCGCGGCGCATCGCCTGGACGGACTGCTGCACGGTGAAGCCTGGAAACACGCCAGTCTCATCGGTAAACAAACAAACAAAAAAAAAGGCCTTTAAAAAAAATAATGTTAAGCGTTGGCCTACCGTACCTTTGATGCTCTCCAGTTTGTCGAGGGTCCCGCCGGTGAAGTCCAGCCCCCTGCCCGACATCATGGGCACCTTGAAGCCGCAGGCCGCGAGGGCGGGCGCTAGCGGCAGCGACACCTTGTCGCCCACCCCGCCCGTGGAGTGCTTGTCCACCAGCAGCTCCCTCCACTCCGGCGAGGCCTCGCACCAGTCCATCTTGTCACCTGCAAAAACACCACTAGCTTTACGTTCAAAGTTCACGGCTAAACTTAAAAAAATAAATAAATACATAAATTGGGTAGGTGTTGGCCGTTGGTTACGACGTACACCCCGACCAATACCGTTATGACGGTATGACGGTTACAAGATCGCCCCAGAACCCCACTAGATAAGGCAGCGCGTGTAAACAAACAGTCCGAGCAGCAATCTCGATCACGCACGAGTAGAGTATAGTGCGCTACCCCCGGTCGGTGGTCACTGACCCCCCGACAATACTCGATACATCTGCCTCCAACTTCATCTTTGCCTCGTCGCACCCCGTCCCGAACAGTGCATTCATCGCTCTGTCTCTCTCGCACTCATATGGCGCGGTCCGTAGGGGTGCGAGAGAGCAGTGTTCGGAATCGGTGTGCAGGGTCTCTTCCGAAGATAAAAGACGAATTGAAGGCCAGCGAATGCTTTATCTGCGCGGCTCTCTGTCGAGAGGCTTGGAAGGAACTCACCTGTGTCCACCATGTAGCGCGTGAGGCTGGCCGTCTCCTCGGCGTCCAGGCCCTTCAGGAACATGGCCATGAGCATCGCCCCTGAACAGAAGAAACGGGGAATTCCAAAGGTTTTGGCGGGAAAATCGAAATGGGTTGGCGCGTGCCGTGCTACCGTACCGATCTGGGCGTCTTCGGCCTGCTTGCCGACCACCCTCTCCACGACGGACTTCATGTCCGCGTCAGTGAGCTTCTCGCCGTCCCGCTTCTTCTTGATGAGGTCCTGGAACGGCACCCCGGCCGCGGGGCCGCCGTCGCCCGCCCTGGATCCCGGCATCCTGCCTGACTCTACGCTGCTAAACACCTGCAAACCGAAGAGAGAAACCATGACTGGGCCTTCCCTGCCTGCCTTGGCGGGGCATGGTTGCGCGGGGCCCTAAACGGCTCGCTGTGCCACTGGGTTGGAAGCTGGAGATGACGCTGCATGGATGATCCCTGTGACGCGGGGTATCGCCGCGGGGGTCCTGCATCCCCCTTTGCCTGCGCTCTCGTCTCCTTGACGCTGCCTGTACTCACCCCTGAGCTGGACGCTGTGTGGTGTTCCCGTCCCGCGCGGTGACTGGTCGCCTAGTGACCACGGTCCACTCGCCCAAGCTCGCCTACTTGGCAACTGCCGGCGCTCGCTCACGCAGCTCGCGCCTCTACTCCATGGCCGCGCCGCGCCCACCACTGCAGTCCTGGCGATAAAGCGCGCACGCCGCGGGTTCTTTGCTTCTCTTTTGCACTGCCGCCTGCAGCCTTGCAGCGCCGCAGCGCCGCGTCCGCGGTGTGCACAGCCGGCGCCGGGCCACGCGCCACTCTGTCTCTCTCGCACCACGAGTACGAGAGAGACAGAACGAGATCAGGCCGGCAGGGAATACCGGCAGGCGCGTGCTTGGTGCTATCTAGCGGCTGCGACAGTCGCTCTGTCTCTCTCGCACCTCTGCGGTGCCCACGATGAGTGCGAGAGAGACGAGGCGAGACTGCCGTCCTTCGCGATGAGGCGTCTCGAATGGCAAACCGGTCCGCGGAAGACACGTCACCCGAGCGGCACTATCAGCGTAAGCCACCTCAACGCAATTTCAACGCCGGCACAACACGTGCATTCCGTGTCGCTGCCTCTTTCCATTTCAAACTTCCCTCGTCCGCGGGGCGGCGGTGGCGCCGGTGGCGCTGTCTACCGGCGAGGTCTCGCACTGGCATGCAGCAGACTAGCAGACGCCGTAGGCAGGCAGACTTTTTGCTCTGCCTCGTAAATTTCCTTCCGTTTTCGTGAAATCGTCGCTCGCCGACGTCAGGAAGTGACTTGACGGTCGCTGTCCCAAAATGCTGCGCACGCTCGCCACTCAAGGTGAGGGAGGAAACCGATGTCATTTCTTAAATGCGTTTCGGAAGACTTGTGACGACGATAGGTTATACCCTCTGTTTTGATTTGCGTCCTCTTTTTCCCCGCACTTCTCTCCATTTTGTATTTTGTGTTATTCTAAATGTCAGCTAAATTATTTCTAGTCCAATGCCTCAACTATTTCAGCTAAATTGTGTCAACCTTAATGTTTTTGCGTAACTTAACCTCACCCCAGTTTTGAAAGGTGTATTGACCCAAGGGCAACTTAATTTTTTTAGTCCGTTCCCAGTTAATCAGTTTCATATTCCTGTAATTATTCTATAAAGCTCCCATGTTTTGATTTTACTCTTGAATCTCTTGTTGTGTAATCTATTGCAATGGTACAGTTAAGATTTTTGGCAACTTGCCATCCTTCATAACACTAACATATTTTGACGACATATTTTTTAAAAATATTGCAGCCAAAGCTGCTCCGCAGTTGCTTGGAGCTTCAAAAGCTCAAGCCCTTCTCCAGAATGGTGCGATAGGTGTTCTGCCTCAGCATGTCCAGGCTTCTTCAGCTGTGCAGTCCGAAAGTGGAGGTGGGGATCTGTTTGCACTCAACTATTCCACTGTCATCATTCTGCTTGCCAGCACTTTGGATTTTACTTAATAATAAATACCATCCTTGTGCATTATAGCTGTTGTAAAGAGGAAGCCATACTCCCCCTTTGGTACAAATCAATCTACATGGGGAGAATATGCGGTTGCCCGCCTGGACGATCTCCTGAACTGGGGTCGAAAGGTATGCTTAAAGTCTTTTGATGGTTATGAGAATGTTGTGCCAACGATTGTTTTGTAATTGTCCTTCTCTTTAGAGCTCCATCTGGCCACTTACATTTGGTTTGGCTTGCTGTGCTGTTGAAATGATGCACATTGCTGCTCCCCGATACGACATGGATCGATATGGTGTTGTATTTCGAGCCTCTCCTCGACAAGCTGATGTGATTATTGTCGCTGGCACCCTTACCAATAAAATGGCTCCAGCTTTAAGGAGAGTGTATGATCAGGTACACCCACGCTTTTGAGAAATTATTGTTCTTTTTCTTTTAAACATGATCATTATTTGATTTATTTTATCTTCTGTTACCATTTTCAGATGCCAGAGCCTCGTTGGGTCATTTCTATGGGCAGCTGTGCTAATGGTGGTGGATATTACCATTACTCCTATTCAGTTGTTCGAGGGTGTGATCGTATTATCCCAGTCGACATTTATGTACCTGGTAACTAACCCGACACTATTTTAAATTATCGAGTTTACATGGTTCATTTACACATTCCATTGTTTACATTTCTAGGCTGCCCACCTACAGCAGAGGCCTTGATGTATGGTGTGCTCCAGTTGCAGCGCAAAGTCAAGCGCATGACGACACTTCAATCCTGGTACCGTAAATAAATACCATTCAGATACTCTAGCTACCTATTCATTCTGTAGTTTTCAGTTTCCTGCTGAAGTATCAATGTTATTGTTAAAGTCTTTTTAATCCGATTATCATAGGTAATTTCTTCTACAAAATGCAAATACTTTTAACACAATTGTCTAATAACATGATGATAAAATTTTTGTGTACATATTGCAAATTTACGGCACCAGAAGGATGTGATAGTGGAAGCTTGTGAGAGTGTACATATATTTTGGATATTGTAATAAAAGAGAAACAGCTATAAAAAAATATTCAATTGATTCAATACCTAATACAATATTTTGCTCTTGAAACATTTGAAAGTAGGTTTCATCTAATACAGGTTACCCACACAGGTTACCCACTTGAAGCAGTAATAAGAATTAATCATAAGCAAGGTGAAAAGACCTTTCATTATCCCTGCGATGAGACTCATGAAGTTTAGAGACTTGGTCAAGGTGATTTTGGATGGCATGAGTGTTGTGCTCAATCCATTGCAGAGAATCCATATGAGAATTTAAAATGCGACCAATCTGAACCAGCTGCAACATGTGAAGAGGACACAGCCACATGAAGAAAAATTATTAAACTGTGATATTGTTTTGCACAGCATAGCGTTGTACTTACCGGGTCTGATGCATCCTGAGCTCTGTTCCTTTCATTCAAGTTTTCTATAATTTCCTTCAGGTCTTCTGACATCTGTTTCAGTTGGGTATCCATGTTAGAGGCCAGCTCATATCTATAAATGGAAAAGCAGCATAAGAGTGTTTTCAATACTGTTTTTCTTCACAGTGGGAACAGAGATGAAGACACTGTAAATGAAACTCACGTATGCTCGCGTTCCGGGTCAGTGACGGCGTTGCCTGCCAATTCCTTTTCAAGAGGGATAAGACAATCTTCTAGTTCTCTTTGTTGTGAGCATATAAATTCCAGTTCATTATCTAGCCGCTGTTGCTCCATTTTAACTGATTCCACTGCTCGATTAAGGCCTTCAATCTGAATTGGAAAGAAAAAATAGTTTAATAATGCATTAAATGCGACTGATGACCTTTATTCAATGAATAAGTACAGACCTTCTCGCCATTTGAAGTAAGAGTGCGGTCCCAAGCATTGACCTGAGTAGCTTGCAACATGAATAACTTTTCTTGTTCCTCAAGGTCCATAGTCCATTTGTTAATTGTCTCCTCTAACTGAACAAAATTCAAAGACGTCACAGGACCACTTTGAGTGGAGTCTGTGGTGGTGGTTGTGGTGGTTGTTCCTGATGTAGCTGCACTTGCTGCTGAAGATCCCAAGTTGCTAAAAAATTAAAATTGAAAGGAAAATAATGAAAACATAAATCTACAAATTTCAACTACGTACAATAAATTTGGCTTCACAGAACATACAAAGAAAGTTGAGGTGTGGAAGTGGTTGTCGTGGATGAAGTCGGGAAACTAAATGAACCTGATGACGATGTGGTTTGAGGAGCTGTTCCTGTGGTAGAAGCAGCTGGCAGGGAGGAACTAGTCAAAGATGTGGTCAACGAAAATCCAGTTGATGCTGTGCTGGTTGCTGAGGTTCCAAGAGAAAGTCCTGTCGATGCTGGAGTCGTGGCCACACCTCCAAAATTGAAGCCAGATGCTGGGGTGGCAGAAGACGGAGCAGTGATGGAAAATCCTCCAGTGGCTGGTGTGGAGGTGGTAGCGGCTGAACTAGCAGCTGGAGCCCCACCCAGGGACAATCCAGTGGAGGCAGCTGGAGCTGGGGCTGCTGAGCCGAAGGAGAAGCCAGTGCTGGGTGCAGCTGATGAGGGAGTGGTTGACGGCGCAGCGGAGCCCAATGAAAGACCCAGTGTTGGTGTGGACCCCAAGCCGAACGATGTGGCTTGAGAGGATACGGCAGCTCCAAAACTTGGAGCTGCTCCTGCACTACTTGCTGGTGCTCCAAAACTCGGAGCAGCTCCTGCAGTGGTTGCTGTCGCTCCAAAACTTGGAGCAATGCTAGCCGGGGCTGAGACAGCACCAAATGAAGGAGCACTGCCGACAGAGCCAAAAGTCGGAGCAGCTCCAGCAGTGCCTGCTACTGCCCCAAAAGTAGGGGCTGTGCCAGCAGCACTGGCGGGAGCCCCGAAGGTTGGAGCGGTTGTAGGGGCACCAAAGGTTGGCGCCGCACCAGCCGCGCCCACTGCGCCTGTGGCTGTGCCAAAGGTGGGTGCTGGGGCAACACTCGGAGTGCCGCCGAAGGAAAAACCCGTTGAAGGGGCGCTGGTTGGAGCAGATAGACCGAACCCTGAGGCTGGGGCAGCACCGAACCCTGAGGCTGGGGCAGCACCGAACCCTGAGGCTGGGGCAGCACCAAACCCTGAAGCTGGGGCAGCACCGAACCCTGAGGCTGGGGTACCACCAAAGCTGAAGCCGGGGGAGGCAGAAGCAAAACCTGCAGCACCAGGACCAGCGCCAAATGTAGGCTTTGGTGCGGCGAAAGACGGCAGGCCTGCGAAAGAATGCATCAAATTTGTACACTTTCGTAATTTTAATTAAAGAAAAAAAAAATCGTTATGTTCAGAGAGAGCGTACCTTGCTTTGGTGCATCGCCACCACCGCCAAATTGAATACCGGTATTGCCTGGATTGATGCAAGAAATAAGTATGTTACTACCTAATTACAAAGAAGGAGTTCTGGAAAGGGAGAATGTAATCCATGTCTACCGCTATACCTGGATTGAAGCTCATTGTGACTTCCGCTTAACCACCTAGAAAAGTGACAGAGAAAAACAAATTTCTTTGAGCAAGAAATCACCAAGAAAAAGTACCAACATACATTTTGAGAAACATAAGAAATTCGAGTGGGCTAAAGAGCTACCGCTGATGTCTAAATGAAAGAAAATTTTACAAAACCCACACAACTTAACCTCAGGGCTCACAAAAATATTGACAATCCAGACTTTCAAACGTACTCACCACAGTGAAGTGATTATCCTACAAAGCGAGAGATTTTTGCTCACTGTCTTGTTGCCAATTAACTTTATACAACCGTGAAAAACTGATGTAGAGCGAGATTTAATGGGTTTCACAAGTGCAACCACAATCAAACACCGGGCCTCGCGCTACAGACGCCATTATACATGTAGCCAACTTACGAAGCAGTTTCCCTTCATTTTATCGTACCCATCATTCATTATTCTGACTGGTGACGATTAAATTTATAAAGATTTAAATGTGCAAACCGAGGTTCAATGCAGTGCAAATGATACTCGCTAGCGCGAGCACGTCAAAAATAGGTTTTTACACGAAGAGGGAAGTTTCCCTTTCACATGGGGCCTGTGTTGATCAGCTGATTTCTTTGGCTTTGAGACGAAACTTTTGGACGAGGCCAGTGACAGGGTCACACGTCAAAAGAGGGTAAGTTATTCTCTGGTGGGTAGTTAGTCCCCCTGCAACTGAAAAAGATCGAGTGAAAATTTATTGTAGTGCTCACAGACCTTTACTTTGAACCTCTGTGACGAGCGGTGCTTTTTGCGAGACCAGACACGGCAGGCTTGAAAGTCGCCGCACTTTTCGCTTCACCCGATAGATGTCACCAGGGAGTCACGTGAAAAGTTATGGTGGAAGGTGTGGAGTAAAATCAAATGTTGATTAGGAAAGTTTGTTCAAATCTCTGCCTTCTTTGATCATTTAGTCGTGTTTCGGTTGAACCTACCTTCGTGTAAGTGTCATAATGAGTTATTATTATTGAAGCCAAGGCGTCTGTATATCATGTGTTCGCAAGCTGTCATGTGAGCTGGTCTTGAAAATTGCCCACAATTCTTGTCAACATTTAGTTTTAAGTCATACTTGTGACTTCCCAATAGCACAGATTACTCCTTTTTTTGTTTCTAATTAATAGTTACATGAGTAGAGACCTTTAAAGTATCATTAACATTTTGCCTATGGTGTCACAAGATGAATTCTTTGTGAGGATATCCCCAGATTACCTTGAATTCATGTTATCTATCTATTTTCTGTTCTTTTACAGCCTGAACCTCATCCAAACATTTAGAGAAGATGACGGAATACTGGCTTATTTCTGCTCCTGGAGACAAAACATGTCTGCAGACATGGGAATCCATGAACAACCTTACAAGCAAACAAAACAGCCTGTCAGATAACTACAAATTTAACATACCAGATTTGAAGGTAAGT
Organism: Stenchaetothrips biformis; assembly: GCA_030522485.1. Lineage (NCBI taxonomy): Eukaryota > Metazoa > Arthropoda > Insecta > Thysanoptera > Thripidae > Stenchaetothrips > Stenchaetothrips biformis. Next base: position 1,876,126 of record CM060102.1, on the reverse strand, counting down.
CTCCAACAACTTGTTTCTTGGTTGAATCATTACTTTTATCATTGCCTTGTTTCACTTCTCCGTTGAAGGCTAAGTATTAGCCCCTTGTATGTTGGAACTGCGTAGTACTATTCATAGGATTCTACTGTTATCCTCACCTACGAAAAGCAAATATTTACTGTGTCATCCTTTTTTTGAATGAACATATTATAAAATAATCTGATACTTTTTAAAGGTTGGAACACTGGACCAACTGGTTGGCTTATCAGATGACTTGGGGAAACTGGATGGTTTCGTTGAGTCGGTGACACGAAAAGTAGCGGCTTACCTTGGCGAAGTTCTCGAGGATCAGCGGGACAAGCTGCATGAAAATTTGATGGCTAACAATGGTAAGTTGTCGATGTCAACTCTTAACTTATCTTTAATTTCTGAAAATTTAAGTTTGGTTTGTTTTTTAAATCCTATTAACCTCATCTCCCTTTTCAATTTTGAATCCCTTTACTTTTATTTATGATTGGATTCCTTATTTTATGGCAATGGCAGCCTTGTTGTTTCCCTGATACTATTTCTTTTCCTTTTGTTTCTTTCCCTTTTTGAAAAGAGCTACCTGTACCTCATTCAGTTTATAAAGTAATTTTAGATCTATTTCTAATTTTCTTCTAATTTTTCTGAACCTCACAAAATTGTGTTGATTGCATTAGTTTTTAATGCCATTAGTTAAAGTTATTTCCCTGAACTAGGTAGAACTACACTCCATTTGTATATCATCATTGTATTATATCTCCATTCAGACTCCTGATGGGTTTATCAGGTGGTCTTGGTTTTGTGTGTGTGTGTGTATGTTTGTTTTTATGTGTATTAGTGTAGATATTCTGTAAATATGTAAGATGTATATACTAACATCAGTGTTTATGAGCTTCCCTGCCTTAATGGCATCATCTATCCCAATGAAATTTTATGTATTGTGTGAGCACAATCATTCTCATCAGGTAAGAAGTACCATACCATGGGTGTTCGACTGTTTTGATTTTTTTGTTGTCAAATTGGGTTCCTGAATATTTTTTCATTGAACTTCCTTTAGTGTTTCTATATTTTGTACCTATGGTCCCCATTTTTACTTGATCAGTTCCCAATTTGTATTGTACATGATATATTTTTATATTTGAACTTGAAAAATATTGATCAAAAAGTCACTTGGTCCCCAGATAGGTTTTATGCATTCAGTGTTTGGGCCTTAAATTTTCTCCTTAGTAACTACTAACTAGAACCACTAAACTGTGTTACTTTTATATCATTTTGTTTTCACACCTATTTAACATTCCCCATCTCATTTGGACCTTTTCATTAATTGTGATGCAGCAGTTGTCTAACAGAAGTAACACTTTATTGACATTACACTTTTAAGGATTTTTATATGTGTGTTGTTTGTTGATTTAGAGCTTCTAATATTATAGATCTTGCTGTGAAATGTTTTGCACAAATATTGGAGGAACTCAAACTCATACTTTTCTTCTCAAGGGGTGGGGACAAAACAAGATAGCTTGTTCACAATTTTGCACCAACGGCTTTCTCTTTTATACATCCCCACCCCTTCTATTTGTTCAACTATCATTTGCAGTAGCTGCTTATTTATGAACTTCGAACTTGGTGTCAAAACCTGTCACCGAGTCATTGGCCTGTTTTTTATTTCCAGATAGTGCTAAGTTGTCCACTGCAAGTTTCCTGAGAGCTCAAGATGGTGGGTCTTATCGAAATAGCATGTTGGAACGTATGTTTTGGATTGTTTGATCGTAAAGTGGCGACAAAATGTCTTGGCTGGAGCTCTTTAAATGAGTCAAGCTGAAATAAGTTACAATTTCTGCTAATTGTCAAGTTTTAGCATGTGGCAAAGAATAATGACTGTGCTTTCAACTTGGGACAAAATTATTCTTGTTCTATATGCTACCAATTTATTAACTTCCGTAAGCTGATGTGCTTCTTGTTTTAATAAAGTTCATCTGCTTTACTAATATAAGTTAACAGGGAAGAAACCAAATCTCAGTTTGCATCTGGCTCATTGTGGGACTCCATTCCTAATGTGAACTGTTTTGTGCTGCAGCAGCGTTGGATTTTACTCTGCACGGCACAGCAAGGGGTTCAAAGGATATATCGGGTACCTAGGCTTGGTTTCTGTCGGTTTGTCTTGGACATGTCTGGCTTGACTTGCACATAAATTTTTAAATTTCCAAAACATGTGATTTTTAAATAACTGGAAACAAAATATTTTATGAGGAAACTTATTCGTTGGCAGTTACTTCGCCTAGCAGCAGCCTGTATTATTTGTTGATATTTCCAACTTTTGGTACATTCCCCTTCATTACATAGATCTTAAAATTGAGAAGTTTTGGAAATTTCCGATACAGTTGACATAAGAAGGTAGCTTTTTGTCTATGTGAAAGTGCAATTTCATTGTTTTTCATTCTCTTTTAATTTGATCTTCAAGTTAAAGTGTTACCTGACTTATCACCATCTATCTTCTTGTCCAGTGAAACCTAGCAGGACTCTTTTGGCTCCTTCTTTTGTCAAACAAGCTCATGCAATAGACAGGTTGTTCAAGAGTTGCCTTACATTCTAAAATAATTCCTAAGAGTTTATCATATTTGAAACTGGCAAGCATGCAAACCTTGCAAATTAACTTGATAAGGAAGACTTTTAAAAACACCTTGTGGCATGGAGAGTAGGTACGGTGCAATCATTTATCTCTGACAAGTGTTTTCAAGAATATGACAAAGAACGGACCAAAAGTTTTACATAAGTTGGCCTTTTCTCTCTTCATCTCAAGGTGCGGGAAGTGCATGCCAAATCAATGGGGAAGAATACGCATTTTTGATGATTAAACATAATATGCAATTTGGGCCTAGAGCTTTGATGATGATCTTTAAACTGCAATTCTTTGAAACTGCGTATTTCTATTGACATCATAATAAAAGAATGATTATTATTGTCATGAAGTATGCTGGCTGCCCAGTAATTTCTGTTCATGTAATCCTGAGGTATTGGTAGTATGTTATTGATAAGCATCTAAAAGTTATACTATAATTGCTCTGCTGCAGGGAATCCCAGTTTTAGCTCCTCTAACTGCTAGTTTGCCTTGTCACTCAAGTGCATGCAATTGTTAAAATTACCAAGTACGACGGGCTCTGCACAAGTCTTTTATTTTGAGCAGCTGCTGCCAGATACTATGCTAAATAGAAAAAGAACACACATTGTAACCATCTAACAAATGCACCCAAAACTCATAAATTTCTTCCAAAATTTAAAGTTATAAAATAGGGGGATGACAAAAGAATTCATTGCCTTGCTGGTAATTTACATTGTGTGTGCATTTGCATGTTGCTGCTCTGAAAGTGTTCGAATTGGGTCACCCTGCATTGTGCTGTGTGGTTTTTGCATTCTTTTGGCCGGAGAAAAACTTGATTTGCAGCCATAGCAAGTGGAACAATGCAAAATACGCACTGCTAATCACTATTTGAAAAAAAAAAAAAAAAGTCTTCTCCAATAATTTTTGTCTTTATGTGACCAAAGTGAACAAATCAAAATAGCACAGCACTTTTAGTTAACTATTCTCTGAAAATGAACTTGGAAGTGACTTTCATCACCAAGTATTGGTGGCACTGCTCTCAACATAGTTGTGAATTAAAACTGAATTTAAATTCATATCATCTGAAAGAAATATTTAACATGAGAAGTTTGGTTTCATGAATGAATGTAATCCTTGCTGTGCCGTGCGTGTGAGCTGTGAGCTGTTGGGTGTTGCTCGCAGGGCACCGCAGAACCTCCCAGCGCTACGTGCAATCCAACTTCTGTGCTCTGGCTGTGAAAAAGCTGGGCACTGCGGGCTGCTACCGTGTCATTTTTGCCTTGCTCATGTATGATATTGCAGAAGTGATGTTGAGTGGGCTGTTTGCTGTTTGCGCTGTGCTGGCCAAAATGTGGGTACTGTCGTGTTCATGAGGTAACACATTGTCTGATTGAAGGCAACCTATTTGAAACGCTTGGGCGTCATGCATGAAGTATGGAGTACTGATAAAGTTCTTATTAGCTGCAAGAAAATGATTTAACCTTCAAATCTGATGTGAATTAACTTTTTCAAGCCACCCAAATCAGATAATGGTAAGGGTAAGAAAGCAGGTGCTTGACTGTAGCAAAACTGTTGCCTTTGTGATAATTGAATTCTTCTATTTTTTTTACTTTTGAATTGATTCTGATAAGTAAAGTAACATACTATGTACTTTTATTTCTTGTTTACATTTTTTTTTTTTAATAAGGACCGGAGTATGTCTTTTATTTTCAAATGTTACTGTATCTATTTCATGTTTAACTTCACTCAGTTTAGTGAAATTGACTGTAATAACTTTCCCTTGCTCATCCTCTCATTCTCCCCCCCTTTCCCATCACCTGCTCCTAAAATCCATTTATTCCTCACCCTTGATGAGAACTTTATTTTGTTTTGAGAATCATAGCACTAAGAAATCTTGCAGTGTTGTTATTGATGTTTCTTCATGTCATTTCATATGGGTGTGCTTTTCATTTGTTTTCCATTTACTTTCATTTAGACCCAATTTTTACTGTGTGCTGAAAATTTTTTTCTTTGTCAGAAATGCTCCTGCCATATCCCTTTGGGAGAATTTGCCTTGGGTTAGCTTTGGCTCTGCGCAAAGTTTTAAGTGCTGTGTCTAGTGTACCTTTTCTGTATGGCTTTTTAGATATAAGTCTTCACTAGATTGAAATTTGACCATGTTTTGGTGAGACATTCACTTCCTTGTCTTTTAAATTCTCTAGTTCATTAATGCCAATGGTTTCTATTCTTTTTCCAAGGCCTTCTTTGCCAACAGTTTTCTGACACCTCATTTTTCACTTGTTTTAATTTATCTGTAAAATAAATCAAATTCCTTCCTTATTTCGATACATTTTTGTGTGTTTTACCCGTTGTGTTATGTGCCAATTTGTGTGAAGTGTCCCAGAAAATATTGCATGTTACTTATGAGGCCATCTCATCTGGTCAAGTAGATACTGGTGAGCTTTCTAATCCCGCGAGAAATTTCGGAATTGCTCCTAATGGTTTTGCTGTTGCAACAGGTGATCTTTCAAATTATATCACTCGGTTCCAATGGGACATGGCCAAGTACCCCATCAAGCAATCCTTGCGCAACATTGCTGACATCATAAGCAAGCAGGTTGGTCAGATTGATGCTGACTTGAAGACAAAGTCTTCAACTTACAACAATTTGAAGAGCAGCCTCCAGAATATGGAGAAGAAACAAACGTAAGTTGCTTAGATATTAAAATAGATAATTTTTTATCCAATTATTTTTTTAAAATAAACTTCTTGCAATCTATAGTAGGCAGACATCCAAATGTTGAAACTTTGGTGTGCTTTGTTACATTTTTTTACTTCAAAAACATTTTTTCAGGGGAAGTCTTCTAACAAGGAATTTGGCCGACCTCGTCAAGAAGGAACACTTCATCCTAGATTCTGAGTACCTAAATACTCTGCTTGTGGTTGTGCCTAAGTAAGTTTTCCTCCGTGTCTCTCATGTTGGGAAACAAGCTTTGTGTACAAATTGAAAAGAAAATTTCTCCTTTTGACAGGCAGAGCATCAACGACTGGTGGGCGAACTATGAAAAATTGACAGACATGATTGTGCCACGCTCTTCTCAAATGATAACCCAAGACCAAGACTATGGTCTTTTTACGGTTACATTGTTCAAGAAAGTGGAGGATGAATTCAAACACCATGCTCGGGAAAAGAAGTAAGTTTCTTTCAATCATGTTTTGCACCCTGGATGTAGGTACATTTTTTTAAGTAAATGGCTCTGTTTGTTTTAGATTCATGGTACGTGAGTTCAAGTACAATGAAGAGGAACTGGCAGCTGGCAAAAATGAAATAACAAAACTTGTTACTGATAAGAAGAAGCAATTTGTAAGTTTTGGTAATTTTTAATTGGCGTATTATAGTGTGAAAGATGATGTTGTGACTCTGTGCCATCTCTTCAACAGGGACCCCTGGTTCGTTGGCTCAAAGTCAACTTCAGTGAATGCTTCTGTGCATGGATTCATGTGAAAGCACTCCGGGTCTTCGTTGAATCTGTGCTAAGGTATTGGTGTATTTCAAATTTGTCAAAAGTGCCATTAATTATTTTTGTCTGTTTCTCATTGCCTCTGTGTCATAGGTATGGTCTTCCTGTCAACTTCCAAGCGATGCTGTTGCACCCTAATAAGAAAAACACGAAACGTCTTCGGGACGTTCTCCTCCAACTCTATGGACATCTGGATGGCAGCACACAGCAGGGGGGTCTAGCCCATGATGTAAGCAATCACTTGATTCCTCTTGGCTCTTGATTTCTTCAATAGTGTTGACGCAATATTATTTTTCACAGAGTGTGGATATTCCTGGCCTGGGCTTCGGACAGTCGGACTACTATCCCTACGTGTACTACAAGATCAACATAGACATGGTTGACCATAAACCGTAGGCTAATGACATAAGATGATGTGGATGCTATGGGCAGCCAAATACTTCATTTTGGCACTCTGTACTATAATTAAGTGAGGTGTGAGTGTGCTGGTATTCCATGCTTCACCCTTGCATTGCAGATAATTTCTAGCCGTATCATTTTAATGAAATTGCCCAAGAGGCTGTAGATTACTCATGTATAAATAATAATAAATAAAATAAGATACATTTATAAACAAACATTTTGTTCATGTACAGCAGTTGGATTTTGTGTAGCTTTTGTGTCCTTATTTTGTTCAAATTTTTTCCTACTCATTTTTTCTGAACACACAGATATATTGTAGTATAGAACCAATTTTGCTTTGCCGCCATGTCATTTTCACTGGATAATGGTAATTCCCTTTTCTCATGATGCTGTTGGCTCTGGTTCTATTTTGTTGTGAATAGAGGATCCATGTTAAAGTGTTCAATGATCTTCTTGATCCCCATTTCAATTCACACTTTGTTATCAGGTGGTATGAAATCGAATCAATACGTATAAAGCAGTTTCTTATACAGAATGACAAAGCATTGGTAACATTCTTGGTTAGGATGCATATCTTTCAGAAATGATGTGCCTTAATTGAGTGACTTTATCCAATGACATTCCGCAACTGCCTGGTTTTCTATGTGCTTGTAAAATTATGAAAATAAGCTTAAATTTAGCCGTCCAATAATTTGATGCGTAAACATTTCCAGTCAGATTAACCAGTAGTGCTTTTGGCTGATCCCTGGTTAGAAACATTGAAACCTTGTTTTGCTGGTTTTATGCTTCAATTTAGCGGACTTTATTCTCTAAAATGTGTTTTTTCATTTATCATTATATGTGTGCATTTGTGCGAATTAAAGATATTTTGTGAAGATTGCATGTTTCGTACTGACATTTAGTTATGTGTTATAGGTGCACCACAGTTCGGAATATACTGGTAAAAGTTTGATTTTTAACTGTATATGATGTAGAGATGTGTTATGTCATAATGACTTTTATGTTGGAAAACATAAAAAATTTAGTAGAGATCATGTAAAAATTTCTTCTTTAGGCTGTGCTTTATTTTTGAGCTTATTTGGACTTTTAATTCTTGTTACCTCCTCTGTAAGCTGGTTTTTATTGTACATTTTGCTTATTTTTATGAGCGGCTCTTCCTTCTCTATTTTAACAAAAGTGTGATGAAATTGTTGTGAAAAGGAGTATTTTCTGAGGTAGTATCTGCCTAAATTGTCTTACTGTTTCCTGTGTTAGCATTGCCCCTATGACAACATCTATTTGTCTTAAACTTCTACGATTTTACCTATTATTCTGCCTTATTGGTGCATTTTGTTGTAAGGCTGTTTTCAAATTTTTAGTTGTTTCATGTTAATGGAATTCATGTTGTTTTTAAAACGTGTACTGCCTCAGATCATACTTTCTTATGATTTAAATATGTATAGAAAATTTGCATTGTATTTACCAGTTACTAATCATACTTCATCCAATTAGTATCATGTGAAATTGTGTAAGAAATTTAGCTATTTGTGTGACTTGATCACACATGTTAAGTAGTGGCTTGTTAATACGTACTTCAAAACCATTGCAATGTTACCATATAATTCCTTCACTACATAGAGTTTACTTTGGTGCAATTATTTTATTTTTAAGCATCAAGTGCGCTCCAATTTAGAAGCGCTCTGCACCAGCATGGTGTGGTTTTAAGTGCGCACACTAACTTCATCTCCTTTTATATGCATTGTGCTTTAGAGTTGTGAATGGCCATACTTATGTCAAATTTACTCTGACAGTTGTAAATGAATCTTCTATGAAGAGCATGTGTTTTTCTATGTAATCACTCTAAAAGTCAGCGCCATTGCGTGTACTTGATGTGTTCTGTTTGATGTAGAATGTATAGTGTGCCTGTGTTTTGTATGACCAGCCAAACTTCAATTTTGTTCATCAGTTTTCTTACCACCCTGCTGCCCTGGACTTTTGCCGAAAGGTTAAAACTATTCGAGCCTCCACATCATCTCCTTATAATTTCTTTGTTGTCATTTGGTCTGTAATTGGTATGGTCTGTTGGAATGCAATATGATTTGAGTCGACCTTGTGCGTCTTCAACAATACTACAATTATGCTCCGTTAGTGAGCTCATTACCAACTTGACAATAATTCACCATCTTTTTGGCAGCCCAGCACCTTCTGCCAATTTTATCTTCAGTATTGTATGTAAAGAAAAATCACGTAACAGTAATTTAAATTAAAGTATAATTCTATGAAGTTTTTGCATGTAGCATCAAAAATGATTGTCTTCTGAGATGTTTACTTTGTTTTGTTGACCATTTTATTGTAAATTTCACTCAAAGATAAATGCCATGTAGATTTCTATTTTTATGGAAGTAGGCTCATTATATATTATTGGTGTAGATAGTGTTTGTGTTCAGTCATTTTTGTGTACAGAGCAGTGCTTGTGTAATATATTGGCATCTCTGCATTCCATTGGTCAATAAATTGTTGAATAATTGAATCTGTTGATTTATCCTAAATGGGCAGTCCATTCATGGGGCTCACATCAAAAAACAAGAAGGATTTCCATTGATTATATTCTTTAAAAACAGTAACAAAAGGGAAGAGTGGGCCTATAAAATAAGGTACAGGACACAACTAACTAGTTTGCATTCACTGAGAATGTCTTATGCACAATGGCCACACAAAACAAACTGCAGCACTGAAGTGCTCTCTAAGGAAGACAAGACACTTGGACAAGTACATAAATTAATATGAACAGTATCTGAATGGTAAAAAGTAGATGCCTTCATGAAGACAAACTACGAAGTTTGAAGCTTTGTCTATGCAGTTGATAACTGTAGTGATCCACACAACACTGTAATAAGGAAAACCTTGATATGATTTGGATAATAACATATGACCATGCAGAATAACGCACACACATACACGCGCGCGCGCGCGCACACACACACACACAAATAAATGCAAATAATATGAACAGACTAGAATATATATAATAAAAAAGATCTTCTCAAAACAGAAAATAATGAATGATTTAGCTCTGTGACACTTTCATGTCTCATATTTAGCAACAGAAACAAATAAAAACAGACCTTCACATTGTTTTTTTTTTTTTTTTAAAAAGAGATCCATTTTAACCCACTACAGAACAGATTTACAGCAACTCTGCAACACAAGTCACAACCTGTTTCCACTATAATAATGCTTTCGAAGTAAATTAAATACTGACAAATATTTAGACACAGTCAAAATGTGCACAGTCAAAATATAAGTAAATTTTGAAGTGAGCTCATCAAGAATAGAGACATACTTACATTAAACGTTGGCCAAATGAACTTTCCTCTAACATACTCCACTTATTGGTATCACAGAATAATAAACATAGCAGCAATGCCTGTGAAAACCGTGTTGGGCAATCAAACTTCCTAGTGTATTAAAAGTAACAACGTAATATTGGTCTAGAGAGAAATCTTGAACAAGGCTTATTCAAACTTTCGACGTAACCGCTGCTTCACAAGAACTGGGATAAGTGAAAGAATTGCAAACACAGCCAATAGTATGACAGAGTTCCAGGAAAATTTAGCATCTGATGACGACAGCTGATGAAGTGTCTTCCCAGTTTGGATAGCAACAAAAGATGGTGGTGCTACGCCTAAAAATAAAAAAAAAAGAGCAGGAAATTCAGTTTTGAATCTTGATAATTCAGCTGTAGAAAAAACTAAGTGCTTTAGCCACAGATCTTACCAAAAAATGTTCCAAGCCAAAATGGCTTTATTGGGACATCTATCACAGGAGCAACTATGTTGATAAACCAGTTCGGAAGAAAGGGAGTGACGCGAAGAAAGACCATGTAATTGAATAAATTGTCATTCTGCTTCTTTACCTGTAAGCCACAGAACATTAATTGACATATAAGCCCTTTGGCTAAACACAATCAAAGAATATTTATTCTAGACGAGCAGATACAGTAAATTATTGATTTACATAGTATTACCGTTGTTGCCCACTGAGCTGCTCTTTCTGGCCAATACTTGTACACAACTCTTCGGCCTACAAGTGAACTTAAGAGGAAACACAGAGAAGCACCAGTCGCTGAACAAAAGCAGACAAGGAGTAGTGCTATGGGGAACGGAAACAAAAATCCGCAAAGAATTGATAGGAAGATGGAACCTGGAATAGCAAATGTTTGAAGGCTGCACAAATGTTAAGGAAAACAAGAACCAGGAAGTAAAATAACTTTAGATTACGTTACAGATCATGACAAGCAAGACGCAATGAAGGATACAATATGTAAGTGATAAAAATTCCACCAAGCACTTCAGTGAAATAGCGATCTTTATAGCGATCCAAGACTTGTCCAAGTTTTTTGGCATCTTCTATATCCCAAGGCAGTTTCACATGTTGTTTCTCATGCCTGTAAAAACACATTAAAATAAATAACACAGAGAAAATTCATAACTTGCAGACTGTAGACTTGTCCGTACTTACTCTTCTAATTGTGGGAAGGAGAAGTATACATAAGCCAGTCCCAACAACGATACCATAAAAATTGAAGCAACTGTCAACAGTGCATTCTTAGTTTTCATTGCTTGGTCTCCTGAAGCATCCTTCTTGCTGGCAGACTTCGAGGGTGGTTTGGCAGATACTGAGGTACAGAAAGTCACATTTATATTTAAGCAGACAACATATTGACAATGAATTGACAACAGAAAATGTGTATATGTTTGACTAGACCAATGAAAAAATTGACGTTTTTGTAAGAAACATGATAAATTTGGTTTTGAGACAATCGAATTAATATTATCAGCACCAATCAAAGGTTCTAGTCATAAATCTTTGTCATCGCCTCACGAGCAGCAGAAGAATTTATAGGTTACATCATGCACCGCTAAACTGCAAGTCAGTGAAGGGCGGAAACTAAGTAATAATTAAAGCCACTCTGCGGGAGACGTTCCATGCATAAAGCTAATCGTAAACTGTACCTTTCCCAGACATTTTCCAAAACCAAGGCGGCGAAGAAAATAAAAATAAGGATATTTGAATGACAGGCAGGTGTGTGTAAAAATCAGCTGACGACAGCCGAGGGGGCGGTTCGTTGCCAACATCTGCACAACGAAACAGACACAACAATTATCATGAGTCCCATAATGCGTTCCACAATGACACACGCTCAGGGAACAGAAGCTTTTTCATTGATGAGTAGAATCGTGCCAAAATATTAATGAGCTCAGCGATCGGATCTCAAAGTTGGTGCTCTGCTCCACTGACCCACATTTCTTCCGCGCGGGTACCCAAACTGCCGGCATGGCGGGAAAGGTTCGAAGAAGTGAGGGCGAGAAATTCTACCACTTTACAATTTCATTGAAAATTCTATGAGCCGGCTCTCCCCTTGTCAGGGTGAACGCATCGGCGGCAGAACACTGTAGCAACGCGGCAGCCACGCAGGGAGCCACACCGACGCGGTGGCCGCGCGTCCGCGCAAACTTGTCCGCTCACAAACTTCTCACCGTTCTCCTCGATCACGATGACGCAGGTGTCTTGCCGCTTCGAGGCGCCGTCGCCCCCCGCGTCGGGTTGGTCTTCCTTCTTGTGCATCTCTCTCTGTCCCCCTCACGAGCAGCGAGCCGATGCGCCATTGCGAGCGGCCATTGGCGCAAGGCCCGACGCTATCGCTCCATCTCTCTCTTCTTCGACATTACTCCCCGGCGCCCCCCCCTCCCGCCTTTTTCTCTCGTGCGGGAATGACAAGAGGTTGTCGACCTAGCCACAAAAAGCAACAACACCAAAACCAGAGCACTGACGTCTTGTGTGCGGGGACCCGCACCTTGGCCGTTTCTTGAGGCCAAAGCGCAAAAAGCCGCGCTGGCTTCGAGTCCAAAACCGCCATGCAACGAAAGAGGTTTTTCAGAGCCGTTGATTCGTTTCTTTGGAGCGTGGGAACATGAAGAACGACCCTGGTGGGAATGGAGGACGTCGTCTGCTGGGGCGGCCCAGGGCGGCCCGGGCAGCCGCTCCGTCGCCATCTAGCGGGGCGCTCTGCGAGTGCGATAGAGACAGACAGGCCGACCAACGCCTCTTCGGAATGAACCTCGCGGCAGCGACGCAGTGTAACTTTACTGATATACTGGTGGGTCGTGCATGTCGGCCGGACGGGGGGGCATCCGTAACCATATCTCGCCGACCGCGCGCGTGCGAAGCGATTACCGCACTGCCGAGGAATGTTCCTGCAAACGGAAGAAAAAATAAATAAATTATATGATAACGTCGTCCGGTGCACTACTGACTTTCTGAAAAGCTGCACGCTTTTATCAGTCTATTTCCATGACCATGCAAGCGGGAATCACGCATCCATTTCGATTTTTTTTTTTTTTTTTTTTTTTTTTTTGTGCGTAGTGGCGCAGTTTTACGCGTGACGAAACAAAACCAGCGGACTGGCTCTGAAGGGGGAAAAAAATAGGGCGCATTAGAAACGTGTCCGTTAGCGAATGGGGCCATTATTCAAACTCGCATGCGAGAACGGTTTCTGGGCGGATTTTGATTTCTCGCTGCTGCTGGGGTTGGTCGCGGTGATGGCCGCGTTGAGGCTCTCTCTGTCTCTCTCGCACCCCTACTGGTCGCGATGATGGCCGCGTTGAGGTTAGGTTAGGTCTCTCTCGCACCCACTGATCGCTCCACGCGTGCGAGAGGGACAAGCTGTGAGGACAAGGCCGCCACCATCCATCACGGAACTGCACTCCCTCCCGATCCTCAGCCGTCCAGCTTCAACCGTCATTTCCTTCTTCCCTCTCGCTCGCACTCACCGCGAAGCGCGAAGCCCCGAAGCACGTGGAGCCAGCAGCGACTCTATCTCACACGCACAGGGTGGGCCACACGGACCGCAGGGGAGAGGCATGGCGGAGTGGATAACGCTGTGCCCTGCAGCTGAAGCGACTCAGCACAGCCAGCACCGGCCGCAACAGTGCTATCAGCACGCGGCGATGCCCCTCGCCCCAGGGACTGCACGCCACGCATGGGGCTTTGCATCGTGCAGGCGCGGGGTACCGCCGCGGTCGGCACCGGGTACTGCTCTAGATCACCCTACGCCAGCGGCTCCCCATTTAGGGTCGCGGAAAAAATTATTTTAGGGTCGCGGCTTGGTCCTTAGGGTCGCCTAAGGTCGCGGAGCGCTCCCTGGCGGAAAAACAGACCTGGCGGATGCGTGGGGCGTTACGTGGGAGACAGACAGCAGCAAACCGCTGCGAGGAATCAGCCTGCAGTTCAGTGTGCAGTTTACTGTCGCAGCCCCGGTCGTAGAGCCCCGCCTCGCAGCCAATCAGTCCGCTGGCGTGTCAATGTCGGGGGCGGTGGGGTTCTCCTAGCCCCGCCCAGCACCGCTCACTTTGAAAACCAAGATAGAATCAGCATGGCGGAACGCAAACATAGAGCAGGTGCGGGATTCGAACCCGTGACACGCAGTTTTGCTTCACTCGACGCGAGGAAGAGGCGGCCCCGGTTCTAATAAACACGGCCCTCGCAAAGCCCACTCTGCCAGAAATCTAGGTAAATGCCGTATGATCACCAAGGGACCGCCCAGAAACCACGAGTGACAGTGCTGCGTCAGTGGGGACCCGCTGGCCATGAGGCTCGCCATGGGGCTCGCCATGGGGCTCGCCATGGGGCCACGCCCGGCCAGCCAAAGTTATTCATGGGAGGGAACAACAAACCGGCGACTTGGATTTCTTTTCCCGCTGCGCGTTGCCCAAAGTGGGCCACCCTAGCATGCCTTAGGCGAGCCAAGCCGGGGGCCCTGCGATGCTATCCATCCTGGTTTGCGCCTCCCTGGATGGCCGACGGCGTCGGGGCCGCGGGGGCCGCGGGGGCGTGGCGGGGGCAGGAGGAGGGCGAGGGTGGCCCCGTCCAGTTGTCCGTGTCACCCTCCCACCCCGCCGCCGGCTGCGGGATGGACTACCCACATGGCATAATAATTTGGCCTATTTGTCGGTCAGGTTTAGGCGGGGGTGGGGGCGTCGGGGGCGGCGCCGGCGGTGGTGGGGGCGCGTCGCCACGCCGGGTGGAGCGCGCCGCCAGTCCTCCGTGATCCGCCGCCGGGGGAGGCCGTGCCACCCGCCGCCGCCTCACCACGCGAGCTGCACGTCGACGCCGCCCCCACCCCCGCGCCGCCCCCGCGCCGCCCCCGGTCCGGCCACTCGCGAGTGATCGAAAAAAAATAATCCCGCGACCGACTTTTCGACTTGTGGATTGCGGCAACAGCGACATGACCTGCGCCGGCGGCAAGCTGGCCGTCGGCATGGACGCCGTGCCTGCCGTGCCGGCCGTGCCGCAGCCTGCCCTCGGCCCCGTCGGCGCCCTCGAGAACGCGTGAACAACACCGAGACAGGTCGTCCCAGTCCTGGAGTCCCTACGCCGGCACTCCCGGTCCGTGGCCGCGGCGCGACGCGCGCGGAAAGTCAAGGTGAGCACGCCGTCGCACCTCCACGTTGATGGCCACCCTGGCGGCAACCCTGCGACGCAAGCCAGACACAGGCCTCGCCGCGGCGGCGTGGCGGTCTGTGTCTCATGAAGGGAGGTGTCGCCGGGCGGCATCCCCGTCTGTCTGTCTGTCTGTCGTCGGCTTTCCGCTTGACTGCGCTTGCCGGGCCGGCAACCAAAGGGCGGTCCGACCTCACCACAGGTTGGCGGCGGTGTGGACCACAGTGGACCACATGACCACACCGTGCGTGGTGCCGTGCCAGCGGCAGCCAGCATTGTGTGTCGCATCCGTCGCGCTCGCTCGCTAGCAGGCTGGGTTAACCGCAGCGCCAATCAGGGCCCTCTGTTCGCGCGGGCTGAACCCAGCCCTGCCATTGGCTGCGCGCCGCGTGGTCGCCGACACGGCCGCTAGCAGCCGCTAGGCCAGCGGAGTTGGCAGCCCCTCGCCTCTTTGGCACACCGTAAACAACAACAACAAACAACACACGCCACAACCACCAGCAACAACAACAATACCAGTACGGTGGCGGCGAGCGGCCGCGTACTTGGGATTCATGAGTCCGTAGTAGTGCGTCCTCCGCAATGCCACATCTACTCAGTAAGCATTAAAAAGCGCGCGGCTGTCCTGGCGTCGCCGCGCCGCCTCGCGTTGGCATGCGTTCATTCGCTACACATGGGCCGGGCCCACATTACAATAAATTATGCATCCGTCTGCGGAGGCCGGGGCTAGCCGGGGCGTGTCGCTCTGTCTGTGTCGCTCGCACGGGGCATCCCGCGCACGGGGCATCCCGCGCGCGGGGTTGCGAGAGACACAGACATTGGTCGTCTGGCGGAGCAAGACGCAACATCTCTCCTGCGGCCCCCGCCCCCGCTAGGGTTGCCTACCCGCCCCGTGGGGCTCCCTGTGGGGCCGCGCAAATGTTTGCCAGCCATTTTTGGGTCGCGAGCCGAATAAGGTTGGAAACCGCTGGTCTAACCTAACCTAACGACTCCCGGGATGAGTCCGCCGAGCCATTTGTGCCTGTTTGTGGGTCGCTCCCCGTCACCGCCTTCTTCGCGTCGACTTCTTCCTCCGTCATGCAATCTTTTGCCGATGGCGGGGGGGGGGGGATTGACATGGTATGAAATTACAGAGCCCCCCCCCCCCCCCCCCCCGTCGACTCGAGGGCCCTCTCCCTTCCCGGCAGCCACTGCGTTGCCGCTCGGCAGTCCACACGAGGAGGCGAAACATTCCCACGATGCACCAGGAGGGTCGCGGACGTTAGCCATGCCTTGCCGGCTGCATCTGGACTTCGCAGGCCGTCGGTATGACAAATCGCTCTGCCCGCTCACCTAGACTGTGCCACTAAGGGTCCCCGCCAGCCGCGCCGCGTGCAGAGATCAGAGACCGGCGGCGAGTGGCAGACGGGGGGCGGAGGGCGCTGCTTCGCAACACGAGGACGACAAGTTGGGGAGGGAAGACCCCGATGCCTCCCCACCGCAAACAGCGACACTGGAGGGATGGGCGATACCCTAGGCATAGCCGAGGGGCGTCCCGCCGGGCACATTCGGGAGCCCCTTTCTTACTTCCTTTTTTTTCTGACGTCATCAATCTTAGTCAGGCGCAGTGTATTCGCCGCTGGGTTGGCAACCCTGTGGCGGGGCTTAGGGCCCCCGCGGGCTGGCGGGGCCGCCGGACTGGACTGCTCCTCGAGGGATTCGGGTTTGGAGGGGCATCCTTCCATTCATCGCCGGAGGATGCGACAAAAACGACGACCGCGGCGAAGCGCAGTGTTGCCACGTAAGCAGGCCAACATCCCCACGGTGTGTCGAAAGGGTTGCCAACCTCAGCCTGCCCACTGGGCAACCTCTCGACAACCAATCCCGGATATTGCCTACTGCCTGTAGGACAGATTTAGGTTGGCGACCCTTTTGTGGGAAGTGCCGCTTATTATGTGGCAACACTGACGACGTTCTTGGACGTGTTTCCACGGCGGGGCCGCGGCGCTCGTGCACTCGGTGTCGTGTTCGGGGACGTAGTTCCTGACGGCGACAAATAGTGTGAAATCAATAGCGCGCTGCATCGTGGCGCGAGGTTGGTCGGCCTGGTCGGACCACTGGTCGGGACAGCGCGGGAAGCCGGCACCGCACTGCCTGCCTGCCCCGCCTGTCCCGCCCGCCCCCGGTGCGAAAATCTACACACTCACAACACCCCCGCCCCCTTTACACATATCTACACTCAGGCACACACACAGACACACACGCACATAGACACAAGGCTTTCAACTCGTAATGAAGCCGTGCTGTTCCCTCGCCGCTTGTCTCCTTCTCCAGGACGACCCGCGGTTACGACAACCCCATTATTACCACCCAAAACAAAAACAGTATAAACACGAAAACAGAAACAAAAATAAAATAAAATAAAAAACAACAAAAAAATACTTTGCTTGCAGTGTATGGGGCGCGTAGTAAAATGGGTGGATGTAAATTCCTCCCCTCGGGTACCGCGGTGGCTCCAAGGTGAAGGTGCGCGGTGTAAAGTCAGGCTCCTCAGCGAGGCACTCGGTCGGTACGCGGCACTCTCTCTCTCTCTCTCTCTCTCTCTCTCTCTCTCTCTCTCTCTCTCTCTCTCTCTCTCTCTCTCTCTCTCTCTCTCTCTCTCTCTCTCTCTCTCTCTCTCTCTCTCTCTCTCTCTCTCTCTCTCTCTTTTCTCGCGAGACAGCCTCTGCCGTCGAATCTGGAGGGAAGACCTGCTCGGCGCAAACTACTGGAAACGAAAATCATCCCTGCATTCCGGCAGAGCCCCCGGCTGTCGACGAAAGAATGCGATACGATGAGAGAGAGAGAGAGAGAGAGAGAGAGAGAGAGAGAGAGAGAGAGAGAGAGAGAGAGAGAGAGAGAGAGAGAGAGAGAGAGAGAGAGAGAGAGAGAGAGAGAGATCGGCCGGGAAGAGCCAGAGGGGACGAAGGGGCTGTTCCATTTTCCGTTCCATGAACGCGTGGTGTGAGTGTGCGTGCGTGTGCTTGGATTGCCGGGGGTTGGGGCGGGCGTCCATTGCGCTGCGTCCTAATGGCAGCGGCCCCGCTGCACTGTGAGCCGGCCCACTGGTCTGCAGCCCGGACCCCCTGCTTCACGCTGTATCGCCCACTGTGTCCTGGTGAAATGAAGCGACGCCAAGACTCCGCCTTTGCAAGTTTCAGGCCTTATCTGTTCCCCGAGAGGGACCCCGTCCCGTCGCTCTGTATCTGTCGCCCCCGCACGGCACGCGTCGGCGAGAGCGTCGTGAAGGCGAGCGGCATTGTCCAGAGCGCCTGCAGCGCGGCGGATGGGCACGCCCGCCGCACCGCGGCGCGCACCGCTAGCCTACCCGCCAGGCGCTACCCGCCGACCATTTGCAGACAATCGTCTTATCAGGACCGCGGGCCGGACAAAGACAGGCAGCGGCCAGCCAAGTTACGTGTGAGGGGAAGGAGAAGAAGAAAAAAAATAACGTCACCACTTTGAGAAAAACGGTACTAAAAAATAAAATGCGGTAACGGGTATCGAACCCATACCTCTAGGTCGGCAGGCTATGCGCCTGACCGTGCGGCCACTTCGATAATGCGAATCTAGTCCCGGTTCAACTGCAGCACGACCGGCGAAAGTGCGGCGGCGGCAACTGTAGGGGAACCGACGGGAAACCGACGCCGGGCGACTATTTCTGGCTTTGGTTTTACTTTCAGCGCTGCCGGCAGTAGGTCACGGCCTGGAGTGCGCGAGGGGGGGGGGAGGGGGGAAGAGGGGTGTCATCGGGCCGTAAAGTGCCGACCTGCCGCAATGTCGGCCCGCTTTAATGTTTTATTTGACCTAACAGCAGCCACAAACGCAAAATAATAAATAGTGGTCCATGGCGGTGGTACGCTCACTCACAGTATTTTAACCACCAGGTGCGCGTGTGTCTTTGTGTGTGTGTGGGCAGAGGGCAACTTATCGGTTCAGGCCCCGAAGACCAGGGCATCACAGTGGGTTCGCCACGCTGTGTTGC
>CM060102.1:1791982-1856141 GCA_030522485.1 Stenchaetothrips biformis | reverse complement strand
GGGCGAAGGACCTGGCTCCGCCGGCCGGCCGCCCCCGCAGGACTGCCGCCAGTGGGCCAGAGGGCCGGTGGAGGCGGTCCAAATCCCGCCCGGGTTTTGAGCTACAGAGTCCTCACATGGGACTGGAACCGAACGTGTGACCCCACCAATGGATTGCTCTTTCACGTCTAGAGTTTTGGCCGCCTGCGGCGGTCCTCTGCTGGTCCACTGTGCGCAGGGCCTGCGGGGCCGCACTCACCTTATGCGTGACGCGGGGGCCCTTCTTGCTGTCCTGGCCCTGGGCGAGGACGAGGAAGCCCAGCAGCACGACAACTGCCACCCCCAGGGTGCGGACGGCGCAAGAAACACTCCGCATTTTGCGCGCTTGTCGCTCAGCAGCCAAGCCCAAGCCAGAGTGCGGCGATGGTGAACAACAACTGTCCACGTCAGGTCGGAATTCCGGTCCGGGCTCGATCTCGCTGTCGGCGCCGCACTGCGAGGAGCGGCTGCTGCGGCGGCTGCGGCGGCTGCGGCGGCAGCAGCCCTCTCTGCGCTGCCAACCGGCATGGCTTCCTGTCATGTCACAGTGGGCCACGTGAAGCACCCGCCGTGACTTGCCGCGGTTTCGCTGCCGTTCTGCTGCACGAAGCGGCCGCGGTGAGTTTATGTTTTTTGAGAATGCACAAAAATCGTGACTTGGTTTTGAGACGAAACTGTTATGTACTGAGCGGTGAATTTTTCATTTGGCAGCTATTTCTCATCTTGTCAGCAGTCAGTTCACCGCTGCGAACGCTGTCTGCTAGTATGTTTTGCTCCACTATTTATGTTTCTCACGGATTTAGATGATATCTACATTGAAAGATGATGGTTCTCGTTCAAAATATAAGAATCACATTATTAGTTGCTGTTATTTTTACCATGTCTTGCCGTCGCAACCATTCGTAAATACACCATTGACGATGTGTTCAAGTTTCGGTAAGAAATGGAACACCGACATGTATTTATGTTTTGTACTATTTTGCCTTGATCAGATAATGCTGTGACCATCTTTTCTTTGTCTGTTTTAGGGAAGAAGTAAGGGACATGTTCCAACATGCATATGACAGCTATTTGCATCACGCTTATCCATACGATGAATTGCGACCGCTCAGCTGCGATGGTGTTGACACTTGGGGAAGGTGAGTTTGCCTGCCGTGCTCTCTCCTGTTTTTGTTGAAATGGGTTCTAGTGTAAAATGTTTCAACTGCCAAATTTAATTTGAATCAATTTTCATTTCAGTTACTCCCTCACATTGATAGACGCATTGGACACACTAGCTGTGATTGGTAACTTCTCAGAATTCAGACGTGTTGTGAAGATTCTTACGAAAAAGCAAAATTTTGATGCCAACATAAACGTTTCAGTTTTTGAAACAAATATACGCATTGTTGGAGGATTACTCAGTGCACATCTTCTCTCCCACAGGTTTGTATGCACACTCCTTGGCTCAATGACAGTGAATTGAAGCTTCATACTCTCTTCTTGACAAAGTGTTGATTTTTCTTGTGTGTAATTATAGAGCTGGTGTTGAGCTGGAACCTGGTTGGCCTTGCAATGGTCCTTTGCTTCGCCTTGCCGAAGATGTTGGAAAGAGACTTCTTCCAGCGTTTTGATACACCAACAGGCATGCCCTATGGTACTGTCAATCTGCGACATGGGGTGCCTCCAGGAGAAACAACAATCACCTGCACAGCAGGCATCGGCACCTTTATCTTGGAATTCGGTACTCTATCCCGTTTGACTGGAGACCCAGTCTATGAGGAGGTGAGCTGTCATTTAACATGTAGAACTTTGTCCGAATTTAATTTACCCTAAGATAACACTTTTGCAAATTTTTTTGTTGTCAGGTGGCAATGAATGCTCTCCACGCTCTGCGCCATTATCGCTCATCAATAGGTCTGGTTGGGAACCACATCGATGTTGCCACCGGGAAGTGGACAGCCCTAGATTCAGGGATTGGTGCTGGTGTAGATTCTTACTACGAGTACCTTGCCAAAGGAGCTGTGCTTCTCCAGCAACCCTCACTCATGAAGATGTTTGAGGAAAGCCGAGCAGCAATTGATCGCCATCTCAAGAAAGACGACTGGCATCTTTGGGTGACGATGACAAAGGGACAAGTCACCCTTCCAGTTTTCCAGTCTTTGGATGCATATTGGCCGGGAGTCCTCAGCATTGTTGGTTGGTGTCAGTTTTTTCAAGTTAACTAGTAGGGTCTAAAATTAAACTGAGCTCAACCATTGACCTGAATGAAACTTTCCAGGTGATATATCATCTGGAATGAAGTCCCTGCATAACTATCATCAAGTTTGGAAACAGTTTGGTTTCACGCCAGAATTTTATAATATTCCTCAGGTTTATATATATTTTTGTTTCTCATTTTTGTGGCCAGTGTTATTTATTTTCTTCACCTCTGCATTATTCTCTGTCATCAGGCTGAAGTAGGAACTAATCGTGAGGGGTATCCATTAAGACCTGAACTTGCGGAATCTGTCATGTACCTATCAAGAGCAACAGGAGATCCTTTCTTGCTGGAGGTTGGTGTTGACATTCTACGAAGCATCCAGCATAGTGCTCGCACCCCTTGTGGCTATGCAACTGTAAGTCAATACAAACCAGTAAGAAGTGAATCAGAAAGTTACTGAAGCAGTTTTTGACCACAGATTTCTTTTTCTCTCTGTTTAGATCAAAGATACCAGAGATCATCGGCAAGATAATAGAATGGAATCATTTTTCTTGGCAGAGACCACCAAGTATTTGTATTTGTTATTTGACCCAGATAATTTTATTCATAATCGTGGTCAACATGGCTCAATAGTGAAAACACATTGGGGAGAGTGTATAATGGAGGCTGGTGGATATGTATTCAACACAGGTAATGATGCTTTTATCTACCCTCAGTGCTATTCAAAGGGTACACATAGTATTAAATTCTTACAATTTTTCTTGATTCTGTAGAAGCACATCCATTTGATGCTGGTGCCCTACATTGCTGTAGTAAGACGAAAGACCACCCTTTCATTCTTGACCTTGATTCATTTCGAGGTGAGACTTTACATACTCATCAAAAGCGAGAGGACATGAGGACGTGTTGATAAGCTGAGGCGTGAAAAGCAAGTTCTAGAGCAGAAACTAAAATTACTGACTGAGAAAAAAGAAGCCATTGGTGAGTACTAATTTTTTTTTATTGACACATGTACATCTATCTTGTAAAATTTAAGATTTTAACACTAATCTTGGTTTTGTTTTTTAAATTGCAGTTCAATTAACCAAGTCACTGGCAGCTGTGGCAAATGTCCCACCTGCTTCAAATCTAGTCCTGAAGGAATCAGCTCTTACTCCAGAGAAAGTTGAAGAGAAGACTGAACATTTGAATGTAGGCTATGGTCAGGTTGTAGAAGTAAAGTGGCATGGAAGTGTTGAGGGTGAAAATGTGTGGCATACCAAAGCTGAGAGTGAAACTGTGAAACAAGTCTCTCGGAGTGCCGATGGTGGAGAGGGGATTGGTACTAATGTGGAAGTGAGTTATCAAACAGAAGGTAAAGAGACCAAAGAAAATTTTGGGGAGGAAGACATTATTCATTCTGATGAGAAGCTTGAAAACTGCTTTTGAAAGTATACCCCATTTTGACAGAGATGGGGATCATAACAAGAAAATGTCAGTCTCAAACGAGCTCAAGAAAAATCCATCTGTTGTCACGAGGTCACCCTCCAGTAATTACATGAAAAATGCGCCTGCACTCCCAGATGTGTCAGGAGTGTCTTCTTTATTAGAAGCTCTTGATTCTTTATTCACAAGCCAAAAGAAGGAGAATGCTCCAGAGAAAAAGCCATTTGATCCTCAAGATTTACTGACTAAAATTAGGTATAATCCGCAGTATTTTGTTAATAGTTCATGGATAAACGCATATGAGTGTTTGTCATGTGATCTTCAGCCATTCCTACAAAGATGGTCCATGTCAGGCGAATTTTTTACAACCTAATGGTGGAACAGACACCTGATGACTGATAAAGTACATATTATTTTGCTCCAAAGACTTGGCCCCTGAATGAAGACTGTTTTCAGTTGTATTTTATAGACACATCCTGTGGTCCTGTGGTCATTCAAGTACCAAAATGCTCAGTTTTCTTTTCTCTATTTTTCCCCCTCATTTTGAAAGAAAAGCATTTGCTAGTGTAGTTTATGCAGGACTCTTTTATTTTTTAAATGAGCCTGCTCTTCTTCCATTTGGTTCATAAGTGCAAGGTGCTTAGTGGCTGTTCTATTGCCCTCCTCATGCTCTGTCTGATAGGCAGGCATGCAACCAAGTAGTATGGCTGTGTTAGGATCAAGTCTTCAGAAGATTTCAGTGTGTGATGATAGCTTAAGGAATTTACTGACAGCATCATGAATGTTGTACAGCTTTTTTTTTTTTTGTTTGTTTGTTTTCTTGAATTGTATGAATTTTTTTCCCCAAGTGATCTTTGTTGTTTCGCGTGAAAGAATGCAATGTAATTCATATGTTTTTCTGGTCTGTTATTGTTGAGGCATTTAATGAATGTTATTGTGAGTCGGTGATGTGTATCAAATTCTTAAAATGTATATGATAAAAATATTATTTATTTTTTGAGAGTTTTTTGTAAAAAGCAAACTGGAGTTGTCTATCATTATTGGTTAACTCTATGTACAAAATTTGTAAATACATATATATTTACTTGCATAATGTAGAAAAAATTATTGATTTTCAACTTTAAAACAGAATCAGCGTATTTAAAACGCAAAAGAATTGATGAGATCTCACTGAATCAGTTTCAGCTCACGTCCAATAGAAACAAAGGCATCCACACAATAATCAATGTCCTCCTCTGTGTGAGCTGCTGAAATTTGGACTCGGATTCTTGCCTTTCCATGTGGGACAACTGGGTAGCTGAATCCTACCACATACACTCCTCTACCTGTAGTAAACACAACATCAAGTAACATAACACGAATTTTCCTCTAGATGGTTTTGAAATGGGTTCTTACTTACCCAACATTTTCTCAGCGAATTGTGCTGCAAGTGCCGCGTCACCAATCATGACAGGGCAAATGGGGTGGTTGTCCCCTGATATTGTGAATCCAGCTGCCTTCATCATCATCCTGAACTTCTCGGTCCCTGTCTGTAGTCTGGATATCAGTTGGTTTGGCGACTGCAGCAAGTCGAACACCTGCAAATCAATTTTCAAATAATTTTGCGGCAATAAAAGTTACTTGCATTCATACTAAGGATTATCATTTGAAACTGTTTCTTGTGTTTCTTTGCTTCTTGTTTTTTCTACCTTGCTTGCTGTTGCTGTGATAGCGGGTGGGGGGGAATTGGAGAACAGGTATGGGCGAGATCGCTGTCTTAGAAGCTGAATCAATTCAGTACTTCCGGTGGTGTAGCCACCTGCTGCGCCACCAAGGGCTTTCCCCAGTGTTGAATTGATTATATCAATCTTTCCGCTTATTCCATGGTACTCTTCAGTTCCTCTACAAAAAAATAGGAAATGGGGAGGGGGACATCTTAGTTGCAACTTTCCAAAGATACTACTCAAATAGATGCACTCTACAATTTTTTGAAAATATTACCGGCCAGTGCTTCCATAAAAACCTGTGGCATGGCATTCATCAATGAGGGTCAGGGCACCATATCTCTCTGCCAACTCAACAATTTGTGGGAGAGGTGCCACAGTGCCGTCCATAGAGAAGACACCATCTGTGACAATCAGTTTAATCCTGCTGCTTGAACTGTCTTTCAGTTGCCTCTCCAAGTCTGAAAAGAATGTAGGCATTTTAAACCCAACAGTCCCAACAGCAGGTCACTGTGACTGACAGCTTTTTTTTTTTTTAAATTCACCTTCCATATCTCTGTGTTTGTATCGGTTCTTTTTTGCTTTGCATAAACGAATTCCATCAATTATCGAAGCGTGGTTGAGTTCATCTGAGAAAACTGCGTCTTCAGGCCCAAGTAAAACTTCAAATATTCCCGCATTAGCATCGAAGCAGCTTATGTACAGAATTGCATCGTCTCTGCCATGGAATTTAGCAATTTTCCTCTCAAGCTCCTAAAGAAAGGAAAAAAGAATTATTTTACTTGTTGCAGTAATTTATAAATTTTAATTTTCCTCTTACCTTGTGAATGTCCTGGGTACCACAGATAAAGCGAACTGAGCTGAGGCCTGCCCCATATTTGTCAAGAGCTTCTTTTGAGGCTTCTATGACTTCTCGGTTGTTCTAAATAAGACAAGAAAATAAGCAATGGCATACTGGTTCCACGACATGTGCCATACAGACACCACAACTCAGTACTTACTGCAAGACCAAGGTAATTGTTAGCGCAAAAGTTAAGGATGGGAGCTTTGACGTTTTGCACCCTGACTGCAACTTTCTGGGGCGATTGAATTATACGCTCCTCCTTCCAAGTGCCCGCAGACTTGATTCCACCGAGAGCTTCATCCAGGATGTCCTTGAGTTGCGCTTGGGCGTGCGAGAGCCTGCTCTGCTGCAGGAACAGGAGGGCAGCGCGATGCTGCTGAGCGGACCCTGCAACACAGGCGAGGAGCGAGGCCTTGAGCGCCTCAAGCACCTGAGGTAGGCAGGGTACCTGAGGTAGGCAAGGTAGGCAACCCAACCACCACCCGTGAGGCGCCCGTGCCTCCGATCCAGCTGAGGCATTAATTAAGACAGACTCAGATTGAGTCACCTCCGAACTGGGGACCAAGGACGTGACATCGATATCTCAGCTTGTCGAATGTAATCGGACGACGAACGAACAGCGAGAGTCACATAAGCTGTTGTTATAGGTTCCGGTGACACAGGTTCAAATTTTCCCGGATAAGTAAAGGCCGTTGGCGGGGTTGCCTCCTTGCCAGGCGGCGCGCCGCCCCCTTGCGCCGCCCCCTTGCGCCGCCCCCTTGCGCCGCCCCCTTGCGCCGCCCCCTTGCGCCGCCACCTTGCGCCGCCCCCCTGCGCCGCCCCCCTGCGCCGCCCCTTGTTCTGCTGGCGGTGCGTCCTCCTCCAGCAGAGCCTCAAGTAGCCACGCTGGTTCTAGGCGGACTGGAAGACCCACGCCGCCGCCGTACTCACAGCTGCGTCGAAGCATGGCGGCGCGTTGACGGGCAGGTGCAGGCGGTGTCCGCGGCCGGGGGGACTGCCGGTGGCGACGGCGACTGAGCACGCCGCCGTGTGGCTACCGCGCGTTCCGCGGTACAGTACGGCGTACAGTAATTACAAAGTCGTGGCCACGATAAAACCAAAGTGCGCTCGCGGCCGGTGGAACGGACTCAACAACAACAGGTGGGAAGTGAGTGCGACTACGCTCGGCGAGTCCCTAAGGCCTCCTCGCTCGCGCCGCTAGTCCGCCTAGGCGTCCCGGCTACATAGTCCATGGCGACAGGGGCGGGCAGGGGGGCGGGCAGGGGGGCGGGCACGCAACCAATAGCCACGCAGACGAACAGGTCGCGGCGGGCCTAAAGAAGTAAAGAAAACAACACCACATCCTGTCAAGGTCAAATGTGTGTTGCCGGCTGGGTGCGTCCCAGCGCGCCGGAGCCCCGCGGGGAGGAGGGGGAGGGGGCTCCGGTGCGGGGTCCGAGTGAAGGAGAGAGGGAAGCTAGAGGGGTCAAGCTGCACCGGTGCATTCGCTCTGCCTCCCTCGCACCCTTACCCATCTCCCGACGAGTGCGAGAGTGACAGAGCGAGACGCCCTGTTCGGAGTGAGCCTGCTGCAACTGCACCGCACCTCCCACCTCACTGGCTGCTGCCACGCTGCGCGGTGTGTGTGTGTGTGTGTGTGTGGGGGGGGGGGACGCCACACTCGCCGCCACCGTCTCCACACCGCGGGTGGACTGCTGGCCTACCTCGCAGGCGCTCCCGGCGTCCAAGTCGGCGCACAGTGGGCCAGGAGGCGGTCAATATTCCGGACGGCTTTTTAACTCCAGAGTCGCTAAATGAGTCTCGAACCGATCGTGTGACCCCGCCAATGGATTGCTCTACGAACGAGGAATCTATTGGTGGAGTCACACGCTCGGTTCGAGTCCCATTTAGCGACATGAAGCGAAGAATTTTCGAAATTTAGCGCCTTTATTTCATGCGGTTGGTGAGATTGGGCGCATGCGCGGTGCGGCGCTTGGCGCATGGCGGCAGCTGCGCATCAGCACGAACTCCGAGACCACTTGTGTTCATTCTGAAAGGTATGTCTACATTTGGTGTTCAAGATATTTGTATCCATAACTGTTCAATCTATCAGCATTCCTGCTATTTTATTTACTCTCGCACGAGTTACGTCAGTTCTTAAAATGTCAGTTTCCGACAAAAGTTTATACTGTGGTGCGTGTTCCACGTTCCGGACAAATTTTTTCCTTTTCGGGCCTTTGCGCGTTAGATTTGCCTATTTTCATGCGGTTTTATTTGCGCCTTATGTCCATTCTCATATTGCGAATAGTCGTCAAGTTGTTTTTGCCATGGCCTGCTCGCGGCTCGTTGTATTGCACAGCGGAGTGGAGTACTCATAACCCCACTTTGCACGTTGCCTCCGGGTGCTCTAGGAGCCCTCGCCTTCTTGCTTCTGCGTTGGCTCAATCTGCGCATTTGAACCGATAAAATGTCTCAACTGTCGCAGTTTCAGGTTCAACTTAAAACTCGGTGGCTGTAATTTTTTTATTTGTTTGCAAACCAGTCTATTAAATTGGTTCGAGCCAAGCCGGTCGCTTCTGTACATTCCCCTAAAGCTATGTCACCTTCATAAATCCATTTGTTTTCCATGGTTTTGCCTTTTCCAGTTGAATATGGAAGCTGCCACAGCCAATGGTGCCAGAGGTGGGAGAGGCACACCTCGAGGCCGAGGAGGTCCTCCGGGAGGACGTGGATTTAGAGGTGGAGTAGGAAACTCACCTGGAGGACGTGGATTTGGACGTGGAAGAGGGGGCCCCCCTGGAGGACGTGGATTTGGAGGTGGTCCCCCTGGAGGCCGTGGGTTCAGAGGGGGCCCACCTGGAGGCCGTGGGTTCAGAGGTGCAAGAGGAAACTCACCTGGAGGACGTGGGTTTGGACGTGGACGGGGAGGTCCTCCTGGGGGACATGGATTTGGACGTGGGCGAGGAAACTCACCAGGAGGACGGGGATTTGGACGTGGACGGGGAGGTCCTCCAAGAGGACGTGGATTTGGACGTGGACAAGGCCATCATCCTGAAGGAGTAGATCTTTCTAAAAATGCTCTAGAATATCCTCAAATCCTAACTAAGCCTGTTAAGTACGTACTTTTTGAATGGATTGTATCATCATTCCTGTGTAAATGTTCGTAATTTGGACCCTAACTGTATTTGTTCTCTCTCTTTATTTAGGCTTTACATCATGCCATCATGTCTTACCCCTTCACTCAAAATAACAAATGTGCCAGTAAACAATTTTGCGACGCAGTTCGAAGAGCTAAAACGTTTTCTTTTCAATATTTTGAAGGGTCCTTGCACCATCTCTTCTGAAGCTGAACTAGTATTCTTTTACCAAAAGAACCTTCGTGGTTTGTGGGAAGTCATTTTTGCATTTAATTCGGACCGAGGAAGACCATCAGCTGTGAAGGCTCTATCTGTAATCCATGGAAAAGTGTTTCAAAGTCACCACTTGATTGCCGAAAGGTTTGATACTTTACTGGAAGATGATAGCCTTGTAACTGAAAATTGTGTTAGGGTCTCAAACCTGTCAACAGAAACAACAGAGGAAATGTTGTGGCAATTATTTGAGAGTTGTGGGAAACTTGGGATGATATATTTAAATCGCTTGCAGGAAGATTCTCTGGAAGCCTTGGTTAATTTTGAGAAACCAGATTCTGTTACTGAAGCCCTGAAATTAGATGGTGCAAAGCTAGACAATTCTAGTATCAATGTAGTTCATTTGGATTGGAATCAGAGTATCAGAGTTCACATGCCCAATGAATTGACAGAAAATCAACTGAATGTTGAGCTGAAGGATTTCAAGCCCACTTTCATTAGAATTATCTCATCCAAGAACAAAATTGCATTTGTTTATTTCCCTGTAAGTCTCAGCTTTTATAATTTTAAGTTTTTTTTAAGATTTTAATTTGTTTTATGAATTGAATGATGTTGGGTTTCAGACAAAGAAGCTGTATACCAAAGCTGTAACAACACTGAATGAAACAGGGTTCCTGGGAAACAAAGACTGTGTGACTCCAGCTGTTGAGCACAAGGTGGTGACTCGTTTGTTTGGTGCCGCTGGTAAGATACCTAACCTACCCAACCTTTGCAAAATCTTCAATCAAACTTGTTCTCCTCATGCTTTTTTCTCCATAACCTTTTTATTTTTAAATCTTTTCCAGGTTTGCCGGTGTCTCCTGTAAAGCTCGTATCATCATTCCAGTCCTTTGGGGCTATCAAGAAACATCACCATCATCCAAGAGTGCACGGCGCTTTTGTCATTGTTTTTGATGTATGTTATCAGATATTTTACTTGTTTTTGTGAGTCTAAAGTTGTTATCTTATTCTTTTTTAAAATTAATTTTATGATCAAATACCTTATTTTACAGTCTAAACAAGCAGCTGATGATGCCATCAAAGCCTCACCAGTTCTAGTAGATGGCGTACCATGTCCTGTTAGTGACTCAGCATACAATCTTCCACCTGTAATAAAGAAGAAGCAAATAAGGGAAAATTTGGAAAATACAAAAAAGGAGCTTGAAGAAGGTGACTCTGAGGAGGAGGAGGATAATGATGACGAGGATGATGACGATGATGATGATGATGAGCAGGAGCTGCTGGAAGAGGAGGAAGATGACGAAGCAGTAGATGAAGAAGAGGAGGAGGATGATGATGATGAAGGAGAGGATGGTGATGATGACGAAGATGAGGAAGAATCTGAAGAAAGTATGGATGCATCCAATGGTGTGGAAGTAAGTATGATTTGGGTTTTTGTTTGTGTCTTTTTTCCTATAATTATTTTCTATTGGTAGTAAGTTTGTTTGTATGCTGATTTCATTACCTAATTTTCTTGGTTTTACTCTTGTTCCAGGCAACACACAAACAACCACCGTCTCAAATTAATCTTAAACGAAAAGGAGCTCCTAATAATAGAGGCCAAAAGAAGAAGATGCCTAAGATTAATTAGTTGTTGGATTGTGTGGTAAGTTTGCTAAACTTAAGAAAAAAGAAGAAGAAAAAGGGAACTTTGATTCATTGAAAGACTTTTACTTGGCAAGCAAATTATTGTTATATAAGGGACTAACACAGTTTCTTTGAATAAAATTGTCACTACATACATGTCACCTGCTGTCACTTTTGGCTATACTGACAAATTGCTTCTCCCTTGTCTTCATGTCCTTTCTCCTGCCCATTACATTGCAAATTTTGTCTTTCAGAAATGCATGACTAGTATCCTTTGTCACTCGAAACCGTGAAAGCAGAATGTGTGCTTGACGCATGGGGGCCTTCCTAGCCACCCCGAGAACATCCCGGGCGATCAGGTTCTCGCCGACGCCGCCAGGTGGAGCCTCTGATGCCCCGGCGCTGGCGATACCCCGCCACTGGCAATACCCCGCCACTGGGGAAGTCCGACGACCTGTGCAGGCGACCAAAACTCTAGACGCGTTTTACGCTTCTGAGTCGCAACACCGGACTCGAACTGACCGTGTGACCCCACCAACGGATTTCTCATGCGGAGCGCCATCCATCAGTGGCGCCGCTCGTTCGGTCAGAGTCCCATTTAGCGACGGCAGAGCTCAAAACGCGTCTAGAGTTTTGTCTGCCTGCGCCGGTCTTGTGGTCCACTGTGGAGAATTACACCAGGCTTGTTCCGCAGACCGACTTTTCGACGACCCTCTGCGCCGAATTGTTCGTCTGTCCGCGAAGAACGCTTCCGAAACGGAGCAAAGAGCGGGCCGGGGAAGTGGCTTGAAGCCGTGAGTAGGCAGGTACATCATTAATCTTCCACGTCTGGTAATTGCTCGAAATGGCGCCAAAACCAACACCAAAAGGGGTGGGGGGGGGGAGAGCGAGACCAGTGGAAAGGGGGATGGGGAGGTCATCTTTCGGGAATCAATAACAGTGCTCGGGCCACCCGAGCGCCAATGTACACAGCGAAAGCACTCGGACTGTGGAAAAGTGAGAGCACAGTGGGCCAGAACGTGCATAGGCAGTCCAAATCCCAGACGGGTTTTGAGCTCCAGAGTCGCTAAATCGGACTCGAACCGAACGTGTGACCCCACAAATGGATTGCTCTCCGAACGAGGAATCCATTTGTGGGGTCACACGTTCCATTCGAGTCCCATCCAGCGACTCAGGAGCTCAAAACGCGTCCGGGTTTTTGGCCGCCTCAACAGTCTTGTGGCCCACTGTGGGGGCGTCTCGTAGGGGTGCGAGAGAGACAGCGGCGCAGCGACTGCTCGGAACGGCTTGGCTGGAGCGACGCGAGGCGATTAGTGTCAGCGGGGAATGTGCACCCTCACCCCCTTCACGGGTTGGCGCGGCGTGGCGGTGTGGGCGGCAGCGGTGGGGGCGCAGGTCTCGGCACGGCCGCAGCAAACACCCACACGAGCCCACACGAAGCGAAAGGCGCGAGAAGGGAAGAACAACGAGGAGCCACGCGACAGCGCGACAGCGGCAATCCCTGGGGGCCGAATGCACTCCGTCCAGTAGTGTGTGCCTCCCCTAACGCGGACCCCGCGCGCACTGTGGGCCTGAAGGCCGGCGCAGGCGGCCACAACTTTAGACGCATTTTGAGCTCCAGAGACACCCAACACCCGTCAGGCCTCTATAAAATACACTATCTATATCCAATAAATTGTCAGTCAGAGACTACGCGTGACCTAACCTATCCTATGGTCCACTCAAATCCTCGGTACAGCTTCTGTGTCTATCTCAGTCTTCTGATACAACTCAAAGACCCTCTGGCCTCGCCTTCAGCTAGTCTCATAGTGCCGAGGTGATGGGTACCACTGAGCCCCGGTCAACTCACGAGTAGGCGACACACCGCACACGGGCGGCAGCCAGTTGCCTACCCTCTAGGCGCTAACTGTTGCGTGGTTGGATTTTGCGCAGTTCGGTCCCAATCCCCCTACCAAGTTCAGGAGAAAGGCATAAAAAAAACAAAAAAAAATTCAGCATCTTCAATAAAATGGTTTATTTACATCATTGGCTGAGTCTGTCAGACATGTCTGCTATATATAAGTATACATAGAATAATATAAAAATATACACAAGTTGCACTTAAAACACAAAAAAAGAAAATGACTCTATATGCCAACGTAATTAATAAAAACAGTTTTATGGAGAAACACACAATATGGAGCCAGCAGCGATCAACAATTTCTGTACATCAAATAACCACAAAGCATACCCCTGGAAGGAAGCTTACATTGCAATCTCAAAATAATGAACACAATAATAATAATAATAAATCAGGTCTATAATTCATGAACATAAAATAACTATAATAATATTAATAATAATAATAATAATTACTGTATTATATAGTATCTACATATACAGCAATAAGGATTTGGTTTGTTTGGGCTGCACTTCTAGATGAAATTTGTTCATTAAACAAAAAACAAAACAAAAAAATAATTTTATGTCAAGTAAATAGCATGTGTTAACAAATAAATACTGGACATGTACATCCACTTATTCATGCTAAAAGACAAGAAAATGATCACATGATTTTTCTATTTAAAAAGTAAGAAGGCCAGAGCCTTTTAGACTTAGCGTGGAGAAACAGCAGGGACTTCCCCCTGCCTGCAATCATAGTGAGGACATAAATTTTCATCTTCTCCTGCGACCCGCGTGACTAAGCTAAGGAATGTCATCATTGTCATCAAACGGAGCCATAAGCTGAGATCATCCTCGTCAACAAAACCTCAAAAACAATTAAATAATACAGACTCCACGACATGACCTTGGAGCCAGAGCTAAAAGTAAAATCAGGGCAAGGCAAATTCGTTTCACCAACACTTGGTGTAGTCAGCTAGAGAATAATGGAACTATTTGGCTATAAGAATGTTTTGTCTACATAATTTACTATTTTTCACTAGTTTAGAATATTTAGAGGAAAATGGAGAGAGAACTAGAGCAAAGCTGAATAATGTCATTTTACTTCATCTTGCGGTCCCCAATCATGGCATGGGGAGCCAAGTCTTTCTTGACATTCAATATTTTCCCAGCTAATTAAAAAAATGGAGACATCTCATAATCCATGGCAAAAAGATACCCACCCAAGCTATTTTCGAAATTCACACTTGCAAGAAACTTACGCTACTCTTTGAAAACATCGAGGCATTTGCCTGATGAATGTAACAAAATTAAAAGGTGGGGTTCTAAAGCAAAGTATTTACAATCGATTGCACTGATCAAAGTACATTCATGCTTCCATTCATTCATACATACGCGCATACATACAATCTCACAAACGCACAGACACAAACATGAATTTTCTAATTAACGAAACAACATTGCATTTTGTAGTCCGGTTTCAAAGTTCAATAACAAACGTGGACTTGATACGACCAAACTAATAAAATACTATGTGCAGCCCATCACATATTCTACGCTACACTCCTTTGGGTGTGGCAGCGCATCACGAGTCTACCAATCTGAAGCGAAGATAAATATAAACGAAGGATGAATGAAATTTGAAGCCGGACTACGGGCTGCGGGGCGTTGGGCGTTGCGTCGAGCAGCTTTGGATCTAGGAGACTCTGGACGTGCGCGCCGCGGCCTGCTGGGCGAACAGCACCCCCTGGTACATGATGCCGTTGATGTCCATGCTCACCACCAGGGAGTTGTCCTGGCCGGGCCGGCCGTCGCCTGCGAACAACGAGAATAGACAGGCGTTAGCATCGGGAGCAGACTGCAGCACAGTGGGCCGGGAGACCGGCGCAGGCGGCCGAAACTCGCGACGCGTTATGAGCTCCAGAGTCGCTAAACAGGACAGGACTCGGACTTGATCGGGCAGCACCCACCTCTGCTGTTGATCTTGATGTGGGTGCCCAGGCCGGCCACCTTGACGGGGCTGGGGGACTCATCGTCACGCTCCAGGTGCGGCCTCTTGGCCACGGGCTGGAAGGCTTCCTCGGGCTCCCGCTTGATGGTGGCCTCTCGCTCCCGTTCTCGCTCCCGCTCCCGTTCCCGCTCTCGTTCCCGCTCCCGTTCACGCTCCCGTTCCCGCTCCCGGCTCTCGCGCTCCCGCTGCGCCCGGAGGAGGTCTCGCTGCTGCTGGCGCTGCACGCCGAGGTTGAGGGCCTCGCGCTGGGGCTCCGCGTTGGCGGGGTGCGCGGGGTGCTCCGGGTGGTCCGCGTCCAGGCTGGCGGCGGCGTGGCCGCCCAGCCCCGGGCCGCCGAGGCCGGCGCCCAGGGAGCCCAGCGACCCCAGTGACCCCAGCGCGCCGGCGGCGCCTAGCCCCGCGCCCAGGCCGGCGCCCAGCCCCGCGCCCAGGGTGTTGCTGCTGTACAGGTTCCACAGCGTGAGCCGCGACATCTCCAGCGCCGACATGGCCGCTTCGCGGGGGGAGGTGGGAGGGGAACCTGCGGCAAGGAGAGCAACAGTCAGACCGACCAGGGCACAGTGGGCCACAACGGCCAAACGGTCCCCTGCAACCCGGAACTTACCTTGCCGGGACAGCGGTGGCGTCCCCGCGTTGCTGCGAAGCTCCTTGCTGATGAGCTTCATGTACTCCGCCATCCTGGTCTCCAGCTCGGCGGGGGTGGGGCCTGCAACAAGCGGCGCGTCAGACACGTCCCCGTCACGCGGCACTCGGCATACATTATCGTCATTGCGACAAGCGGCCGGCCGCCCCCGCGCCGCGCTCGGCCCGCTCGCCTGTGTCCCAGCCGAGGCGGGGCGGCGGGGCGGCACAGTGGGCCGGGAGACCGGTGCAGCCGGTCGAAACCCCGAAGGTGTTTAGAGCTCCAGAGTCGCTAAATGGAACTCGAACCGGACGTATGTGACCCCGCCAATGGATTCCTCGTTCGGAGGGCAATCCGTTGGTGGGGTCACACATTCGGTTCGAGTCCCATTTAGCGACTCTGGAGCTCAAAACGCGTCCGAGATGTTGACCTCTTCCACCGGTCTTCTGGCCCACTGTGCGCTCGGTAGTGTCCCAGCCGAGGCGGGGTGGGGCGGGGCGGGGCGGGGCGGGGCGGCCCGTTAGGCCCGTCGCGTCCGTCTCGCATTATCCACCTGTCGCTGCCTCGCTGCTGTCGCTTTGACCACCGCGGGTCGCGCCTTGAATAATTAGACAGGCGGGCGGCGTGGCAGGCGGACGGCCGTGGCGACGGCGATGCCTGCCTGGCGTTCATTGATATGATGATTACAGTGACGCCGTGACGTACGGGCCGAGGCGGCGACCACGGCCAGCACGCCCCGAGGCTGACTGGCCCACTGTGTTGCCGAATGCCGGCGGCGCGCTAGTGTCGGAAAGGGTGGCCAATCCCAGCCTGCCTCAAGTTCTGACGTTTCGAGAGGTCGCCTGGTAGGCGGGATGAGGGTGGCAACCCTTATAGCGCATCGCTGGCGTTTGTGAGGCGCCACTCAAACACTCACCTGAGCCCGGGGGCGGCAGGAGCTGGTGGTTGTGGTTGTAGTGGCCGTTGCCGTTGAGGAGGCGACCACCCTGCGTCACCAGGCTGAGCGGCGACATCTGCGACGGGTGCGCGGGGTGGGCGGGGTGGGCGGGGTGCGACGGGTGGGCGGACATCTGCACGCCGCCGGGGAGGCCGCCGCCGAGCCCCGAGCCCACCAGGCCGCCACCGCCGCCGCCACCGCCGCCACCGCCGCCGCCAGAGGGCGCACGCTGCACCATCTCGGCGTAGGTGCCGTACGATGAGCGGCGGCCCTCTCGCCGGTTGCCGTCGATGGCCGCCTGCAGCTCCGCCGGCGTCGACAGGTGCATCTTCTGGCACTCGTAGGGGTACAGGTACTTCATGTACCTGCGGGCAGAGAGAAGCTTGTTCGTTAGAATCGGTCAGGGCAGGGTCAGAAGACCGGCCCTGCACAGTGGGCCGTAGAAGACTGACGCAGGCGGCCAAAAGTCTAGACGCGTTTGGAGCTCCAGAGTCGCTAAACAGGGCTCGAACCGAACGGGTGACCCCCACCACCGGAGGGAAATCCAATGATGGTGTTTCACGTTCGATTCGAGTCCCATTTAGCGACTCTGGCGCTAAAAACCCGTCTGGGATTTTGACCGCCTCCCCCCATTGTCTGACCCACTGTGCGCTATCCCTGTCCAGGATCCTCCATCACCAACACATCTACACACGCGCGCGCACGCACACACACACACACACACAAGCACACACCTTTCTCGGAGAGTGGGGCGTGGCGGCACCGGTACTAAGGACCTACTCAAATTCACACCCGCGTCCAGGGTATTTGTTTCACACATTCGTCGTCCGTCTTTCAAACAGACCGGCCCAGGTGTATGCGCTCAGGTGAAGTACGAGAGAGAGAGAGAAAGAGAGAGAGAGAGAAGGAGAGCGGCTGTGCGCTGCGGAGAAGGAGTGGAAAATTCAAGCAAAGTGTGTCACTAAACGAGAGAATGAAGGAAGAGTCAATAATTTAAAACCGAATGAATCAAGAATCCATAAAAGTGCATGAATGAATCAAGAATCAATAAATGAAAGAGTGAAAGAATCATGAATCAATGAACGAAAATGTATGGGTGGACGAATGAATGAATGAATGCGGCTGGAGGGGCTGTGGCATCGCCGCCCCGCGCCGCCCCGCGCCGCCCCGCGCCGCCGCGCGGCCTGTCGCCCTGCCAGCCTACATCAGTCACCGCGACTCATGCCGCGGTGGCGCGGTGGCTCCTTTAATGTGGGCCGGGAGTTGCAAAGGAGCGAGAACAACAACAACAACAAGAGGGAAGGGAACAACAACAATAATAAAGCGAGACAAGTGTCGGCGCGACCCTGCGACAGGTGAGATGAGTCGGTTTGAGTTGGCAGCCCCGCCGGCCGCGGCCAAGGGCCAGGGGGCCTCGCTCTCCGTCTCGCACCCAGGGTACAGTGCGCTGCAAGACCGGTGGAGCCGGTCAAAATCCCGGACGCGTCTTCAGCTTTCAGAGTCGCTAAATGGGACTCGAACCGAACGTGTGACCCCAACGGATTGCTCTCCGAACAAGAGTCCTGTTCAGCGACACTGGACCTCAAGCCGCGTCGATAGAGTTTCGGCCGCCTACACCGGTCTTCTGGCCCACTGTGCGGGTGGCTGCGCGAAGGGGCGCGAGACAGACAACGCGACGAAGCACGGTTCGGGATCGGCCCGGGCTTTGTTCATTTCAGCGATGACGAGATCCAAACGTGGCGGTGGGGGGGGGGGAGGGGGCAGGCGAGGGAGGGGGAAGGGGTTCGAAAGCAGAGCATCAGCACCGAATCAATCACCCGGCGGCCGGCCAGCCACCGCCACAACGCCACACCTCGCGCTGCTGCGCGGGGCGGTGTGGGGCCCCGCGGGGGGTCAGGACGGGTAGGGAAGGACACGTCAGGCGGCCGGCATAGCGCGCTGACCGCGGCAACGGCCACCACGTCCACTGCACCGTGGGCCAGAGGACCGGTGGAGGCGCGGTCCGCGTCGCCATGGTGGCACTCGGACCCAACGGCGCTCACCATGGAGGGGACCCGCGGGAGTGGCGCGCGATTAGAGCGAGTTAGAATCACGGCCAATCACGCCGCGATTTAGGCCGGCCACCCAATCAGCACGCGCCGCGACGCGCGACCGTGTCGCGACAGTGTCGTGACGGCCTCGTGACAATCCCGTGACGCGCAGCGCGACATTAAAAAACAAAGCCAACATCCCTGCTGCTGGCTAGGCGGGGAGTGTCACAGGACTGGTTCGTTCCGTCAGGGCGACAGGGAGGGAGGGAGAGAGGGAGAGAGAGAGAGAGAGAGAGAGAGAGAGAGAGAGAGAGAGAGAGAGAGAGAGAGAGAGAGAGAGAGAGAGAGAGAGAGAGAGAGAGAGAGAGAGAGAGAGAGAGAGAGAGGTACAAGAAGGCGGGGCGGCAATGGCACAGGAATGCAAACCGAAAGATCATTATTGGCGGAAGCGAAAATAAATTAGTTTGCGCACAACGCGCCGTGCTGCGCTACGCGCGCCTAACTACATCGAGTCGAACCTCACCGTCGTAGGGCCGGAAGAGAGAAAGAGAGAGAGAGAGAGAGAGAGAGAGAGAGAGAGAGAGAGAGAGAGAGAGAGAGAAAGGGGGGGGACAGAGAGAGGGAGGGGGCTGTCTGTCTTGGCACCTCGATGAGTTATAAATAATGATCCGAGACGCGACCCATATTGCGGGCGTGGCGGCGGGAGAGAGAGACAGCGAGAATGTGTGCGTGAGAGAGAGATACACACAGAGTGAGGGGCGGGGGAGGGGGATCGCGGAGTCATTTGGCACGTCGCGAGAACTGGTCGAAGCGAAGGCACGCGTCGATGTGTGCGCACGTATGCGCGAAACCGAATTAACAACAAAAAGGAAGGAAAAATAACTTTGTCACCTCTTTCCATCACTGCACCCATGCAACTCTTAATTTATTTCTTTTGCTTATTTCTAGCGGATGATACTTTTACACTTAAAATGTACAAGACTGATAAAGGTGTCACCTTGCTTTTTTATTTTTTATTTAAAAAAACTATTCAAAAAAAAATATTTTTTTCAAATTATTCACGAAAAGCGGTTGTCGAACGACGGTACTCACTGTGTGCGCAGTGTGAAGGCGGCCGAGGTGATGGAGGAGGGCAGGTGGAGTCCCTTGATGATCTCCTGCCAGAGCTTCTTGTTGATGACGTCCACCAGGCCGCCGCGGGCTATCACCAGCTTGTACAGCTCGTACAGGTCCAGCACGCTCTTGGCCATGATGGGCAGGCGGTTGATCGGCGTGTCTGCGGCACACAGTAATCGGCAAAGATAAAGACACTGCGCGGGTCATAATCATTTCATGCGGTCAAGTCGCACAGTGGGCCAGAAGACTGGTGGAGGCGGGCTTTGATCTCGTGAGAACGAGGAATCCACTGGTGGGGTCACACGTTCAGTTCGCGTCCTATTTAGCGACTCTGGTGCTCGTAAGGCGTTTAGACTTTTGGCCGCCTTGGCCGGTTTTCTGGCCCACTTAAAGTGCCTTTTTTTTTTTTTTTTTTTTTTTGACGGTCGGCCTGCGCGGTGCCCGCCACCGCAGCAGGGCTGTCCGCCCGGTGTGCATGTCGCCGCACTTTATATACACTCGGGGCGTCGCCGAGTAGCCAACAGACAAAGCAACATTACGACATTTACACCCCGTGCGGCCCGTACCCACTCAAACCGACCGCCGCGCCGCGCCACGCCGCGTGCCATCGACACGTGTATTATTAGCAACCGCCACTCCGCCAGATTCCATTCCGTTTCTTCTTTTTGCCGAATTCAAGAAGCGGAGCCTGGCGGAACGCGTGTGATGGCCAGCACCGAAACAGTACCAAAAACCGCTCGAGTCGGGCGAAGACCAAGGCACTGCCATTTAGACAGTCCATCCGAGTAGCGGATGGGAAGCCGACCCACCCTATAGCGCTCCTCACAATACGGGCATATAATCCCGCTTCAACTCATCAGCTCAG
Source organism: Stenchaetothrips biformis (assembly GCA_030522485.1). NCBI lineage: Eukaryota > Metazoa > Arthropoda > Insecta > Thysanoptera > Thripidae > Stenchaetothrips > Stenchaetothrips biformis. Next base: position 1,835,552 of record CM060102.1, on the reverse strand, counting down.
CAGTCGAGCCGTCGCTACGCCGCGCAACAGAGCCTCCGCAACATAAACCCAACGTGGAGTATTTCCAGGCCCGTTCCATTCAATGTGGCCGGAGTGTCCAAGGGCCGCGCGACAAAGACAATGTCTCAGCGCGATATTGAGTGAAACGGCTGCCGAGAGAGAGAGAGAGAGAGAGAGAGAGAGAGAGAGAGAGAGAGAGAGAGACAGAGAGAGAGAGAGAGAGAGAGAGAGAGAGAGAGGGGGCAGCGTGGGGGGCCTGGCTTGGGCCCCAGAGACCACCCCCTTCTGCAGCGGCTTCGCGGTCAGGAGCCTCGCTTTCCAACTTGTCTCGAAAGGGGACGGCGTAATGGTACACAGTGGGACAGACTGGAACACCCTGGGACACTGTGGCACACTGTGGCACACTGGCCGCAGGGCGCAGCGCCTCGCCCAGCGTCGCTACTGTCCACGGCACGCTCGCACCGCAGACGCTCAAGCGGCGCGCCGTTTACTAAGTGCGATGCGCATTGCGTATACTGCCATTCGCAGCCGGGGGAAGCACCAGCCCGAGGGAAGCCCCACTCAGAGGAAAAGCTGCACCCTAAGGGAAGCCCCAGTCAGAGGAAAAGCTTCAACCAGAGGGAAGCTCCAGCCCGAGGGAAGCCCCAGTCAAAGGAAAAGCTTCAACCAGAGGGAAGCTCCAGCCCGAGGGAAGCTCCAGCCTGAGGGAAGCCCCATTCAGAGGAAAAGCTTCAACCAGAGGGAAGCTCCAGCCCGAGGGAAGCCCCAGTCAGAGGAAAAGCTTCAACCAGAGGGAAGCTCCAGCCCGAGGGAAGCCCCAGTCAGAGGAAAAGCTTCAACCAGAGGGAAGCTCCAGCCTGAGGGAAGCCCCATTCAGAGGAAAAGCTTCAACCAGACGGAAGCTTTAGCCTGAGGGAAGCCCCAGTCAGAGGAAAAGCTTCAACCAGAGGGAAGCTCCAGCCTGAGGGAAAGCTCCACAGGGAAGGTCCAGCCGGCTGGAAGCTTCACCCAAAGGGAAGCTCCAGCCTGGAGCCGCGCGGAAACGGCGGCCCCGTAATGGTCCCATTGATAGTCCCGGGGTGGGAAGGGAAGGGCCGCCATTCAACAGTGCGCTGCCGGCCGAGCGCACCGCTGGAGCCACTACCGCTGGCTGTCGCAAGAACAAGACTACGGCCGGGCCGAGCCGAGCCGAGCCGGGCCGGGCCGAGCCGAGCCGGCGGAACGATGAATGAGGCCAGGAAATGAACAGAACATCACCTCGCCGCAAAAAGGAACGCCGCGACGCCGCGCCGCCCAGCGACACTTCAGCTTCATTCATATTGTAGGTGCAGTCTGCGGTGAGCGCCGCCGCGCCGCGCCCCGCCGCGCCTAGAGCCTTAAATACGTACGCACAACGGGCACAGAAATTAAAAATCTCCCGTCTCCTCGGCGCACAGTGACTCGTCGCACTCCGCACTTTACTATCACATTTCGTTTCCGTTTTTATTTGGGGCCGTGATACACACGTCATATCGGGGCGAGATTTACAGCGGCAGTGACTGACTGAGTGTCGCCATAAGCCGGCCGGCGGGCCCCGGTCGCCCGGCCCGCCATTTGCATAACAAAACGGACACTATTAATCGTCCGGGCTTAACGTCCTCCCCCGAAAGGCCTAGAGGCCGGCCGGCCGCTTTGTCCGAATTCGACAAGCGTCCAAGCCGAATCCGTCGGACTTGGACGCGGCGCACAGTGAAGACCGCCGGTCTTCTGGCCCACTGTGCGACGCCGCGTCGTTTCGCCCCAACCCCCTTTTGGGTTATTAAGTCCGCGGGGGCCGCAAGAAGCCGCGACGCACAAATAAACTATTTAAAACGGCCGTAAAAAGGGCGCCATCTTGATCGTTAACGCCCCTTCAAGCCCCACGTACACGCACAGTGGCGCGACGTGGCGGCAGTGCCCGCCGCCGCCCGGGAAATTTACCGTCCGTGCGGGAGATTTCCCGCCAGCGTTTTTCGCGTCAGCGAAGGGGATGGGGACCCTTCGCTGCGCCGCGGTCTTCTGGCCCACTGTGCCGCGGTGCGGCCCGCAGGGAGGTCCTGACGGTCAGGTTGTCAGCCCTGTCAGTCCCTGGCCGCGGTGCTGCGGCTGACGACAGACCAGACGACGGCGGCGCTCAAAGGGAGACCATCGGGCCGCTCCGTCCGGCACGGCCAGGACCAGCCAATCAGAGTCCCTTTACCCTTTCATGGTCGTTCCGCGAACGGAGTGAACGGAGTGAATCCGGCGTCGATCCCCTCTCGGGTCGCTTCCCTGCACAGTGGGCCGGAAGACCGGCGCAGGCGGCCCGAAATCGAGACGTGTTTTGCGCTCCAGGGTCGCTGGATGGGACTCGAACCGAACGCGTGACCCAACCCATCGATTCCTCGTTCGTAGAGCAATCTAATGGTGGGGTCCACGTGCCGTTCGAAGCCCTTTTAGCGACTCTGGGGCTCAAAACGCGTCTAGAACTCTGGCCGGCCGCGCATGTCTTCTGGCCCACTGTGCCCTGATTCCCCCGGCCGCAATGTCCAGGCCTGAGGTAGCGGCCCCGAGGGTGCGCGCCGGCAAACGGCTTGGACTACCGCCTCAAAGGGAGTGGAAAATAAAGCCCAGGAATAGAAGCCCGGCCGCCGATTCACGCGTCCAAAACAATCCCCTTAAGGGGCAGACAGAGACGGGGAATCAAGGCGGAGCAGGGAGGTCTAGTATTTATTTATCTAGCATATCGGTGTGAACCGGCCCGTCTTGCCACCGGCAATGAGCGCGAGGATATATAGTCTTCCCCGAACACTGACAAACACACACACACACACACACACACACACACACACACACACACACACACACACGTGTGGGCGCAGCACAAAGCTTGCGCGTAAACTGATATAAAAGGGTTGACCGCCTCATAGCAGCGCCGCCATGGCCGCCGCACACACTGATGTTGGTTGCTTTTCGAGGAAATATCGCACTTGCGCCAGCTCGCCCCTCCCTCCCTCCCCCCCCCCTCCCTCCTCTTTCGCGGCCGAATGTGAAGCAGGCGAACACGCGGCACTACTACCTGCATGTCGACCGCCTTCAGCAGAGAAAGAGGAAAACGCCACTGTGCGTCCAAGGTCATGTTGATTTCAACTGAACTAAAGTGGACAACATTTTAGTCACGTTCTGCACTCACCAGGCGGGCAGAAAAGGGGGGGGGCGATTTTCTCCCCCCTCCCGCCAAGGACCCTAATAGGGAAACTTTTGAGTACGGTATTGAGGCAGGTTATGGAAGTTATGCAAAGTGTCCAAAAAAAGGTCCCACCACCCCTCCCGAGGAGACGAGCTGTGCACTGACTTTGGGTGTTTTGTGTGAAATTCGTTACTACAGATGTCTTAAGTATTGAAAGTATGTCAATTGGCACGCACTAGATGTAAGAACCACTACTGTGACAGTTGGCACTGATTCCGTCTTGGCACCCTTTTCTTTTTGGCATCGTGACTTCGTTACGTTCCTTGGGTGTCCGAGCACGGAAATGACCCGTTTCAACATTTATTATTTCCAAAGCAGCAGTTCAACACGGAATTGAAGGCCAATTAATAAGAATAAAACAAAACAAGCACTCGTTTTTTTTCCGCAGGTGTGAAATTTATGCCGTCGAATTCCAATCGTGACTAAGAGCATGGGGCGGCACGCGCCGCAATGCCCACCTACGCGCCGCCTCGCAGCAGGCTCATTCCTCTCTCTTTCTCTCTCTCTCTCTCTTTCTCTCTCTCTCTCTCTCTCTCTCTCTCTCTCTCTCTCTCTCTCTCTCTCTCTCTCTCTCCCTGAAGGCCTGCCACCTGTGGAGCCACTTTATTGGAGCGGTAAATCTGTCGAATCTAGTGGCGCTTTCCTCGCCTCGGAGGTTAATTGGTGCGAGAGAGACGGAGAGAGAGGGAGAGAGGGAGAGAGAGAGAGAGAGAGAGAGAGAGAGAGAGAGAGAGAGAGAGAGAGAGAGAGAGAGAGAGAGAGAGAGGCGGAAGGGGACGCATAGGGCGGAAGTACGCTGCGGCCAACACCTTTGATGCAGCGTCAAGACGACAAGTTCTTTACAAGTCCTCTTTTTTTTTTTCATCGAAATTTTTTTGGGGTTTTTAACGGTTTTTAAAAACCTTTTCCCTTGACCGATAATCACGACTAACAAGGCAGCCGTGAATCAAAGAGACAGGTTGACGCGCCGCGGCGTCAGATCGCCGACAGGCACAGTGGGCAGCACGGCAGCACGCGGCCAGGCCACGCCGCCGCCGAGATCCGCAGGGCGCAGCATGGCGCCGCATGGCGCCGCATGGCGGGCCGGTCGGGGCCGAGGGGCGGCGCACAGTGGGCCGGAAGACCGGCGCAGCAGGCCAAAACTCTAGACGCGTTTTGAGCTCCAGAGTCGCTAAATGGCACTCCAACCCGACGTGTGACCCCACCAATGGATTGCTCTCCGAACGAGGAGTCCATCGGCACGGTCACGCGTTCGGTTCGAGTCCCCATTCAGCGACTCTGGAACTCTAAACGCGTCCGGCATTCCGACCGCACCGCCTCCACCGGTCTTCTGGCCCACTGTGCGCGGCGTAGAGGCGGCCGTCGGGGCCACCCGTCCTGTCCAATCTCAATATTTAAATCGGCCGGCGTCGTAAAGCAAAAAGTCAAGGGGGGCAGCGCAGCACGGGCGGCGCGCCGCGTACTTACTTATCGCGGGGCGCACCGACCGCCACGCCGACAACGAGGCAGTAACGCGACTCTGCACTTCGCGAAGTTCAAGGTCATTCACATCTTCCAGATTTCTTACATTTGCGGAGCCGTTTACTCTCTCTCTCTCTCTGTGTGTGTGTGTGTGTGTGTGTCTGCAGGGACGTTGGCGGTCCGATCAGCCTCACGGCCCCAGGACTGGACCCACAGGACCCCCCGCTGGGAGCGTAATTGTATGCCCAATAGAGCGATTATAGCGCCCCCCCCTTTTTTCCCTCAGCACACACACACACACAACACACGTCTCTCATAACTTGTCACACTATAAACAAAGGCGGACGTGTTATAATGAGAGTTTTCGGCTACGGGTTCCGCGTGCGGCATCAGACGGCATTGGGCATCGATTAATTTGCTCGGACACACGCGCACACACACACACACACACACACAGCGGAGGCACGGCTGAAATAAAAGCTGCGACATGAAAGTGCCGATGCGTCCGCCCACGCACACACACACACACACACGCGCGCGCGGTGCGATCGAAGGCATATAACACGCGGCGCGACCAGACAGCGTGGTGCCGCGCGGCCCCGAGCTGCATTCTCATTTGAATTCCCATCAGAATTATGGCGAGAGAGAGAGAGAGAGAGAGAGTCATTGAGAGAAAGAGAGACGCCACGGCCAGTAAATCACCATCTATTACATATCGAAAGGTGCGAGGTGCGAGGTTTCATTCTGATTCCGTCACCTACCTCTTTCCTACAAGCCCGTCTCTCTCTCTCTCTCTCTCTCTCTCTCTCTCTCTCTCTCTCTCTCTCTCTCTCTCTCTCTCTCCCTCCCCTTTCGTATACGCACGCCGACACACAGCGCGTGCACCTCTCTCACACCCACAGGAACCGACAACATAACCCGGCGTTTAATTTCCCTAAAGGTCATTGGAACACTGAGGGTCGGCTGCTACAGCGGTGAGCTCCAGAGTCGCTCAAAACGCGTCAAGAGTTTCGGCCGCCTGCGCCGCCGGTCTTCTGGCCCACTGTGCGGCATCTCTGCCACACCCACGCCACTGCAATAGCTCACGCCGTCGCCGTCCGCATTAGAAGTCGCCGGAATACCAACGACGAATTAAAATCGTGCCGACGCTTGTTCATGTCGCGTCTCTCTATCTCTCTCTCTCTCTCTCTCTCTCTCTCTCTCTCTCTCTCTCTCTCTCTCTCTCTCTCTCTCTCTCCCTCGGTCTCTCTCTCTCCCTCGGTCTCTCTCTCTCCCTCGGTCTCTCTCTCTCTCTCTCTCTCTCTCTGCTTCCCGCGGGCAATACAGGGCGCGACCGACCGGCCAATCGCTGCGGTTCACACCTTCACCCTTTTCCTTTTATTTTTTAAATCGGGTCACGTTTTAGTATCGCTTCGCGCGCGATCAACTTTTATTTTATGGATTAATTATAAATAAATAACGCACTTTGACGCCTCATAGCGAACCAGGAGAGGCGGCTGCCTTTACCTTCCACCGAAGGGGGGGGGGTGGGGGGGGGGGTGGGGGCAATCGAACCGGCCGGCTCACCGTGCCTGGCACAGGTGGTGGATTAATGTTGCTTATGGGATTCCGATGCAAATGCGCGCAGCCCGGCGCGCGTACAGGTGGGCCAGAGACAAAAACCAAGCCGCTCCATACCACGACTCTCGAGACGCACGGTCGAAGATGTGTAGCAGTCACGTTTTTCTTTTTCCTGGCCTCTTTACAAAAAATTTACCGACGAAAATTTTAATTTCTTTTTTCAAACGAATGATCACGGAAAAAAACGGTCCCTCCTTTTCCCAGGAACTCCCAATAAAACGCGCATGTCATTATTACAGGTTGTATCTGAAAAAAAAAAAAAAAAAAACGGTAACCGTTTTTTGCCGTGAAAATAGTGAGCAGAGCATAGGCATAGAGCGCGTCACAGTGGGCCAGACGACCGGCAAAACCGCGGCACCAAACCGCCCCCACCGGTCTTCCGGCCCACTGTGCGGCTGCGAAAATCCGGAGCCTCTTGACCGCCCACGCCAGCGGTCCGTGACCTGGACGCGTGCTTCACACACACACGCACACACACACACACACACACACACACACACACACAGAGCGAGAGAGATATTCCTCTCTGGAGCGCCCTTCCTTTCCAGCAGTAGCTCCTCCCCGCGGTGGGCCCCGCCCTCCCCCCTCCGCTCCAGGCGGGGGGTCCGGCCAGCCGACCCCGCGAATCAGCGTCGCGGCGGTCACCCCCTCCCCTCCAGCGCCGCGGCTAGCGACGCCTGGCGGTGGCGCCGGCAAGCATCACGGCATCAAGCGCCGAGCGCCGCCGCTCGGTCGCCCAGTCATTCATTCATTCATTCATTCATTCATTCATTCATTCATTCATTCATTCTGGTCCGCCCGATAGAGTCACTCATTCATTCACTATGCGACCACCTTTCATTCGTCCACTGGCCGCTCCGCTTGACATCCGCTGAGTGCTTCCTCTTTCATTCAATAATTCTTCATTCATTAATTCATTCAGACGATTTGTTTATGCTCATTTAGTAATTAATTGATTTATTCATCGATTCCAGTGGAAATGTTAGTGACCACTGCGCCCTGCCTGGATGCACTTTTCCCCCTATCCGCCCGTACATCGACTCCACGTAAGCAGCCTAACCTAAAAGTAGTTTCGGCCCCGCCACTTTCTACCTTCCCGTTTGGGGTTGGCGGGCCGCGACGCAAACACGGCCAGGCCGAACAAATAATTCGATGGACAAACAGCCTGGCCGGCCGGCCCGGCTCCGGAGGTCGGTCTCCGGGGTGTTGGAGACGCAACGCGCCGAGCGATTAAAAAAAAAGGTTGAAAAAAAATGAGAAAAAATTGACTGAAAATTATAAAACAGTAGCCAGGAGAGAGAAAAAAGTATATTTTGGTAAAAAAAAAAATTGCATTTTGACAAAAAAAATAAATCAGACGATGAACAGATTAAAGTCGCTGCCAAAGGAAGAGACCTGTCTGTACACAGACTAAAACTTGGCAAAAATATAAATCAAAACAAACACAAAACGCACGCCAAAAGTACCCTCGCCGCGGCCCCACACAAAGGCTCCGCTCGTTTATATAAACTTTTGTCCGGAAAGATGGGAAAACAAAAGACGGACGGAAGACAAATAAAGACAGCCGCTTTCAGGCCGTACCCGTTTGACAAACACCTCCGATACCGAGTACGCGGGTACGCGGGGCGGGCCGGCTGAGGCATCTGTCAATACCCACCACGATGGAGATGCAACCTCTCATTATTTAGAGGCAATTCAAAATGCGCGGGAAAAAAAATCGATAAAAACGACAAGAAGCCGCCGGCGGCAGCGGCCTCGAGGCCCGCACGCGGCAGCACACCGACAAGATACAAAAAAAAAGGGAAAGAAATTCCAATCATTTGAATAATATTATATCGCACTCAGCTTTATTGGCGAGCCATTTGAATAATTGTCGAGCAGTGACACGGCAGAGAGACGGCTCCGTCATCGCGCCGCGCTCGCGTGCCGTACGGGTACACTGTGCCGAAACGACGCGGCTTCCGCTCGCCGAGGACCACACAGTGGGCCGGAAGACCGGCGCAGGCGGCCAACAGTCTAGACGCGTTTTGAGCGCCAGGGTCGCTGAACAGGACTCGAGCCGAACGTGTGACCCCACCAATGGATTCCTCGTTCGGAGACCAACCCATTGGTGGGGTCACACGTTCGGTTCGAGTCCCATTGAGCGACGCTGGAGCTCAAAACGCGTCCAGAGTTTTTTGGACGCCCCCACCGGTCTTCTGGTCCACTCTAGGTTGGCAACCCTACCGACACTGACGCATCGTTGGACTTTTGCCCACTTGTGGGGCAACGCTGCTTCCGGCGTCGAGAGGCGGCAGACGACCCCAGCGAATACTGGTCACGCCGATTCCTCCAAACAGTGCCTCGTCGCTCGCTCTCTCTCTCTCTCTCTCTCTCTCTCTCTCTCTCTCTCTCTCTCTCTCTCTCTCTCTCTCTCTCGCTCTCTCTCTCGTGCGACAGAGGCAGCAGCGCAGCGCTTTGTCCAGCAGTCGAGTGAATGAAGGCGCAGCGCTCCATTCACGGCGACGCGCGGTACCGAGGAGCGCGGGTTCGACGCCCGCCAGCGGCGGCATTTCTTCTTGCCTTTACGTCCGCGCTCGGCACCGCAGACCGCTCATCAGGCGCTTTTATAGCGTATCAGTTCCAATTATTAACAAGGCGTTCCACCGTGTGCCGTCTCCCTCGCACTCGGGGGGCGGCCCGGCGGCCCGGCCGGGCGCGAGAGAGACAGAGCGACGGCAATGGAAAAAAAGTCGACAACGTTGCAGGGCCGTTCATTAATTCCTGGAATCATTTTCATCCGCGACTCGCGAGAGAGCTCGATTCGCCGGGCCGGCGAGAGAGCGCGCCACCGTCGCCAGCCACGCAGCGGGATACACTATGTAGGCGTTCTGAGCTCCAGAGTCGCTGAATGAGACTCGAACAGAACGTTGTGACCCCACCAATGGATTGCTCTCCGAACGGGGAATCTTATTGGCCGCCGGCGTGGTCTTCTGGCCCACTGTGCACCCCCAGCAGCGCCGATAAATCGAACTCGATAATCGAACCGGCTTCCGAAGGACGCGATCTGATAACGCCGCGCGCCGGGTGGGCAAGCCGCTATCACCGCGGCGCACGACTTGGATCGGAGAAGGACAACAACAACAGCAAGGCAAACAGAACAACAACAAAAACAGTCGTGCGGGGGCAGCGACCTCGACGGATTTGACCTGCAGCGATCCGCCAACATCAATACGGTATGCAGGGGCGTTTTCTCGCACGAACACGCCGAGAACACGACATGTATCCAAAGGCCGTGTCATTACCGCCTCTACACACAGTCTCTCTCTCTCTCTCTCTCTCTCTCTCTCTCTCTCTCTCTCTCTCTCTCTCTCTCTCTCTCACGCACACAACTGGGCCGGACGTCCGGACGCGAAGGACAATACGAATGAATGGAAATGACGAATGAATCGGATAATGCCTCGTAATTGGAAGACACCTCTCACTCGGAGAGACACAGGCGGGCCTCACTTAGATATTTATATATTACGACAGCTGACGAGGCGCGCCATGGGAAAAAAAATAGAGACGCGCCGCCACGCCTTCGGCCGCCTTTGGCGTGAGCGTGGCACGGTGGGCCCGAAGACCGGCGGAGGCGGTCGAAATCCCGAACGCCTTTCGACCCCCACAGTCGGAAAATGGCACTCGAACCGAACGTGTGACCCCCGCCGATGGATTGCTCTCCGAACGAGGAATCCGTGAGTGGTGGTCCTGTTTAGCGACTCAAATCGCGTCAAGAGTTCTGACCGGCTGCGGCCCCACCGGGCTTCGGCGTGAGCGTGGGTCCGCGGCAGCGTTTCAATCCACCGCCGTGGCGAGCGTGGCCAGCGTGGCGTCCGGTGCGGGTAGCTACATTGTCAGCACGTAGTTTGCGGCGAACAGAGGGAGAGAGAGAGGGGGGGGGGGAGGTGGCGGCCGGGTTTATAGCCAGCGTTTAGCCAAGTCAGTTACGTCCCGTGCTATATGCTGCTGGTTAGCTACGCTCGGTACCTTGCCCCCCCCCCCGTTTTCCCGGGAGTCCTTAAAGAGCCGAGCCGTATGCCAAGCAGCTACAATGATAGGGGCGATGAGACCGACAGAGAGAGAGAGAGAGAGAGAGAGAGAGAGAGAGAGAGAGAGAGAGAGAGAGAGAGAGAGAGAGAGAGAGAGAGATCGCAAAGAGAGAAACGCGGGTAGGCCACCCGGCGGCGTGCGTGTGCGGCGGGCTGGCCGCCCTGCACGGCGCCCCGCACGCTCCGCGCGGCTCGCAGTGCTTGCCTGTCTCTCTCGCACCCCCACGGTACCCTTCGAGGCGCTCCGCGAGAGCGAGAGAGACAGAGCGACGCTCGAGCCCCACTTCATCGTCACCACCGCAGCAGCGCTTACAGTGTGGTCGTCGCGTCCGGTCCAGGATTATAGTCAACGCTTTCGACGCGGTCGGAGTGCAGCGCAAACGTTGTGCCCCGCCCCGCCCCGGCGGCGGTAACACGGAACACCAGCAGACACAGCAGCGAACCTTTCGCATCATAAGGTGGACAACGGGCTGACCAACGCCTTCGGCCACACACACACGCACACACCGGGGCGGCCAGCGAGCACGTGTGTGTGTGTGTGTGTGTGTGTGTGTGTGCGCGATTCATAAATGTCAATATCGCTCTCGCGATGGACTTTGTGATGCAAGTTTTACATTCCGGCACTCCCCCTCCTCCTCCTCCCCTTCTTCGCCGGCCTTTACGGCCGTCCAGAAACACACACACGCACACACACACACACACACACACACACGGCGGCCGGCTGCTTGCTTGATTTGTTGCAAACCTCCTTCGCAGAGCCCCCCCCCCCTTCCTCTCAAGTCCCAACTGGCCGTCCGCCCAACACATTCTAATCCGGCTTGAAATTGTTCCATCCGCGGGCGCGCACGCTCGACGCGTCGGCCGGCACCGAGGCGCTGACTCACGCCGGAAGCAAACCGCGTCAAAACGCCGATACCCCGCGACGGGCCGCCGACGATACCCCTCGCTCACTTTACAGCCTCACTGATTTCTCCCGCGCGCCTCGCATCGATTAAGGCCGTTAGACAGACAGACAGACAGACGGACGGACGGACAGCAAAGCGATAATGCAGGTCCGGATTCCTAATTATCTCGGTGTACGTGTAGTGCATGATTCCACCTGAGTTATCGGGTCGGGTAACCTGCCACGACCCCAGACTGACTTCGGGTAACTCCAGTTTCACCGCGAGGGGTTACCTCACCACGACACCCTCTGGTTCGCCATGGTCATCCGAATCCACCCCGGCTAGTCCAGTTAGGTAAGCTACAAAGTCAGCTTGCACCATCAGAGATTTTTCGACATAATACGGAGAATCTTCACTACGAGACTTTTGGAGTGCCGTCGTTTACCTCATTTACCCCCAGTTACCCGTCGAAAGTAACGTCTACGTGTTTATACACACGGCCCGCCAAAAATTTCTGAGAATCTCTCTGCAACATTGAAGCGAATCGAGCACCAGTCTCGCCCTCGGCGACTGAGAGGAAGGGGGAGGGGGAAGGCGGGCGGCACCAGGCGGGCACACCGTAAAAACAAAAATACCATCATAAAAATTGTCAAAAGCGATTGCGACACAACCGCAACGACAAAGGACCGAAAGGGTTATCAAAAAAGCCGACGAGCACTCCCAAAAACATTTTTAAACAGAACTGTTACAAAAATGAAGATTTAAAAAAAAATGTAAAAAAGTTGTTTTTTTATATATTTTTTTTATGTGTCCGTCTCTAGCGCGTGTGCGCATATCGAAGAAAAGGAAAATGATACGCCGCCGCACCCACACGTGATTTAAAGACCTTATTTTTCACCCGTCAAACTGTTTTCAATTAAAGCGAGTCCTCTCGGGGTGCCGGCACCGTGGCCGTGCCGAGCCGATTCATCACACGTAAACCCTCGCCCGGATCGTCACTTGCGGATCAATTTGTTTCTCCGTTGTTGATGTTTTATTTATTTAAAAAAGAAAAGGGGTGACTCACTTCGCTTCTGCATGTAGCTAAAAAGGTCGTCCAGGAACTCCTTCCTCTTCGGGTCATCGTTGATTTCGTATAACTGCAACAAACAACAACACGCACATTGAACACCGAAAAACAACAACAAGAAGACCCCTCCCACACCCCCTCGGCATCAGGTGCTCCTCTCCCACAGGCAGGCGCTCCAAATGACCACCAATTCCAAATCAATTTTCTCTCCTGCCGTCGTCCTCATCACCTGCTCTCTCAAGTTCCGGGCGAATTTGTCTTCCTTCGGCTCTGTTGTGCCGCCGCTCCACAGTGGGCTCGAAGACCGGCGCAGGCGGCTAAAACTGTAGACGCGTTTCGACCTCCAGAGTCGCTACACAGGACTCGAACCGAACGTGTGACTCCACCAATGGATTCCCCGTTCAAAGACCAATCCGTTGGTGAGGTCACGCGTTCGGTTCGAGTCCTATCTAGCGTCTCTGGAGCTCAAAAGACGTCAAGAATTTTGTCCGCCTGCGCCGGTCTCCTGGCCCACTGTGCGCTCTCTCCCCAATACCTAATCGCCTGCAGCCCGTACGGTTCGGGGCGTAAGTTGGACTCGCCTCATCTCTGCCCAGCAACAACAAGAAAAGCAACAACCGGAAACTCGATTTATCTAACTCACGGGCCACGCGGTCCCTAGACTAATTTCCCTCCCTTCGACCAAATTAGAAACCCACTGCAAGCCACCCAAAACAAATGAATCCTAGGCGAACATAGACCACGAAAATATAAATACATCGACAAAACGGCATAAAATAACTGCGAGTTTCGCACACACTTAAGGTTATGTACCATTTTAAAACAGACTCTGTAGGTTCTTTTTTTGCAAATGACTTTGCTTGGTTTTGTGCAAAATTGCGCACTATGGTTATCTGCAAAAAAACTGTATCGTCTCAAACGAAATTTGTACAAAAACATGTAAAGTGTGGCGTTTTACAGCGAGTAAAGTAAAAATGGAAGGAAGTGCCGAACTGTCTCATCAGGGACAGGCCTGGCTGCATTGTCCTTCAAAGAGCTGACCGCGTGTAAACTAAGGGAATGAGAAACGACCTCTAACCGCAAAGGCCCGCTATAAGACCCTTGATGGATCCCTGGCACACCTCTTGCCAAATGGAAGGGCGGCTGGCTGAAGAAACAGAGGGCGAAGAGGAAAAAGGAGATAAAGACGGACGGAATCAGACGAGGATAGAGAAGAAGGAGCAACAGCAGCTAGAGAGAGAAAGGCGCCTCCTCGATTTGCTCCCCTCCTTGCCCTAATGAAAACCGTTCACAGCAGAGGCAGCGCGGCGGCGCCGACCAGAATGTAAACTCCCCTTCACCTCGCCACCGCCTTGGCCTCTCCATTTGTTCTCTCTCCGGTCTGCATTTCCCAAGGAGTATCATCATTTGTCGATCCTTGCCGGGGCAAAAAGAAACCCCCACAGCAACGGCGCACAATCGACAAGAAACGGCCCAAAATTGCACAGCGCATCCTCGGTCTCTCTCCCCTCCGAAAAGAAACGTGGAGGGCCAGCCGAAACAAAGCGCGCCGTGTGCTATAAAACCGGCCGCGGGGGGGAGGGGAATATACCACGGTTATTACCGATTATTACGTGGTTATCAGGGCCAGTGATCGGCGCAAAGCTATTGGGTCGAGCACGCCTCGGGGGAGGCACCACATTACCTCCCCGTAGTCCAAAAATGGCCGTCCGGCGATGAAACATGCAAAGGAGCCGCCATGCTGTTTTTCTAACCGACCCGAAACATTCTGGCCTTTTGCAACACATTCTGAGACCCTTAGCGTACTGGTTTCGACGTGGGAGAAGCCGAGCCCGGCAGCGGGCACCTTGCACCCGGAGTTCTATAAAATATATAGTGTCTGTCCTGAACACAGGTTCTCTATTGGTGTGGTAAAACTACGCTGGGCCGAAGTTCATTGGCTAGAGATTGTAATGAAAAGAATACACTTCTTTGAGCAGCACGTCGAGGTCAAAGAGTCTTAAAATTTCTTACAATAGGCACGAGCAATATTGTTGAGGCTATAAATGAAGACAGATCTGGGATCATTAATTTGTAGGGCCTTTCCGTATTTTTGAGGATTCAATTGAAAACAAGCCAGGGAAAATTTGAAGAGTCAGTACAGTGCATACTGGTGTACAGCATGATTGAGATGCATCTTTGATGCCATGAATGACCAGAACCGATGGGGGGAGGTCATCGTCATATTCGAAGCAGGCCACATGCTCTCATCCGTTGAGCGTAAAAACAACACACGACAAACGCGCGTCTTCAGTGGGGAGGGTGGCGTTGGTGAATCCGAGGTGCCCAGGCGTTTTTTAACGTCTCCATTCAAGAGGGATTACATCTCGATTCTACCAATACGGGGCAGGGGGTTGCACGCGGACGGACGGATTCAAGGGGAGGAGGGGGATGCTTCGCCACGGGGGGCATTCTGTCCAACACAAAGCCGCGGGATGTAGACCACACGACCACACACTCATGATATGCATAACGCTTCCATAAACAATATTTCCCTTTTCAATAGAGCAGATGAGACGATAGCCGCACATACACACACACACATAGACACACGCGCGCGCGCCCGGAAGGTAAACAGGGGCTGTGACCGTCGGGTCATCTGTTGCTTCCTGATGCGTCTAAGCAGGGTGGGGTGCATACGCGATGTCGTGCCGCACGACAAGCACGCCAACACACAGTGGGTCCGAAGACCGTCGAGGCGACTCTGAAGCTCAAAACGCGTCTAGAATTTGGGCCGCCTCAACGGTCTTCTGACCTACTGTGCAACAGCAGAGTGACACAGAGTCGCCAGTGTGTACACTCGCGGTGGCAAATCGTTCCTCAAATCCAATCGCCGCGCGGAAACGAGTTTCGTCCAAATCTCTGGCGGTCGCCGATCGGCCGCAAAGCAAGTTGCGAGGGCCGCCAAAGACACGATTGCGGCCGGGGAGGCACAGTGGGCCGGGGAGGGGGAAAGGGGGGGGGGGTATTCACAATTACACGGGTCTTGGCCACAAAGGGCGGCCAGTGTTCGCGACAAGCCACCGGGCAAGCCACCGGGCACAGTGGGCCAGAAGATTGGTGGAGGCGGTCGCGTTTTGAGCTCCAGAGTTGCTAAATGGGACTCGAACCGAACGCGTGACCCCACCAATTGATCGCTCTCCGAACGAAAAATCCTTTGGTGTCCCGACGTCCGGTTCGAGTCTTGTTCGGCGACTCTGGAGCTCAAAACGCGTCTTAAGTTCAGGCCACCGCTGCGCCGGTCTTCTGGCCCACTGTGCAAGGAGGCAGGACAAATCCCCCGCCAAATCCGCTGGGGAGCGCTCCTTCATCAGGACGCTATCCTAGCGCTTTATGAAACGGCCGTTTTCCACAAACACACACGGACGCTCACTTCACACGCGAAAAAAAAACCTAAACAAAAGAAAAAACCAGCAAAATTGCACAGTTATTTTCTCAACAATCGTTTCCGTCGCTAATCCTTTGCTTGTTGCGACACAGACCGGACACGGCAGGTCCGATTCCAAGATCTCACAGTGCGCTAATCGCAGGCAGAGAGAGAGAGAGAGAGAGAGAGAGAGAGAGAGAGAGAGAGAGAGAGAGAGAGAGAGAGAGAGAGAGAGAGAGAGAGAGGACGGGAGGTGGTGCACGCGGATTCCCACACAGGTGGCCATTGGAGCGTGAACGTACATGCGGGTTCTATCGCGGGCAATCCAGTCCGGACGGACGAGTCGAGACACCACCGCGCACCCAGCCGACCGGCACACAGTGGGCCAGGAGACCGGCGCACGCGGCTCCAGCTCTAGACGCGTTTTGAGCTCCAGAGTCGCTAAATGGGGCTCGAACCGAACGTGTGACCCCACCAATGGATTGCTCTCCGAAGGAGGAATCCATTGGTGGGGTCACACGTTCGGTTCGAGTCCCATTCAGCGACTCTGGAGCTCAAAACGCGTCTAGAGCTGTGGACGCCAGCGCCGGTTTTCCGGCCCACTGTGCGTCCCGTGGTCGCCGTCCCGTCGGCGTGCTGTCACGCCAGCCACGCGTGAGCAGCGTCACCACACTGTCAAAAGTCGTTTTAACAGAAAAATCCCTCGACTCGTCAGCACCGTGATTCTTGCCCGGGACGAGGAGAGAAGCGACCTCAGCCCGGACGTGTTCGATGATCAGTCCCATGAAAAAGCGTCATTCGGATCAATTTGTCACCTCCGCAACCTCCGGCCCGTTCCGACACAATTTATTCCAGCCGATATAAAGCCACCCAGGACAACCGGCGGCGGCAACGCTGGGTCTGCAGCCGCAGCCCCACCCGACTTGTCGGCCACCCCGGCGACGACTGAGATAAATCGTTTTCTAATGTCAATATTAAACACACGACACGGGAGTGGACCACTTGGCTACCTCGACGGCTCCATCCCGACGCCTCCATTGTGGGCGGCGGCCCGCCGGCAGATTGCTTTATTTACCCACAAGGGTCGTGCGTGCGAATAGCAGCCGGTCCATACAGTGGCGCGCCCGCCCCTACCTGACAAAGCGACACGCGCGGCTAATCCGACTTGCTCGCCATTGTGCGCAGTGGGCCACAAGACCGGCGCAGGCGGCTGAAACTCTACACGTGTTTTGAGCTCCAGAGTCGGTAAACAGAACTCGAACCGAACGTGTGACCCCACCAATGGATTCCTCGTTCGGAGAGCAGTCCATTGGTGGGATCACTCGTTCGGTTCGAGTCCCATCTAGCGACTCCGGAGCTCAAAACGCGTCCGGGATTCTTACCACCTCCACCGGTCTTCTGGCACACTGTACATTGGCTCTCCATTGGCTTCCCATTGGCTCCCCATTGGCCCTCGCCTAGCCGAACAACAAACAGCTTCTCCTCGGCAAACTGAATGCCCCTCTGGCTGTTAGCGCCCGACTGCTAATGCCCTCCCGACCCGCTGCACCGTCTCTCTCCCTCCAATCATGTGTCACGCCAATCAAAAACAGCCACCTGCTCAGACCTCGACCTGCTTCAGGGTCGGTCCTCAAATGCGAGTTCAATCAATCAATTGATGAAGTCGGTGGATTCCCCGTTCGAAGGACAGACCAAGCGCCTTGGGACGCGATTTTAGGGGGATGCACAGCCTGACGGTATCTACCAGGAGGTCTTTGAAACTTGAAATGATCGACTTCTCCCATCTGATGAGGTTAGATGATCACTGTGATTTTTGCCCCAGTCGCAGCCGGAACCGTGTTCTACATAAATGCCTATCTTCGTTGGAATCCAAACTTCAAATGCCTCGAAGGGCAACTGCACTACAGATACGTAGTGATAAGATGCCGACCCAAAGATGCTGCTGCCATTCTGTAACTTGCACTGAACCACAAGATAGTGGGCTTGAGCCTCTCAGTGGATGGAGCCAAAGGGAAGCCAGAGGCGAGCCAGAGGTGAATCAGGTGCGGTCGCCCATGATTGATACTTCACAAACACATCAAGCCCGGCCCATCGGGACGGTATTCATCTACCTCGGCCGACACCCTCTCAACGGGGAAATAAATCGATAGGCGTGACAACCATCTGGCGCCGGGGCTGGCCGCCACCGTAGCCATCGGCGTAGCCAGAGGATGACCAAATTCAACAAATGGTCGGGGCGCGTTGCCTCCACGTCGATTTCATCAAGGAGCTGATCCTGTCGGACAGGCACCCCATCAGCTTGCCGTCTCTCTCTTTCCCTCTTCGTTCTCCTTCATCTTGTCCTTCCCTTTGCTCTTTCGTCTCCTTGTTCTTTTTGCTTACAGTTTTTCTTGCTTCAAATCAACTCCTTGCCAAGTCTTCTCATTGCTCGAAGTCTACTTCTTACTCTAAGTCACTTGTTGCTTTAAGTATACCTCTTTCCCTGGGTATTTTCCTTGCTCTAAGTCTTCTACTTACTCCAAGTACTTTTCTTGCTCTTGGTCCCCTCCTCCTCCTCCTCCCTCTCCCACGCTGAGGTCACTGCATCGGCTCGTGCAGCAAATTGGACGCGTCAAGGCGGGGCCATTAGCCGGCCACTACACTGGACTCGGATTAATTAATCCGCCTGTCAGCGCGGGAAATTTAAAAGAAACAAAACAATAAACGAAATAAAGAGCCGGCCGATTCACGTGGTGAGGTCGACGACGCGGCAAAGTACGCGCATCATAGCGAGGCTGGACTGGAATTCAGTTCAGCAGGTCCCCGGGCGATATTGGTCGTTAAGCGACCACATCCTTTACGCATCCGATCACTTTAAGGCACCGCGCCCCCCACGGGCCCCTCCCCCTCAGGGGCCCCACGGGCTCGCGGCACGCGCGATCTTATCGTCCACATCATCAGGTTCTGGGCCGCGCCACGCCACGCCCTGACAAAGTACCAGCGCCGGAGGCGGCTAGCGACGCCCAATGGTTAATCTGTATTTGGCTTTGCGTGCAGTATAGGACCGCCGTGGGTGAATATTAAGTTAGAATCCATCATTTATCACACCCGCGCACCTCTCAGTGCCTCTCAGCAGCGCCGGGCTGGCTGCTCGGTCCGACCCGCGGCCGACGCGGCGGCTGGCGGCTCGGTCTGACCGGCATCGCGGCCACTTTCTAGGCGGGGGTCCGTCACATGACCGAACTTCGGTTATTTGGGCGCCGCTTCTGGGAAACAATACCGTCACACAAAACCTTTTGAAAAAATGAACTTTCTGGTTGAAAAAAATCTGCCATCTCACGTTCATTCATTTGTACGACAAACTCGACTTGTTGATCGGAGCTTTGGGGGTGGGTTGCCGCGAGTCAAATGAGCGAAAATAGGGCCAAGATAATCATCATAAACAAGCCGGGGCACGCCGGTCATAACTCTTGGGCGAATCGCAATGCGATTCAGAGTCGGGTGCCAGCGAGGTGTGGCGCAATGCGTCCATTCATGCCTTCGCGCGCTCCAAAACGAACGCCGCGACAACTTCATCAACGCCTAATCGGACCTCCCATCCCATCGGAACGCACAGTTGGGCGGATGTCATTCAATAACCAAACGACACGTTCGGAATCGAGTCGGCAAAGTGCGGTAGAGAGAGTCAAAGTACTTATAGAACAAATAAAAATCTTCAAAAAAAAAAATTACGATTTTGGTATACGGAGTCCCGCATAAATTTGCGCATTTTCAAAATTGTGTGAGACCAAGGACAAAATTGTAGAAAAATTTACTGTTTGGACAGAAACAGGAAAAGTAAAACCAACTGGTAACATCAAAAGTCGGGCAAAGGCTTCTACTTACAGGGAGCGTGGTGAAAAGTGAGGTGCTAGTGAGTCACGCGTGAGAGGGAGGAAAAACGGAGGAGAAAGAAAAAAAAAACGAGAGAGAGAGAATATCGGAAACACGCGGACACTCACTCACACGAGAGTCTAATGACCGGGGGAAAAGGTGAGGGAAACAAATTGAACGCGCCTAGCGCGCGTTATTCAGCAACAAATTGTTTCCAACAAAAACAAACAACAAAATGGATTGGAGTGGCGGCAAATGAAATTTAGCGCGCGCACCGCTCCGTTTCCGCTTCCCCCTCCACTTTTGGCCCTTCGCGCTTTTCTGTCATTGTTTCAAAGGCGTCCCTTACAGGCGGCTATCTATGGACCGAACAAAATGATCCTTTCCCCCCCACTGGATCCGCGCCTGGTTAGGTTAGCCACACTGCCGGAAACGCTTTCGCCTAAAGGAGTGCCTCATGCTTTGCTTGCCTCGGCCGCGGGAACGCCGTCACCCAGAACAAGCTGTATTATTCTGGCACACGTACTATCTAACACTAGCGGGCCATTCATAGGAAAATGAATGGAGGTGTGTGTTTGTGAGAAGGCATTCCTCGCTACAAAGGAATATTCCACAGCACACGCCGAACACACAGAGATTTAAATCACTAGAAAAAGAAAAACCGCGTAAGGGGAAATCGCATAGGTATTTTTTTTTGTTTTCTCCTCCGACTGTACACTCACTAACCCCGCGCGCCCACAGGTAAATAGAATGTGGCGCTTTGCGGTACCGACAGAGAGAAGGGGAGGGGGAGGGCGGCGCGCGAGGTGGTCTAGGGACGTGACACGGAATGGGGCGAGCGGCGCCTTAGCACACACACACACACACACACACACACAATAAAGCGCGTCGAGACGGGCAGACTTTCATGCCGTAGTCCGTCATATCATGCTCGCAGTAAGACGCGTTATTTTCGCCACCGCCACATGTGCGGGGGCGGGGGCGCCCGGGGGGGGGGCGCTTGCATTCCGCCACGGCCAAGAAGCGTAGCAGAAGCGTAGCGGCCGCCGAACTTCAGGCCTTCTCGCCGCTCGCTTCGTGAGCAGCTCGGTCCGACCGTGTTAGCAAGTGTTACTGCGGCCCCCCGCGGAGCGCCCAGCGCCGCGCCGCGCCTCGCCCCACCCCGCCCCGCCCCGCCCCACCCCGCCGCGCCCCCTACGGCGCCGAGCACGGCCACGATAACGCCCCAGAGTCACAACAACGGCGACAACGTCGGCAACACTGCCGTAGTTCGGCAAGTAAAGGAGGGGCTCGTCGAGTCCAGGTCACGGGAGTCGCTGCCGCCGCACAGTGGGCCAGAAGACAAGGCAGAGTCGCTGAACAACACTCGAACCGAACGTGTGACCCCACCAATGGACTGCTCTCCGAACGAGGAATCCATTGGTGGGGTCACACGTTCGGTTCGAGTCCCTTTTACCGACTCTGGAGCGCAAAACGCGTCTAGAGTCTCGTCCGCCTGCGCCGGTCTTCTGGCCCACTGTGCGCCGCCGGCCCGGATAAAAGGGCCGTTCCCAATTAGCAGTAAAACTATACTCCCCGCCCTCACCGCCAAAATTCCGTCCGCGGGGCGGAGCGAGCTGCGGCATTCAAACACTCCAAGCGGGGGAACAGCGCGGAGCCGATCGTCTCTCTCTCTCTCTCTCTCTCTCTCTCTCTCTCTCTCTCTCTCTCTCTCTCTCTCTCTCTCTCTCTCTCTCTCTCTCACTCAGAGAGCGAAGATCATCGGCCTCCCCGGCGGCGACGTCGACGGCGAATTTGCGTTCTAGGAAGCGAGACGTAACGTGACACCGCACCATTTATTTTCGTTTCCCGGAGGGGCCCGTCCCTAAGCGATTCAATAAACAGATTCATTAGAGCCGTCCACGCCGCCACCCCTCGGTCGGGTCGGCCACCCCAGGCCGCGACAAATCGACAAATCGCACCGACAAGCGATAATCGCCCGCACCACCCCTCGCCAAGTGGACACCAGCACACGCCCGCGACACTTGCAAAAAAAAAAAAAAAAAAAAAAAAAAATCCTAATAAATAATGATAGCAAATTTCGATACTTACAAGTCAAATATAACCCTTAATATAGTCGATAAATTATACCTGAAATAAAATAAACACAATTTAGGCTTCACGTTCGGTTTGAGTTCCATTTAGCGACCCTGGAGCTCAAAACGCGTCTAGTGTTTTCGGCCGGCCGCGCCGCCAGTCTTTCGGCCCACTGTGACTCGGCCGCCGCGAGTCGGAGCCAAACTGCTGGTTGCAGTGTACACAGGCAGAAGGAAGGGCCCAGAATGGAACCATTCAGCGCCGAGCGGAGCGAAGCAAGCGAAGCAGGCGAGGCAGACGAACGAGAGCGGGCGCCGGCATCTTGATGGAAAATAAAGCAAATGTCGAAAAATCGTAAAATCCCCTCGCCTTCCTCTCTGCGGCGCGCTTTTTTTCTGGCGACGGTGCACAGTGGGCCGGAAGACCGGCGCAGGGGGCCAAAACCCTAGACGCGTTTTGAGCTCCAGAGTCGCTGAATGGGACTCGAACCGAACTGGTGACCCCCACCAATGGATTCCTCGTTCGGAGAGCAATCCATTGGTGGGGTCACACGTTCGGTTCGAGTCGCATGTAGCGACTCTGGAGCTCAAAGCCCGTCCGGAATTTCGACCGCCTCCACCGGTCTTCTGGCCCACTGTGTGGTGGCGCCGCCATCAGCACAACACGCCGCCGCCAAAGGCTATTAATGCTATTAATATTTCACTTCCTGTCCGGAATGGCTGCAGATTGCATTGCACTCTTTACGGCCCGCGATGCCTCTTTCCGATTGTTTCCTTCGGAACGCAAAAACAACAAAAACGCTGCTTCCCTTCTCAAATACTACTGCGCCTGCAGACTGACCCATATTCTGCGCCCGCCGCAACAACAACATCTGCAGAGCGACAAAATCAGCACCGAGCCAGACACCATTGTCCGAAGGCACTGCTCGCACTAGCCCAAGACCAACGGAAACGCGAAACAAGAAAACAAAAAACTTGACATTTTATCTGAAAACAAAATCGCAAAAGTCAATGTTTCATATCAAAAAGACGGAAACGTAAAAAAAAAAAAAGTTCATCCGATTGATCCAAAACGGAAACGCAAAAATCGAGCGTGCCAGTGGACTCGTTCCCCCTGACGGCGTCAATCAAGGAAGGCGAGATGCCCGGACGGCAGCAGCCGTGTCATTGATGTTAATCCGTATTTATATCATGTCGACACGCAGAAGCGTCCTTGGCCGCGGGCAGCGCACCGCCAGGGCACCGCCGCGGCACCGCCCCTACGGTGTAGCCGGCCACTGTCAACCGGGACGAAAAACTGATTCCCCGGCACGGCGCGGTAATTATCGGGACCAAAACTTTCATCCGAACCGGAAAGCGAACACTGCCAACAGCCGCACAGTGGGCCAAAATCCAGGGCGTGTTTTGTGAGCTCCAGAGTCGCTGAATGGACCTAGAACCGAACGTGTGACCCCGCGAGTGGATTGGTTTTTCATCGGCGGGGTCACACGTTCGGTTTGAGTCCTGATCAGCGACTTTAGGGCTCAAAACGCTTCTACAGTTTTGGCCGCCTGGTCGTCTGGCCCACTGCGAGCCGCCATCGACGGGGTATCTGCCATGGGCTGGCCGCGCGGATACACTGTTCCTCCGCGGCGCGCCCCCCATGATGACTCTAGAGCCATTCCAACATTCAAACGGCCCGAACGGCCTGGCTGGCCCATTCGCGCTGCTAAAAGGGCCCTCGGCGATGGAAAATGGAGCACACACTTCTATCTTCTCTCTCTCTCTCTCTCTCTCTCTCTCTCTCTCTCTCTCTCTCTCTCTCTCTCTCTCTCTCTGTCTATCCGTCAGCACCAATCAATAACGCTGGTAACGAGGATGGCTATGGACGACGGGCAGGCCGAGGACGGCAATGCCACGACAAGCCAGTGTCCACACAGAAATTACCTGTCCGTTACTGAGCGATCGGCGGCCATCACCGTGATGGATCTCGTGATACGGATCCAGCCGCCCACCTCCGTCGCTCTCTCTCTCTCTCTCTCTCTCTCTCTCTCTCTCTCTCTCTCTCTCTCTCTCTGTGTGTGTCTCTGCGACGAGGTGACGTCACGATGCCATGCCACCCCGACTGACGGCGCTACCGTTCCAGCCCTTCCACAGTGCCTTCCTCGATGATTCGAATCTCTTACCGAAATGATGTCGGCGCCGACGCGGGACTGAGGAGAGCAACCCACCTGCAACACACACACACACACACACACGATCAGCGGACGGAAGGCAACAACGTCAAATGGTCATAATACGGTATCGCAGACTGATGCTTTTCAAATCGCGCAGCTGAGAGACTATGGTGCCATCAGCCACACTGCCAAGAAAAAAAAAAAAATCCATTTTACGCGTGCGTCGACAGCGCGGGCCTCGCATCCCGCGCGCCTCGAACGGCCTAAAACGCCCCCGCCACCCCCCTCCCCCTCACCGACGCCCCCGCGACCCCTCCTCGTGATGGAAGCACTGTCTGATATATGAGGTAATTAACGTGCGCATTAAGTTTCAAAACGATCATCCTCACAAACGAGCCCAGCTCTTCGATCAGCCTACTGACTGAGGCACGGGTTCGAATCCCGGCGGGAGCACGCCCACTATCATTTTTACCAAGGAGCGGCAGCGCGCTTCTAGATGAGCCTTCATGAGCGCAACCAATCTACAGTGCCGGTGACTGACTGACAACGCAGTTGTAGCGGTATGGAACATTGTGCGTAGAATCGCCTCGCCTGCTCGCGCACTCTGAAAACCTTGCAAGCTTATTAATTTAAGCCTTACCAACAAAAGTAGCGCGTCACAACAAAGAATTTTGAGCATACATCAGCTTGCAACGAAAATACTTCGTGGCTGCAATTCCTTGAAAATCATCCGAAATACTTGTGGAATACCAAAATTTCTACACAGAAATCCACAAATTTCTACACAGATTTTGAAAATTTTCTACATTGAAATTCAAAGTCATCTCCCCTTGAGTGAGGTTGATGAGCGCAGTGGGAGCCCTTAGTAGTCCGTGGATGGGGGCGTGCGTATAAACGAGTGGCAGGCCCCCTCGTCCTCGCAAGGCACAGTGGGCCACACGTGTGATCCCTATATCTGGGCGAAAAGCCGGCGGCCGTTGGCAGCGTGTCGCCGGGAGCGTCGCCGGCAGAGACACAGATTTATTAATTTTCTACGACAGGAGGGACTTCATCTGGACGTCACGTGAGTCCCTTCCGGTGGCGGGGGCGGCACGCCCTGCACACCGTCAAAAAAAATAAAATAAAATGGGGCGATGAGGAAAAGGGAGTCCGGAGACTTGAAGTATCGTCGGCATGCGAGAGACGCTGCGATAAGGCAGCACGCGTCCTACACTGTCAAATCTCAGCAAAAAAAATATTTAATCTTAATTTTTTTAATTTTTTTTTTTAAAGAAGGTCCTCTTTTTTCTTGCTTAAAACCTTACCAAGTATTTTGAGCATATGCACAACACATCAAGACTTCTGGTTGTCTCTTTTCAAACGCGCAAAATTAACAATCGAGGAATTTTGTCAGAGTATTGAGCGCCTGAGCATGTGTGCATCAACACACATCACTCGCAAGGCCATCCCGCATCCCAGGAAGTGAGATAAAACAAAAACGCCGACCCGGATTCCAGGATCACAAGCAACCGCCCCCCAAAAACACGCCGCGGTGCGTCGCACAGAAAAATAAAATAAAAACGCACAGCAGCAACACGCTCTATGGAGTCTGCGCAAAGGCGGTGCATTTTAAAAATCCCAAACGCATCGTTCTCATTACCGCCTTGCGAAAATGAATTAGGGACACAGGGAGGGCTTCTGTTTCCACTCCCTCCTTTCGGGACCGCTGCCAACATCTGCATACAAGTATCTCACATCATTAGGGGAGGAGCCCCGTCCGTCTCTCTCGCACCCACAGCGACCAAGAGTGCCGCTCATTGCAGGGCCTCGCAGGGGTGGCGGGAGCAAGCAGCCTCTTGATTAATTATCTCTTCTCCCACAAAAATCCACCCAGCCGGGCCGCCCGGGAGGCAGGCTGCTGCCTGTGCAGAAATAAACTCTAGCGTTTCAATGTTCGGACCCAGGCCAGCCTTCGGAACAAACGCAATAAGGTGTCGCGAAATTTGTGTCAATTTCACACCGGATTGTTTCAAAACTCGAACGAAAAATTTTTTTTACCATTCCTGCTACCTTACACACTGAAAAGTCAAAGCCGCCCTGGAGGCGAGAAAAAATAAATTCTCACCCTTGTGTGGTGAAAATCATAAATCTCATCATAGTGAGGAAAGAATTGAAAGTCACACCCTCAGAGACACTCTGGAGGCAGTGCGACACACATAGCGCAAGGACCAGACGGCGTGAGCGCCCCAACCGAAGCCTCTGCACGGTGGGCATCAGTCTTGTACGCGCCGCGCCGCCAGGTCCCCGCCAGGTCCCCGTCAGCGTGGCCGCGGTCGCCACCGTCGCCGGCCGCCCATTGGTCCCATTCAGCCTTTGACACCTGCCGAGCCGCCCGTCAGCGGTCGCTCTGTCTCCCCCTGAGAGAGAGAGAGAGAGAGAGAGAGAGAGAGAGAGAGAGAGAGAGAGAGAGAGAGAGAGAGAGAGAGAGAGAGAGAGAGAGAGAGAGAGAGAGAGAGAGGCATCAGCAGCGCTCGCACCGAGGCTTTATTAATGTGCGGGCTGCCCGGGTACATACCGGAGCGGGTATCAGTCACCGCTTCCGGCGAGCTTGTCGTCGCGCGCACAGTGGACCAGAAGACCGCGGCGCAGGCGGCCAAAACTCTAGACAAGCTGAGAGCTCGACAGTTGCTGAATGGGACTCGAACCGAACGTGTGACCCCACCAATAGATTCCTCCTTCGGACAGCAATCCATTGGTGGGGTCACACGTTCGGTTCCAGTTCCATTTGGCGACTTGGAGCTCAAAACGCGTCCGGGATTTCGACCGCCTCCACCTATCTTCTGACCCCATATGTGCCGTGGGTTCGACTCCCGGCCGCGCCGCCCTTCGGCCCGTTCGACCCACTCGCGGCCTACACTGCAAGCCGCATAAGTCGTGGCTGCTTGAGGCAAATTAACTGGCGAGGAAAATAAACACTGCACCATATTTCGTCCATCGTCCGCCTCCCGAATGCGTTTGGCTCGGCGGTGGGCCCGGCCGCTGGCCCTCACAATAACGCGTTCAAACGGCCGCCCGTTCGAGCCGCCGTCTGCTGGGGGTCCGGCAGCCAGCCACGCAGCCAGCCACGCGGCCAGCCACGCGGCCAGCCACGCAGCCAGCCAGCCGCGCCCAGGCCGCGCTTCGCCGCTTAATAGACCCGCCAGGCACTTTGGTGATTTATACCAAGCGCGGTCGTGTCACTGACTAATTTGAATATTATGGCGCGTTATAATTTCATCAGTCCGGAACATTTGGGCCCGCGCAGCCCAGCCATCAAACGCGGACACCTTCGATATCGGACGGACGGAACCGCCCCGGGCACCAACAAGGCGACCCTCCCACCTCCGACCCTACGACCTTGTCCAACCTTGAACCATGAGGGTCCCGACGTGTTTCCGGGGAGCGCGAAAAAGAAAAGGAAAAACAAAAACAAACTGTCTTCTTATCAGTGTCACGGTGCACCTGCGTATCACAGTGCACGGCCTGCATCATCGATATCAACGCCGTGTCCCTCCCGCATGGCCGCCAGGTTCCCACCGATACGTCCCCATTGCGCCTGCTCGTGTGTGTGTGTGTGTGTGGTTTTTTTTCGCGATATAGTCAGGTTTCCGGTAGAAAACTTTTTTTTTTTTTTGAAACGATGTTTGTTGAAATTCTAGAGAGACATTCGTAACGCTTTTCCCATGATTTCCAATTTATTCTGAACAGCCAGGGAAAACAGAAGTCTAGCCAATAAAAATCGAATCCGAAACTTGTGCCGCGCCGCGCAGCTGATATTCTTTGAAACAAGTTCGACGCCGCGTCACACACACACACACACACACACACACACACACACACACACACACACACACACACAGAGACGGGAAGTAGGGCGTCCGTCCGTCCGTCCATGGCGTGCAGAGTCCCACACGCCATACTACGCGGCGCGGTCGGCTCACACTAATCAGACAAATAGTCCCTCCGTTCGATTCCTCGGAATAACACCGAAACGAGCGCCTCTTACGCCCCCCTTATTAGTCATCAGGACCAACACACCGACACACACACACACACACACACACACACACACACACACACACACACACACCGCAATAGTCGAAGGTCTTCCCCAAACTGCAGAAAAGGCTTCGGGTGAAAGGAGACAGTGAGTCGTCCTGCACAGGATGAGATTGTCGCGCCCACATTGAGAAACCTCCCCTCCCTACCTTCCGCATTCCCAAACAAGTGACTTCACTCCCGGAGAAAACATTACGCGATGACGGCGCTACACGCAAGGGCCCCTCGCACAGTGAGGAGGAGGAGGTCAAAATCCCGGACGCGTTTCCAGCTCCGGAGTCACTCGAACCGAATGCGTGACCCCACGAATGGATTGCTCTCCGAACGAAGGGATCTGTTGGTGAGGTCACCAGTTCGGATCGAGTCCCATTTTAGGGAGCTCACAACGCGTCGAGAGTTTAGGCCGCCTGCGCCGGTCTTCTGGCCCACTGTGCGTGTCGGCATGTACAGTGTTTTAGTACGATCGGCACACAACTCGCAGGTCATTTAGAGGAAATCATCAACGTGGATTGCTGCTGCAACGCTCCGGATCGACTAATGAACCGCACCACACGACGATATGCAGGGCGCTCACACACACACACACACACACACACACACACACACACACACACACACACACACACAGCGTATCACGACGTCACGAGACGTCGATCCCAGTTTATTCCGTTCCTAGAACAGATTACATCCGCCACGCCACCGGACAAACTCTCCAACAGTCCAGTCCGCGTGTCCCAGCGCCTCTCTCTCTCTCTCTCTCTCTCTCTCTCTCTCTCTCTCTCTCTCTCTCTCTCTCTCTCTCTCTCTCTCTCAATCCAGTTTTTATAATGACGGACGGAGAGTATTTAGATTGGGCCGCAATTATTCAAATTACAGATATTCTTCGGCAGCCGAGGAGTCGGCCCCCGTTTATTGTATCATGTGTGATTGCTGAATGCGAAATAATGACCGCTGCAGCCAGTAGCACACACACACACGCACACACACAGTCATCGAAGCGACAGTCAAATGCGGAATAACACAGTCGAATGCCAATCAAATACAGAGGGACACGGAACACATCGTCAAATAGAGTTGGACAGTCAAACACAGTGGGACAGCCAAACAGTGGGTCAGTCAAATGCAGTGGGACGTGGGACAGCCAAACAGTGGGTCAGTCAAATGCAGTGGGACAGTCGAATACAAAGGGACAGTCAAACGGAGTGGGACAGTCAAATGCAGTGGTCAAATTGAAGCACAATTGGCAAGCATGCCGTTGTTGCGTGTAAGGCGTCGTATCATGGCGGCGTGGCGCGGCGTGCTACTCGTGTCCTCACCATCTTTACTGCCTCATTGTCCGTAGAGCTCTCCGTCCATCGGTGCGTTTGAGCTCGTCAAATTCCCCCCCGTAAAAAGAGGACAGCGCACTGTCGCGGGCGAGGCGAGCGATCGCAAGCGATGGACGGACGGACGGCGCAGGTGCGAAAAATGGGCCACCTGCCCTTTCCCTATCCGAGCACAGAGGGCCAGAAGACCGGCGCGCGGTCAAAACTCTAGACGCGTTGAGAGCGTCCGGGCATTTGACCGCCTCCACCGGTCTTCTGGCCCACTGTGGCGAAGCGGGTCTCATTTGGCGCAAACGAGTGAGTGCACTCGAGTGACGGCCAGTGCAGGAAGGGGGAGGAGTCTTATGCAGTGTAACCAACAGACGACGCAATTAAATTAAAAATTGAGACAGCGCACCCACCTGCTGACCTCACCGACATTTGCAGTAGCCCGCACGGCAAACCCTACAGCACTCTCAAAGATTTAGTCACCGTTAGTCACGAAAAAAAAAACTTGCAGAAAAAAAAATGAGAATTTTAACCTTTTTTTTTTGTTTTGAAAAATTACTGGGTTAAGTTTTTATTAATGTTCGTGCAAAGGGCCTTGGGCTTCCGCAAGAAATGAAGAGTCCCGGGCGTTACGAGCAGAAAGGCAAACGCAGACAGGCAGGCACACACTTGGAGTGCCTTTCAAATCATTTCCGGCCGCCACTACTCCAACGACGCTACTCCATTTTTGCACAATGTTGTTTCTCATCACTCGGCATCCGGTCTTCGCCGTCCAGTTCCTCATTTCGGCAGACAATGGCGGCCGTTCGTCTTTTTGCTGCCGATTTATTTGCATCCCCGCAGCCGACCCTCGTGGGCCGGTGCGGAAGCCACGAGGACCAGAGATTTCCAGCTTTCCGCGCACGGAAAGCCGAAGGGCTTTCCCGCTCGCTTTTCGGCGGGAGAGGGCTCGCTGGCCCACTGTGACGCGTTGTCTGTCTGGGCCGCCCCGCCCTACGGAAGTCAGCCCCTGCGAGCGACGCCTTTAGCGACGCCTCCAGAGGGGGGGGGGGCTGTTTCTCAGAATGTGGGGGAGGGGCGCAAGCCTACGACATTAATACTTTTGCATCCCAGGCTACAGCAATCTCCACTCCGCCCCTCCAGACGCACACACACGCACACACTCACACGCACACACACACAGACCGCTGCGACTGGGGAAACCGGAGCCGCATTTCTAATCGCGAGACAAACAAAGTTCAGGCCTTCTCTCCGGAATTCCTCAGCCATTCCCGCAAATAAAGGCAAATCATCATTGGCTCTTTCGGTGCGTTGAGAGAGAGAGAGAGAGAGAGAGAGAGAGAGAGAGAGAGAGAGAGAGAGAGAGAGAGAGAGAGAGAGAGAGAGAGAGAGAGAGAGAGAGACTAACAACCAGTTAGTTTTCAACAACAAAAAATTAAGGGGAAAACAAGAACCCCAGAAAACAGAATTTGCGAATTTGCGGCTGGAGCTGCCAGACGCTGGAAAAATCAATAAAGACAGGCCGGGGTACAAAAACTGCAGAAAAGGAGCGGCGATTGCACTCACTTCGGATAACGCCCAGGGAAATATGGCAAAGCCGCCGCCGCCGCGCAAACGAGGTAAGAGAGCGAGAAAAAACGTACATATAAATACGCAAAAGGCAAAATTACTGTAAAGTCCGAGGTCCTCGACCGACATCCTCTCTCTCTCTCTCTCTCTCTCTCTCTCTCTCTCTCTCTCTCTCTCTCTCTCTCTCTCTCTCTCTCTCTCTCACAGCTTTCACGAGTCTGGCCGGCCCGTTTCGCATTTAGCGCGTTGGGCCCCAAGGAGGCGGCATGAACCGTTTGATTCCGAACAGTGCAGTCTGCTGAGAGAGAGAGAGAGAGAGAGAGAGAGAGAGAGAGAGAGAGAGAGAGAGAGAGAGAGAGAGAGAGAGGAGGACGAGAGCGCTGTCTGGAATCAGCGCGCACTCGGCGCGGGAATTTCAAATCACAATGCCTCGTAGTCGGCTTATCGGCAGGGCGACTGCCAATAGCGTTGTTGCACGCCTCGCTTCCCACGTATAGCGCGCTATGTGCAAGCCAGAGAGAGAGAGAGACAGAGAGAGAGAGAGAAGGGGGATGAGAGGGGGGGGGGCGATATGAGAAATGAATCCATACACCTCCGACTTTACGACGATCGGCCCGATACGTATTTATCGAAATTACATGGTAGGAGGAGCGGCCGAGAGCTGCGGAGGGTTTCGCAGCGCTTCGCAGGGCTGTGCGGCCAGCAGTGCCGCAGCGATGGCGGTGAGCAGACACTCTCCGCCGTGGCCTCGGGCTCTCTCTCTCTCTCTCTCTCTCTCTCTCTCTCTCTCTCTCTCTCTCTCTCTCTCTCTCTCTCGCACCATGACGACACGCCCCACGAGTGCGAGAGAGACAGAGTGCGACGAAAGCACGTGTTCGGAATCAGCCCCGCCGGCCGACCACTTTATTAAGTACAACAAAACCTTCATTCGCGAAAGGGAGGAAGGGTGGAAGAGGGGGGGAAGGGGGCAGGGGGGGTGCCTGCATGCTGCATCGTGTTATTACATCCCCGCCATGCAGAAATTTGTCGGCGAGTCTTGCCGAGCGAAGGGCGGGAAGGGGGAGGGGGGCTGCGCAGAAAGGGCCGGGATGATTGGATCGTCGATTTTCTCCTTGAAGGAATCGGACGAGTCGGACAGGTGGCGTCAGGAAGGCCAGACGGGCACTGAGAGGGGAGGGGAGGGGAGGGGGAAGGGGGGGAAGGAGGATTACATCTGAGCCGCTTAGCCATTTTCAACATGACGAAATCAGTGAGGGGCGGAGCCGAGCGGACGGGCAGGCGGACGGGCCCAACGTCCACCAGATTGGATCAAACGAGAGAGCGAGCGAGTTTGAGAGAGAGAGAGAGAGAGAGAGAGAGAGAGAGAGAGAGAGAGAGAGAGAGAGAGAGAGAGAGAGAGAGAGAGAGAGAGAGAGACCAGCATGGCGGCGGCCGGCCAATCAGATCAGATCAGCTCGCGAGCACCCTGCCTTCATCTGCATAATCAGGCCGCGCCGTGCCGAGCCGCACTCGCGGGGTCACTGCCCATGAGGCCCTCCCACTGCGAATAACGTCCGCCCATGACTGCCAATAGGCAGTCTTTTATTGGAGGTTAGCGCCTGGGACTTCGAATAGTGTCAACAATGGACTGCAAATAGAGGAATAGAGCCCATCTTTTGACTGCGAATTTGACGACATTTTGACTAGAATGAGAATACCTGTTCTCCTGGGGCATTGCTCATGTTCCAAGCGCGTCTTCTATCCTCCCGCTCTCTCTCTCTCTCTCTCTCTCTCTCTCTCTCTCTCTCTCTCTCTCTCTCTCTCTCTCTCTCTCTCTCTCTCTCTCGCAGTGTACTCACCGGCCCGGCGAATCACACCCGAGCGAACCAATAAAGGGAAGAGCAAGACTCACCTGCAATCAAACAGAACAAGACGTTAGAACAAAAACACTAATAAACGTGACGGGACATGCGAGCAGCCGCTGCTATAAACGCATCCAGCTTCTTCAAACGCAGAGAGACTGTCCCAGCAGCAAGTAGCAGGCAGGTGCTCAGCACGGCCAAAAAAAAAATTTAAAAAAAAAATCTCTTTTTATTTCGCACGCGAATCGCCGGAGGGGGCTCCGCAGAGGGCGGTGCCGGCACACACTGCAACATTAGGTCTTTATTTGAAAGGCTGCGAGCCCCGTACTGCCCCTGGCTTGCTCACTGCACGAAGAGGAGGAGGGGAGGGGGGGGGGGGTCGCCATGGCGACGGCGGGCCCCGGGGGCGGGAGGCGAAGCCGTACTGTACGTATGTATACACGCTCGTTCTCACGTTCCTCGTTTTGTTGTACTCGCATGCACGCTTCCCTAACGGGCACGGAATATGATTTTTTTTTTTCGCCACCGCCGCCGCCGCGACGCGAACAAGCAGCGGCAGCGCCCCGCAGCAGCGTGGACACGACGGAGCACGACGCTCGCAACAAGCCAGAAAAACATCGCGCGCACCGAGTTGGCTCCCATTTCCATATCGGTCGATAGCCGAGGGGATTCGAATCGGGAATCGGGGGGGCGGCGGACTCAGACAACACCAACACACTCACACACACTCACGGGGCCCTGCTGTTTAATCGGGAAGCGGCGCGCAGAGACAAAAAAAAAAAATGGAAAAAGGGTTCACCATACCTGATGCCTTATGGAACGCGGCGGCGGGACGTCAACCCTATTAAATACCGTCATTAGTCAACACCTCCTTCGTCGATCCGCCTGTCTGTCTGTCCGTCCGTCCGTCTGTCCGCCCGCCCGTCCAACGAAGGAGCGTTACAAGGTCTCGATCGATCCCGAGAAGAACCACAAAGCAGCCCCAAATTCAAAACTTTTCGGTAAAGGCTTACTCACTCGCCAGTGTAGCAGCCCCAACCCTTCCACCCCTTTTACGTAGAATTCGCGTCTCAATCCAAATTTCTCATACAGACACTACAAAAAAGTAAAAAGGTCGACCACCCGTACGCCTTCGGGAGCCACCGGCGTGCCGACTAAACGGCACCCAAAGCATACGACCGTCCCTCTCTCTCTCTCTCTCTCTCTCTCTCTCTCTCTCTCTCTCTCTCTCTCTCTCTCTCTCTCTCTCTCTCTCTCTCTCTGTCCCTCCCTCTCTTCCCTCTCTCTCTCCAACAGGAGCCCCCGACCCGAACGCATCGCTAACACACACACACACACACGCACACACACACGTGTCAGCCCCGAATACAACCCCGTGCCGAAGCGGAGGCCCCACGAATAACCAGACGAGAAGTGACGATTAATAACCAAACAGAGCTCAGGTAGGTAGACCGGCACCTACTGTACAGTCTGCCCGTCTGTCTGCTTCCCACTCACTCACACACACACACACGCACACACGCGCATTACCATGCTAACCTTTCCTCTCATCGTCGTCTGGACAGGGTCTGTGATGAAATCAAATCACTCTCTTTGTCTCGGCCCTGGGAACTTTAGTTCCACGACGCCCGCGCAGTCAGAGAGAGAGAGAGAGAGAGAGAGAGAGAGAGAGAGAGAGAGAGAGAGAGAGAGAGAGAGAGAGAGAGAGAGAGAGAGAGCTGCTCCTCGACGATGCAAGATTAGTGGCACTTCCCCCGAATAAGGATAGACACCAATCAGGAAAGGAAACCAAGCTCCCAGAACATAAGCCGTAAGCATGCCCAAGGTGACTTCAGCAAAATTCGAAAGCGAAACTCAACGTGCCTTAAGACACGTTTCGAGTGACAAAAGCAACCCTTTTAGTGTGTCAAGCAACCTTCCGAGCGCCTGCAGCACCCCTTTAGAGCACCTTATGCGACGTGCTTTACACAGCCCTTCAAGTGCCCCACCCTACACAAACGCGCATGGAAAAGTTTCGATTCGAAACTGGCATCTCAAACCAGCACGCTCCTCGCGGAGGATAGAAAGTAAATGACACAGGAAGAGCAAAATAGAAGCCCAGCCCGGCCGACCCGACCCGAGGGACCCGACCCGTCGGCGGGCCCAACCAAGCATGGTCCGAACCGGCCGTCCAAAACGAGCGCCATTTATTCCCAAAGTATTCAACTGGCCGCGTGTATTAAAACGCTAACGGGTCTCGGCCGCACGCGCGTTCAGACCGCTCGCCGGGGCCCGCGAGGCGCCACGCCACGCCGCCGCGTGTTCAAGGAAAAGAGCCAAGACTGAGGAGGCGGCCCACCCGTCGATAATTTAGACAATTTAGACAATTTTGGCATCGAAACCGGATCTATCGTTGCAACGGAGCGGATCGCGTCACGCGAGGCAGCGGAACAGACAGACAGACCGACAGACAGACAGACACACTCACACACACACACAGAAACGAAATGAAAATCGGTGGCCGTGAAATTATATTTGGAAAGCGGTGCACATGGGGCAACGCAAAGGTGGTAGCAGAAAAAAAAGGGACAAACTGGAAAACGAAAAAAAACAGGTGTTTGAGGGAGGGGCGCACACAGAGAGGGGACGGAAGGTTAGCGAGGGGGGAACCGTACGTCTCGTGTGCGAGTAGAATTGGTTTTTATCCATGGTCAATAAAGGCACGTTATTGTGGGCCGTCATTTTTCGGGTACAGCACGAAGTTAGTAATTTGAGACAAATTCAAAGTTAAAAATTTTTCTCGCACAAAGAGTCACTTTTATGGCTTTCCAATCAGGCAAGACTCCAGGGGGAGGGTAAGTTCATGGATGTTAATTATCCCGCTTGGGCAGCCTGGAAGGTGGGCACAATGTACATAGGCCAAAAAAGAAGCACTACCTTACCCTTCCCTTCGCAAAATTCTGGAGCCGCGCCTCTTCCCAGTTCGTTCAAGTAAGAGTTTCGCTTGACCAATAATTTCCGGTGTTACTCCACCCACAAGGACTCGATCAAGACCGCGTTTCCGGTCAAGTTTCGCCAGGACTCACACACGAGGACGTGGGTCACCGCCTCGGGGCCGGACTGGGCGGGGGCGGGGGCGGGGGGTTGGAACGTCACTTGCCTGCCGCACCTGTTTAAACTGCTCCTCGAAGCTGTACGTCGGGAGGGACGAGGTGGACGACTCGGATGAGTGCGAGGACGCCGACGACGCCGACTGGCGGTGCTGCGCGTTGGCGGGGGCGGCCGTCGGCGTGCTGGGCGGCAGGAAGGCGGCGGCCATGGACGCCGTCATGGAGGCCGTCATGGAGGCGGCGGGGTGGGGGAAGGGGAAGGGCAGCGAGAAGGCGCCGCTGGTGGGCGTGAGCCCCGGCGGGGGCCCCGGCGGGGCCTGCGGGGCGCTGGCCGGCCGGCACAGCTCGCGCTCGAGCGAGGACCGCCCCGTCGCGCTGCCGGGCGTCGGCGTGTTGTTGTTGTTGTTGTTGATAATGATGTTCTGCAACAGACGCACGAGCGAATCAGGACGGCGCGGAGCGGGCAGCTCGGGCGGAAAAGGAAAACGCTCCACAGTGGGCCGGAAGACCGGCGCAGGCGGCGAAAACTGCATGCACGTTTACAGCTACAGAGTCGCTAACTGGGACTCGAACCGAACGTGTGACCCCACCAATGGATTCCTCGTTTGAAGAGCAATCCATTGGTGGGGGTCACACTCTCGGTTCGGGTCCCATTTAGCGACTAGAATTTCGGCCGCCTGTGCCGGTCTTCTGGCCCACTGTGCGCTGAGGCCGCCTTATCGGAATCAGCCAGTTACGCCCCCCCCCCTTTTGCAGACACACACGCATTAACACATAAAGGACGTAGCCAGGTGGGGGCAGCGGCGTGCATACGCCATGCATACGCCATGCATACGCCACGGCCCGCGTTAAGGGGTGATAAAATTATAAATTCAGACGGCCGGCGGTGGGGCGCGGCGCAGCGTGGCGCGGCATGGCGTGGCGTGGCGTGGCGCGGCATGGCGCGGCATGGCGCGGCGTGGCGTGGCGTGGCGTGGCTACCGCGGGGACGCCACCGTCCGGGCGGCGCCCGTGTTCACAAGAGAAACGCTAGGCGGGGAGCGGTGGCCCCGACCCTGGAGGCCTCGACAAGCAGTGCGACGCACAGAGGAGGCGGTAAAAATCCCGGACGGGTTTCGAGCTCCAGAGTCGCTAAATGGGACTCGACCCGAACGAGTGACCCCACCAATGGATTGCTCTCCGAACGAGGAATCTATTGGTGGGGGTCACACGTTCGGTTCGAGTCACATTTGCCGACTCTTTTACCGCTGTGCGGCGTCCAGACTCACCTGCTTGTGGTCCTGCTCGTTGTGGTCCGGCTCGCCCTCGCCGGACACGTCGCCGGCCTCCTCGGCGTTGGAGTGCGGGCTGCTGGCGTCCCCGGGGCCGGTGGACGCGCCGCCGGCCGCCGCCGCGACGGCCAGCCCGCCGGCCAGCCCCGCCGCCAGCCCGCCCAGCACCGGCAGCCGGCGCAGCACGTCATCGCTGTCCTCGTCGCCGAGCTCGGGGTCGCTGGCCTCCTCCTCATTGTTGGACTGCAACACAATGACGCCGCGCCGTCAGGTTGGGGCTGCACTGCTTCCATGACGGCGCACAGCACCGAGGAGGGGCTCACAGTGGGACAGGTGACCAGGCGGCCCAAATTCTAACAGAGTCCTGAGCGCTGCGTCCGCCAAAACGCGCCCCCTTTGGGCCTCTCGCTCGGGCAAACAGTGCTGCCAACCCGCTCACGCGAGGAGGGGAAAATCCCCGCTAAACACAGCCGACTGAGGGACGAAGTCCCGCGGCGCGTCGAGGTATGGTGCCCAACTACACCCATCGAGAAATCGATTTCAAAGTTGATTCCAACGACAAGGTCCCATCTCTCTCTCTCTCTCTCTCTCTCTCTCTCTCTCTCTCTCTCTCTCTCTCTCTCTCTCTCTCTCTCTCTCTCTCTCTCTCTCACACACACAGCGGCGGCGGCCGGCGACGCGAGAGAGCGAAACAGCCGCTCCGCCAATATTGTACTAACGGAAAAGGGTGCGGCAAGCCCAAGCCGAACCAGTGACGTCGCCCTGTCTCTCTCGCACCCCTGCGCGCGTGGCCCCGCCAGTGCGAGAGAGACAGAGCGGCACCGCACGCCGGCCTGCAGAATGAGACAGACACGCCGCGCATCACCACTTTCTAATGCGGCCGCGAGGCGCCACGCCGCGTGTGTGTGTGTGTGTGTGTGTGTGTGTGTGTGTGTGTTTGTGTGTGAGTGAGTGTGTAAGAGTGAGTGAGGGGGGAGCGTTCGATGTCTCCGTGTCCGATCACGACGACATTCTCCCTACCCCCAAAAACGCCCGTCATTGCGTCTGCGACTCAACCTGGCAAGGGCGGCGGTCCGAACAACAACACGACGAAAAACATGGAAGGGTGCGCCGCATAGTCAGATATAAAGACAATGTTGATAATTAAACGGGCGTAAACAATGCAGTCGCCATTAGCGTAATCGCCGGGGCGATTATTGGAACGACGGGCTAAGTGGGCCTAAATGAAAACATTTAACGCATGGCGACACACGCCGACCACCAGGACGGCGACGACCGCCACCAGGTCGGCGATGACACGGGCGGCGCCACCCAGAGCCGCTTTTCGAAAACGGCCAAACTTACAAAACCAACGCGCTTAGAAAATGTGGCAAATTCAATTTTAAGTCGAAAACCCCCCCGAGCAGCACTACAGCAACTCCCGCCGTTTCCGAAATAAAACACAAACCCAAGTCATTTCTGCGATTTTTCTTGCGGCGTGCGTTCAACTCTCCGACAGCGCCGGCTTGTCCATGCCGAGTCAACATCATTGTCCCCCTCCCCCCCCCCACTACTCTTCCTCCTCGTCGCCAATTGCCTCCCCCGGCAGCCATTTTGCTTTTTGCTGCATTAAAACCGTTTCCGGCCACCGTGCCCGGCCTGCCGACCGACCGGCCGCTCGGTGTTGCCGGTCGCTCGCGGCCAATTGCAGACCACGACGCCGGTTTCATTGCGCAGAATTAATTGAACGCACCCAGCGTAGCCACACTGTCGGCCGTTCCAGGAAACAAAAAAAAAATAAAATATGAAAACAACCAGGGCAAAATTAAACAAGAAAAAGGCACAGTGCACAGTGGGCCGGAAGACCGGTGAGGGCGGGGTCAAAATCCGGACGGGTTTTGAGCTGCTCCAGGAGGAATCCATTGGTGGGGTCACACGTTCGGTTCGAGTCCGATTTAGCGATTTTGGAGCTCAAAACGCGTTTACATTTTTGGCCTTCTGGCTCACTGTGCTGTGTTTCCTTTAGTTTCTCCACGCGTGTAGAGTAATTATGCGGTGCGATATCAGGCGTCGCCGTCGCCGCCGGGCCGGAGAAAGCGTCGCGACGCCCAGCGATAGCGACGCCGACTCATTACCAGTGTCGTCGCGGCGCACAGTGGGCCAGAAGACCGGCGCAGGCGGCCAAAACTCTAGACCAGTTTTGAGCTCCAGAGTTTTTAAATGGGACTCAAATGGAACGTGTGACCCCACCAATAGATCCCTCGTTCGGAGAGCAATCCGTTAGTGATGTCACTCGTTCGGTTCGATCAAAAATCAGTCGGGATTTTGACCACCTCGACCGATCTCCAATAGCCCACTGTGCGGCGGCGCCGCTCAACGCCGACTAAAGGTCAGCCAATGTCGCCCAGCAGCACCTTCACGAGTCTAAACACCGTCGTACATAACGT
Source organism: Stenchaetothrips biformis (assembly GCA_030522485.1). NCBI lineage: Eukaryota > Metazoa > Arthropoda > Insecta > Thysanoptera > Thripidae > Stenchaetothrips > Stenchaetothrips biformis. The sequence goes on along the minus strand of CM060102.1, from coordinate 1,796,126 downwards.
GCGCGCACCTAGCAAAAAATAATAAAAAAAAATACACACACACGCACATAAAAAAAACTACTAATTCTTTTGAGAAATGGAAGAAGACGCATTGCACCTGAGCCCCTTACGTGGACGCGGTCGGCTCGGACAAACAGTCGACGCTCGACAATATTGGTTTAAGTTTTTATACCGCAGTGCCCATATAGCGGCCTAGTGTGCCGGAGAGTCTTCAAACAACGAGTCCGAACGCCGCCGTCTAGACGAGGGACTCGATTTTATACGAGCAGCACGCTACCCAGGCTACTAAGTTTTCAAAATTTTCCGGAAAAGTCAGAAAAAGTTAAAACAACTGATCAAAACTGTAACTAAAGTTTAATACAAAACTGCGTAAGGGTTTTTTTTTTAAATACCTTAAGACATCAAGAGTGTTAAAATGTTTCATTCAAAAAAATCACCAAAAATTTTAAAAGGAAAAAATAAATAAATTGAAATGACAAAAATTATTCCTCTCAATGCGTTCCTAAGTTTACAAATGTTTATAGAGATAATAATACCAAAACGGCATGAAACCAGCGAGAGGCATCGTGGCGCCGCTCGATTGATAAACTTAACGACTCATTCGAGGTCAGGCTTATCCCGCCGTTAGCAAGCAGGCCTTGGTACGAGATGACGTCACCCCGTTCCCCGAATCACGACATTGTGGTCGGCGATTAAACGAAGTGCCAACGCCGTAACAGGCGAGTCGATTCGATCCACCGGGATACATATTGCACGCGCCAACGTGCGGCGAGAAGGAAAAAAATTGACATTTTATGATTCTCCAGGCACCAAATCACGTCCGCCTCAATTTGCATATAGACACTACTAGTACTGGCCGGATTTTTTATTCGCTCGCTTCGCGTTGACGCAGGACTGTACGAGACTTCGGGTCTCAACTTGACAAGTTCAAAACAGCCACGGATTTTATACGCCTTAAGTCCGGCGTCGCCAACAAGTTTCTTTCCCATGATTTGGTAGAGTCGGTCCGGGCTCGGGGGGGTGAAACCGATACTCGAATGAGCACAGGAGATACTCAACCCTGACTGCACCAGCGGCACCACTGTATGACCGGCAGACTCACAAGTGCCACAAAGCTCAGGGGTTGCTAACCGATACCGATTCACGTACGCAGATACCAATTTTCAAGAACGCGCGCACGTCAGTGCCTCAGTCGTTAGCATTGCGCCAACGGGGCAGAGAGAGAGAGAGAGAGAGAGAGAGAGAGAGAGAGAGAGAGAGAGAGAGAGAGAGAGAGAAGATAGACGAGAAAAAAGGCGCATTCAGATCATAAGCCGCGAGAGAGATAGGTGTAATGAGAAGCTACCGGCAATGCAGCGCGGAGCACAGCTGCCAGACGCGCCACACATGAACACTAAACTTTAAGAAATCGGCCACGCGGCAGTAAAATCATAAATGCCATAAAATCTGACCAGGCGGCAGCAGCCCTGGAGAAGTAAAGGAGCCCGCCCCACGCTCTGCACACGCCGCAAGTCTGTATTACACGGAGCATAGACAGACCGACGGACGGACAGACAGATAAACAGACGGACACGCAGAGCGCATGGGCTACCTGCTGGACACGCGTGCGTTGAAAACGCAACCTGCCCGGCACAAGAAACAAATTTTGAAAATTAAAATAAAAATGTTTATTTAAGAACGAAGTGAGCTAGATTGTTCCAAAGCGCATGAAGTCACCGAATGCCGCACGTTGCGCGGGAAACAACTCAAACTTGGCAAAAAGGGAACCGGAATCTCTTCCAGAAATGTGGCAAAAGAGCAATCGCGGGGCACGGCCTGCAAGCTTTACTCGACAGATACAGCAAAACGGAAACTGTAAAACGTCCTCCAGTATCTTTATACCCGCGTATTCGCTTACCCGTCGTTGCCCTATAAAGCCCAAGGAAGTGGACATGAACTGCCACACGACAGGCGTGGGTTCAACGCCGCACAGACCCACTTAGGAAAAAAATAAAGGATATCACAGTAGTGAGTCACCGGAGCGCTTTTTCACCGACCGACAAAGTGACCGACAGAAAGGACAAATCTTTCGCTCGTTTTCTCGTAATTAATCGCCGGGTTATGAACACGGGTCTTTACTGGCTGACCGCCCGAAACGCCGACAGAGTCATTCCGTGTAAATCCGCCCCCAAATCAAAACAAACCCAGCGACAAAGGGATCGGCCAACAATTACGACAAAAAAAGAGTATAAAATAAAATAAATTGAGAATAAAAACAAAAACCGCGCGCGGGACAAAAGTCTCCGACAAAGTAGGCGCTTCGTTTTTTTGCCGTCTGAGGCGGCGGCCCGCGTCTCAGAGGTGCCGTAAATGTCGTGTTAAAATCATAATTATTGCACTTTATTCGCGGCCTGTCAGCGCGAGAGAGCGAGCGAGACCCTCAAGGGCCGCCACAGTGGACCGAGCGAGGGAGACAACAAAGTAGCATGTGTCGGACGGCGCAGCCGCAGTTCGGGCGGCCGCCACCCAAACAGTCCAGGCGCCAGCGTCGCACAGTGGACCACAAGACCAGCGCACTGTAAACATTTCAGTTGTCACTTGATGACAATTGTCATCATTTGAAAGTGATGAAGAAATCATCCACGCTTTTGTCATAAAACGACAACAAATTTTTACAGTGCGCCGGCGGCCGATTCTCTTGACCACGCACAAAGGACTTCAATGGCTTGGTAATTTGCGAAGGATTTTCTTTGGAAGCTGATGAATGCTCAAAATTTTTACAAGTTACTTCTGTTTGTGACGCCGAAAATAGTTTGTAAGGTGTTGAGAGTACACTGATCCTCAGAGGCCGTTCTAAACACTGTCATTCCATTTGACTTCCATTTAGATAAATGCTTGAAAATTGTAAGCGGATTCAAAAAAAAAAAAAAATGGCAACAAGAAAATTGCAACAAGGTGCTGTTAACAACAACAGCAGCATAGACACATGTCCAGGGCGACCACCGCGGAGAGTAAACATCGCCGACCGGTGATTTACCGCCGCTTTACGGCACTGTTACACCTGGCCAGATTTACGCCGCCATTACTATTTGATTTCGCTGCACTTTAAACTTCGTAATTACGTTTACATTATCAATGAAGCGGCCAGCGACGCCAGCGTCTATGGCGCGCCGTCGCGTACGGCCGGCAGAAGGGCCCTGCAACTCTGAGGGGTGTGTGTGTGTGTGTGTGTGTGTGTGTGTGTGTGTGTGTGTGTAAGTGTGTAAGTGTGTTAGTGTCTGTCTAGGTCTGTCTCTGTGACTGTGTGTGTGCGCGCGCGCTCCGTTCACCTCGAGACACTTTGCAACACAAATAGAATTTCATTTCGCGAACGTGCAAAGCAAAAGTACAGCAGCAGCAGCAACAACAACAACACAACACCGCGCGCCCATACACTCCGCCGCCGTAAAACTGGAGCGCGGCGCGGTGAGAGAAAACAAAAACAACAAAAACGAGACACGAAAAGTAAAGTCGCGCACGGCGCACGGACGGCGCGCGCTTGCGTCGTCAATGCACGCTGTCGAGTTACACCGATATATCGTTGATTTACTCGCAGCAGTTCGAGATTTATCTGAAGGTTGACGCGACGCGTCTTCGCGCCGACACACACTCACCAGCAGTGTGACCCGAGGAGAGGGGGGAGGAGGAGGGGGGAGGGGGCAGGGCGGGGAGACAAGAGCCAAGCGAGACGTCGAACACAAACGAACGCCAAAGTGTCATCTGAATCTAAGGGCACCGCGGGGAGGGGATTGGAAATGCTCCCGAAATAACGCCATGCGTCATGCTTTTTGTGACAGCACGGCGACGCCGACAGATTTCACAGCTTGTAGTCGCGAGGCCGAATCGTCCTCGCCTCGCCGCCGATCTAATGAACGCGACGCCTTAATTGCAAACGACATTAGGTAGGTGGTGGCGGCGCCGGGGACGCGACGCGTCACGTGACGTCGTTAAACTCCAAAGCGGAGACGTCGACGATTCGACGCCCGGCGCCGCCCATCCAGAAGGCGTCGGCGCCGCGCGACGGAGCCGTGCCGTGGCGGCCTATCAGCCCGCTCTGCTTTATTTCAAGCGGAAACGGATTACGCTTGAAAACGGGGGTTAATACCGGGCTTCAGTTATACCTGTG